>VWZI01016589.1:0-55452 GCA_013396835.1 Psilopogon haemacephalus
AGCAGATAAAACTATTGCAATACTGGGGAGAGGCGCAGAGGAGGCGGTCATGTGTTTGAGCAAAGTGATGGGTTCTGAGAAGCCCTCCTGAAAGGCAAATGTCCTTTCCTTTTTACTGTCTGTTTTTAATCCTTGCTGGGTTTATGCATACTTGGAAAGATTAAAAGTGAGATGAATTCTGCACCAACATGCACCCCTCCCTGACATAAAAGAGGTGAGGTACTTCATCTTTCCTGCTCCAGCTTTGGAGTTTAAAAAAAAAAAAAAAAACACCATAAAACACAAACTGAAAAAACCTGTCACCACTTAAAGGAGTGTTACAAGAGATGGCAAAGGGAGAAGGCAGATAATATTCAAAAGGAAAATAAAGATCAATTTCAAAGAAAGCTATGATCCCTCTATCTCTAATCCATCCAGTGCTGCTCCCAACCTACCAGACCAAGTCTTACCCTCAGTCTCCCAGCTGCATCCCTCACTGAAGCAGAATCTTCTCCTATGCCACCCTTACACAGCACTTACTTAACACCTTTGTGTGAGGGAGGCCCTTGCACAGCTCTTTCTTGGGTGTTTTGGCAAATCCTTTAGTCTCATTGCAGTTCCTCACCTGAGCCTTGGAGATTGTCCTGCTGCACTGGGATCACAGGAATAATGGATTTCCAGCAGGAAGGGCAGCCTCTCCTCTACAGAGTTCCAGCATAGTGGGTGTCAGAAGGCACCTCTGGGGAACCTAAGTCCAGGCCTACTGCTAAAGCAGATTTGTTCAGAGCAGGTCACCCAGGGTTGCATCTGAGAGGGTTTTGATAGTCTCCAGAGGAATGTTTCAATGAACAAACTTGGGGTTTAGTTTGCATTTGACATTCTCTCTCAACACTAGGGGTGTGGGTGGTACCTTCACAGCAACAGCCTCAGGAAAGGAAAATCTGTGTCAAATGCCATATGCCATTAGGGCTTGCTGCCCACCTTCTCCCCCTCCTCCCCATTAGATTTTGGATGTGGATATCTACCCATTCTGACAATAATTTTGGCTTGACCATACACCAAATACTTTTCTAAAGCATGATTGTGTTTTCTATTAAGGTAAAACTTAAGTGAAACTCCTGGTGACAAATAAACCTGCCTTCTATTTTAGGTAATGCCAGGAGATGTAGCAGTGACAAGTTAGCAAGCATGTAATATCCCAAGGCAAATAAATTTTTGTGTTCTTTCTTAGGCTAGATGATGATGTTGCACTCTCTAAAGACATTTTTAGATCAGTAAGAAGGTCTCCTCAGGGAATCACCATGATAACTACTTTTGACAAGTAGTAAAAACAGAACTTTAGTCTGGCCATCAAATGAAAGAGTAGAGCTGAAGCCAGGATTCCTGGCAGTGGACTGCAGGGGCACTGTCATTGCACTTTGCTTGCTTTAGTGATGGCATCTCTGCCTTCATTCTGTCTCTACTTGCAGAGTCAGAATTGCCTGCCTCACACTACCAAGTGAAAAAGCATAGTATTGATCTGAAGGGATCAATGGCAAGAAGCATTGTTTTAACTTACTGGTAGGTAAGATCAATTCCTTCCACAGAAAAGCACTGCATTTTGTGGTGCAGTTCTAAAGACAAGGAAAAATCCCAAATTCTGTGTGACTTTATTGATTGACATCACTCTTAGCTAATTAGAAACAACTTTGCTGATCCTTCCAGTAGCTTGAATGCCAAGCTGTCCCATGCAAGTGTATCATCATGCTTCTGAGTCAATGTTTGCAATGATCATGTCTCTTCCTTGGTTCTTCGTTGTTGTTACTTTATTGACTCATCAAAGCCCATCATTATTACATATTGACACAGAGCTACAGAATGGTTGATAAATCTATATTCAAGTTGTGTTTAAAATCAGTATTATAACAGTTACCGTGCTAAATCAATACTTAACAAGTTGCTAGCTCATAGTCCTTGATGCACTGAAATTATTCCTCTCTTCACGTGGAGCATGAAGACCTAATCTGACTCTCATTGAAGTCAAAGAATCATAAAATTTTACAGGTTGCAAGGGACCTTGGAAGATCATCCATTCCAACCCTCTGGCAGAGAAGGATCACCTATGGCAGACCACACAGGAACACATGCAAGCAGGTTTGGAATGTCTTCCAAGAAGGAGACTCAATCTCTCTGAGCAGCCTGCTTGAGAGCTCTGTCACCCTCACAGTCTAGAAGTGTCTTCTCATGTTGAGGTAGAACATCCTGTGTTCCAGCTCGTACCCCAAGCTTCTTGTTCCCTCACTGGTCACCACCAAAATGAGCCTGGCACCTTTATCCTGACACCCATACCTTAGGTATTTATAGACATTGATAAGATCCCCTTCCAGATTTCTCTTCTCCAAACTAAACAGTCCCATGTCTCTCAGTCTTCCTTCATAGCAGAGATGTTCAAGTCCCCCTGCAGTCACCCTCTGTTGGACACTCTGCAGTAGTTCTTTGTCACTCTTGAACAGGGGAGATCAAAACTAGACACAGTCCAGAGAAGGTAACATTGATCTCCAGCTTTGGATCAACCTTTGATTGCTTTTATTTACTCACATTTGTCCTAAGAATGTACAAGACATTGCACACAACAGAAGACCTCTTTGTTTGGTGTCTACATCTTGTAGTAGAAGTGTCATGAGCTTCTGCTGCTATTAAAACAGGAACCAAGATGCTAACTTGCCACTGCTGGATGTTGGGGCCATGTTGGGGCTGTTCGTCCACTGCCTGCTTAATACAAATAAAAAGCATGCACTTGGAAAGCAATCCACAAGTTTTGATGAGACAGCAATTCTGAAACAACACATTTGAGACAGATCAAGGAAGACTAATTATCAAAGCAGACTTGTGTAATCATCTATGCTTCCATATTTTAATTGAACAGTAGGGTATTTCTTTCTAAAAAACATGTTAATTGGGGTCTGCTCCTGGGAAGGAGTGACTAATTGAACTGGCACGAGCCCCATAGCAGGGTTTTTTTTGCCATTAAAATGTTAACTTTTAAAACCAGTGTTACACAGCAAATATTGTCTTTCTTCCCATTGAACCTGTCTATCTGGCACATGCCAGCTCAATTAGTAGCTTGCTTTCATGAGCAGACCCCAATTAACACACACTTCTCTAAAAGAAGTATTCCACGATTTAAATTAGCACATTTACATTAGAGGTAATTAGACTGGGTTGGTTTGTTAGTTGTACCTTATTTTTGTGATGATTAAATATGCTTTAATGGGAAATGACATTTGTTGATTAATAACCCAAATCTTATTGGGCGTTTGCTGAAAATACTGAACTATGGAAGAAAAATGAAGCACACTCAAATTTAGCAATCTATAGGCATGACAGGGGGAGGTTTTTTCTTTTTACAGAATTTCTGCACACATTCTGCTACTAGTTAGTCATCCCTATAATGAAATAATATTTTTTAAATTGATTGTTTCTTTGTATTTGACCTATATATGAGCTTTGGAACAGAACCATGTGAGGTAGGAACTAATTAGGACTCTTAAGCTGTCAGGTAGGCGAGGCTATTAAATTGTGAGTGAAAATATGCCAAGGATGCCTTTTCACATGCAGATAAAAATCATAGAAGTATGGATTCTCTTAGGGTGGAGGTCACCTCCAAGATCATCTATTTCAAATTCCCTTCCATGGACAGGGACACCTTTCAACTAACTAGAGTTGGTTGCCCAAGGCCTGATCCAATCTGCCCTTAAAAACCTGCAAGGAGAGGGCATCCACAACTGCTCTGGGTAGCCTATTCCAGAGTTTTGCCACCCTTGGACTGAAGAACTTCTTCCTAAGATCCAGGCTAAACCTACTTTCCCTCAGCTTCAAACCATTCCCTTTTGTCCTATCTCTAGATATGTTTGTGACTAGTCTCTCTCTAGCCTTCCTATAGGCTCCCTTCAGATATTGGAAGGCAGCTCTTAGGAGGAATTTGAATCTGGATTAGAAGTGAATTGTGGTGAGGCTATTAAGTATTTTATTAAAGAAAATTTAACTGAACTTCTTTACAATTAACACACAGATTCTGTTATGTGTTTGGTAAAACTAATTTAGCAGAATGTATATATACAATCAGATTGATTCAAATGAGTTTAAGAAAGATTTTTTTAAAATTTAAAAACTGAAGAGAGTCTTGCAGCATAAACTACTGCTTAAAGGTTAAATATAAACTTTCACAAACTTCAGAAAAGAGAATATGATTTACTCACTGGTTAGAGTCTCAATATTTGTGATCCAAAAGTATATGTAGAGGTATAAATGGGGAAAAATATAGTCCCAGCCACGTGGCAGCCTTCCATGTGGTGATGATGCAGTGGGGATCTGCTACTTGTGTAGCTTAAATTGAGCATGTTGTCTGAGAAAATCCGAGACCTGAGACAAATTCTCCATGGCACTCAGGAGTCATCAGAGTGGTCAGCCACCTAGGCAAAACAGGGTCCAGGTTCAATGGCTGGAACAGCCTGATCAGGTGTGGTGCATGGCAAAGGGGTCAGGCTTCAGCTGGAGCAGTGGGCTAGAAGGTCCCAATGTCTATTGCAACTCATTGCTAGGCCACTGTTAGGTCATTACCTACATTTGGCCAGAGTCTAACTGACTTGGACTCGGCTGAGCTCAGGTGGGTAGCTGCTCTCAGAGCAGGGCAAGCAGCTTCAGATCCTTGGCTCAGTTCTGAAGATGGGTAGGGTCAGGTCTGCATTTTGTGAGGGAGGCAAGTCCCCAGCTATGCGTAGTGCGAAGCACACAAGGCAAATGGATACTGGGCAAAAACAGAGGCAGCAGCTAATGAACAATTTGGCTGGGGTTTTAAGCATTTTGACAAGTGTCTTTGGCCAATAGCAACACATAAAAACACCCCTGGAACTAATCCAAGGTTATTTCACCAAAAAAGGGAGATGCACATGCCTAGCGCCATGACCTGGGTTTACCAAAAACAAAGCAGGGTGCAAAACAAGGCCAAATATAGTATCTGTGTGGCAGACTGAGGGGTGCCATGGCTTTTGTCTGCTCTCCTGCTTCTTCCATCCCAGGAAGAAGGAGAGGGAGGGGAGGACAAAGTATGTAGGTGTTTAGGATATGTATTTTAGGTATAATCTGGACATTCCACCACCGGTCCCCTTGGAATCTTCTCCAAGCTGAACAACCCCAATTCCCTCAGCCTATCCTTATAGCAGAGGTGCTCCAGCCCTTGAATCATCCTTGCAGCCCTTCTCTAGGCATGCTCCAACAGTTCCATGTTTTTCTTATGCTGGAGTCACCATAGCTAGATGCAGTATTCAAGGTGAGGTCTCAGCAGAGCCAAGTAAAGGGGCAGAATCCCCTCTCTTGCCCTACTGGCCACACTCCTAATGATGCAGCCCAGCACACAGCTGTCCATGTTGCTGACAAAGATGAAAAAGAGCACTGGAGTGCTCATAGAATGATGGAGTAATCCAGAACTTCATTTTCAGAGAAAAGAATAGGAAGGCAATAGCCTGGAAGCACCAAAAGTGTCTAAGCTCACCCCTTCTGCTCATGAAGAAGTTGACACTCAGGTGACTGTAAATAGTTTTCAAGCTCTCTGAGCATATGTCTAAGATATATAAGAAAAATCGATAGCATGAAGTCATAAAATAAACCATGCTTAAAATTCAGCTGTGTGTGAGCTGTTGTGCTGCTCCTGTATAACAGGGCTTGGCTTTGCTTTACAGTGAAAAAGTCTCAAGAGACAATGGCTGAGTTACTGTAATGTGTATGAAGTATATGAAAGATACTTTACAGTTGAATACAAAATTTGAATGGAGCATTATTTTAATCCTATGGTTAAAGTATGATGAGAGCCATTAAATTTTCTTACATCATTGTAACTTTTCTTTAAGGCTTAACTTGAGGTTATCTGAAGTGCTCTTTTCCCAGAGGTGCCTAATCTTCAAGAGATACCATCCACTGTTGTACTGGACAGTGTGTTGCAATGGTTAATTGTTCTCATTGTTACAGAACTGTTTAATTATTCAGTTTTACTCTGCCTGACTTCAGTTTTTAGTTTCTGAATCCTGTTAAACATTTTTTTTTAAAGCAGGACCCTCCTTCCCCAGCTATAAAAAAAAAATAAAACAGCCATCAACTTTACTTCTCATTACTGGTCATTTTTTCCCAGATTCCTAGATTGGTTTGGGTCAGAAGCAACATTTAGAATCATCCAGTTCCAATCCCCCTACCACAGGCAGAGACACCTTCCAATAGACCAGATTGCTCTAGGCCCAATCCAAGCTGGCCTTGAACACCTCCAGGGAGGAGGCATTTACAGCATCCCTGGGCAACCTGTTCCAGTGCTTCACCATATTCATGGAGAAGAATTTAGTCCTTATGTCTAATCTAAATTGAGCTGCTTCAGACTGAGGCCCTTACCCCTCATCCTGATGCTTCATGACTTTGTCAAAAATCCATCTCCATCCTCTCCTCAAATGCTGGGATCAATTATCTTCTAAAAACACTGTTCTCCAGAATTCCCATATATCTGATATTTGGGGAGTTTTGAAGTTGTCATGGTATTACCACCTATGCAATTTTAATCTGCTTACATAAACGATAAGATTTGCTAAAAAGCAATTGAAAGAAGGTGAGAAAGACTTGGTGGGAGCAAATGCAATCAGGCTATAGTTAAAAGTAGCTTTGTTGTCCTCAGCTCTTCACCACATAATGGATATGGAAAACGAGAGAATGGTTTTTTCCAAGTAAAGCTGTTGTAAACAGGTGTCTGTGTCATGTAGAACAACATCTGACAGGAAGCCTTGCTTCAGAAATAGGGCAATCCTCTGGAGGCTTGTCCAGCAAAAGTATCATCCAAGGTCACTGTGGTTGTCCTTGCATAGACCAGGAGCTGCTTGGAACTGAGCCTTTAGAGGAAAGCCATCGTGCCAGAGGAGCGCTCCTGGTGCTTGTTGAAAGCACTTAAAGTCTAGCATGGGGTGAATGTAGGTAGCAGCAGTGAAGAAAGTAAAAGCCAAATAAAAAGTACTCTCCCAAAGAGCTAACAACATGCTTCTAGAAATAAATAGAAATCACTCTCTGCTCTAGAGGGTCAGTCATGACACTGGAACAGTGTATTGAAGAGGGTACAGGTTTTGTGTTCAGTTGGGGTGTTTCAGATTATGGAGAGTCAAATGGAGGGCTTCCAGAGCCACAGGCACATATCAGAGTCAAATTATTATCCATTAGATGGTAGTAGTGAGACTATCAGTGCCAAAAGTGTGCTAAGTCCTTCATAAACAACAAATAAACAACAAAGCCCATGCCTCAAGAGCCTGTGAGATTCAGATCAGGTGAACCTTTAAAACAACGAAAGTGGGCTTGGTTTATTTTTCTCTTGTTTGGGTTTTTCAGATAAAAGGGAGAAGCGTGGAAGGAAGATGGGTACCATCAAAGGCTACACAAGAACGAAAGAGAACATTTGATGCTTAAAGACATTGTTAGTGAAGGAAGTGCTTGTGCACGTTGTGAAGAGGATGTTACTGCTCTGGGTAGAGGGGTAATGAAGAGTGCCACTGTGGGGTGAAAGGTGCTGACCAGCAGAGCTGTGTGCACCTGGAACACACCCAGAAAAGTTCTGTAGTGTTACCTAAGTTTCTTAAATTCAGTGGTTTCATTTCTCACCTATGCTTTGTGCTCTTAACAGCAGCAGAAATAATACTGCACTTTGAAAAATTAGTTATTATTAAGAATTTAATTATTAATAATATTGCACTTTGAGAAATTAAAACTTCATCTGCTTTCTGTTCCTCCTGGATCAGTTCTTTGATTTTGCTAATGTCAATATTATCCTGTGCTTTAAAGTGTAGCTTACTCTACTGGAAAATAAATGTTTTCCAGAGATTATTAGTCTAAATAAGAGAGAGTAGAGCCCATTTGGAAACATCAGGTTATATTGTGATGTGTATTAGCAGGAAGCATCACCAAAGGTGATTTTTTGTCTAAAAACAGCCCAAGCACACTCTCAATAGGCTTCAACAAACACAGCTTAAATACCTGATGAGGTCATCTTTAATCTGTATCACAGAATGTCAGGCATTGGAAGGGACCTCAAAAGATTGAGTCTAACTCCCCCTCCCCCCTCCATTCCCCCCTCCCTTCCCTCTAAGCCAGGATCTAAGTACCTAGGGCAGGTCACACAGGAACACATCCTGATGGCTTTTGAATGTCTTCAGAGAGGAGACTCTACAACCTCTCTGGTTAGCCTGCTTCAGGACTGTCACCCTCACAGTGAATTTTTTTCCTCGTGTTTGTGTGGAAGATCCTCTGCTCCAGCTTACACCCATTACCCCTTTTCCTATCATTGGACGTCATTCAGCAGAGCCTGGATCTGTCCTCATGACAGTTCCTTTCACATCTTTATAACCACTAATGAGGTCACCCTTCAAGCTCCTCTTCTCCAAGCTGCAGAGCCCCTGTTTCGCAGTCACAAGGGTAATGTTCCACTGCCTTCAGCATCTTGGTGGCTATGTGCTGGACTCTTTCAAGCTGTTCCCTGAGGCCTTTCTTGAACTGAGGGTCCAGAACTCGACATAATATTCCAGATATGGCCTCACTAGAGCAGAGGGGAAGGAGAACTTCTCTGGACCTACTAATCACAGCCTTTCTAATCCACCTCAGGATACCATTGGCCTTCTTGGCCACAAGGCCACATTACTGTAATCCGTGGTTCTATAAAAGTAGTTCCTTTGTTCACTTAGAGGGCAATGAAGAAGTGGATGCCAGATTAAAGACCATAAACAGAAAAGGAAGAATATTTACTACATAATGCTAAAGGAAAACATTATTAAGACCTCTGTTAAAGTATTTTAATCTCTCTCTCAAGCTTAGTCAGTTGATTGAGATTCATGTCATATCAGAATCATTGAACCATTTGAATGAAGAGATGGGGGATTAAAACTAATAAAAACAAAATGTGGTGCTATTAAAGGCTTTTCTTCTCAAGGACAAGGAATCAGCCACATAGCTGTAAAAAGGCTCTGGTATTTGAACATATCCTAAGCCTCAAGAAAGTCAGAGATGGGAAGGAGTCCTTCCTAAAAGAGAACTAAGTTGTTTTGTTGCTTTTTGAGTGATTAATAGGTGATGGTTGTATTGTCAGTAATCTTAAAGTACCTAGAAAGCAGCCAATCACTGACATGTGTGGCTGCAAGGCTTAGAGCCAAGACCTAATAGCTCCTTGTGATCTCCTTCAAAAGACATCTCCATATGTTTGCTTTCCACTTTGAGTTGCGTCTCCTCAGAGAACATGACTGTAATCCCCCATAGTCACAATGGTATAAGAAATCTACCCTGAGTAGGGAGCAATATTTTGTCCTAATAATGTCAACAGCTGTCCTCTAGCATTGAACCATGTAGTAAGGGGGAGGGGAGTGGGGAGGAAGGGAAGAAGCCACACAGAAATGCAGTGTGACCATAGGGCAATCCATTAGCGAGCCAGAATGCTCACAGCTGGACATTTGTTGGAGATGGCATTTGATATCATTGTTAGCCTTCATATAATGCAATATTTATTACAGTGAGGAAAGAAGGGAGTATTTTTAGCTGCATCTTGAGTAACTTATCTCCATGGCAACCCTTTACTTGCCTGCACTGTTGCTGCTATATAGAATGTTGTCACATTAATAATAAATGGAACACATCTAACACATTTGGCTGCCAGTTGGCTTCCAGCCACATATTTCTCTTGTTCTAGTTGAAGGGTTTGCAAAGCTTGAAGTCCATAACCAAATTTCATTCATTTTGTTTCTGAGAGAAAATTGCCTTGGATTATATTAAAGCACTCGGGAGGTTTCATCAGTGTATGCATTGTGTGTGTTGGGTTGAGGTTTATTTGTTTGTTTGCTTTTGTTTTTAGTTCCACTTTAAAATGCCAAGGAAATCTGTGAACAAATACAATTAGAAAAGCTAGAAACCCAGCAGCTGTGGAATAATTTAGTTTGACTTACATTTATATGGATAAGAAAATAGCATGTTTTCAAATGGCTTACAAGAAACCCCCGTGAAAATGTTTTCTAAGAACAATAGCAACATTAATGGAAAAATTAAGGTGAGCAAATCTCTAAGTGGGATCCTAGACTTGTGGATCCTTTCCATGTGTGTAAGGAAAAAGTAGCTGAAAGCAGGGGTTGGAATAGATTATCTCCAGCAGTCCCTTCCATCCCCTACCATTCTATGATTTCGTGGCCTAAATATCTGGATTTCAAAGTTGGCAAATGCTGTTTATAAAAGTGAAAACAAGACAGAGAAAAGAATGTGGGAGTTCAGCTCAAATTAGGAATGTTTTTTCTATACATTCTACCACTCACTAACAATGTAGTGCAACTGTCTTACCTGAAGGAATACGACAGGAAGGCTGTGAGGGACTTTTCATAAACATGTCTAGTGATGGAACAAGGGGGAATGGTTTTAAGCTGAGGGATAGTAGGTTTAGACTGGACCTTAGGAAGAAGTTCTTCAGTATAAGGGCAGTAAGACTCTGGAATAGGTTGCCCAGAGTAGTTGTGGATGTCTCCTCCCTGCATGTGTTGAAGGGCAGATTGGAGGAGTTGTTGGGCAACCAAATGTAGTTGAGAGGGGTCCCTGCCCATGGTGGAGTGGTGCAAGTAAATGATCTCTGCAGTCCCTTCCGGTCAAAGGCATTCTATGATTCTATATTAAGGCTTAAGGGTTCCCTGCTTGGTGTGGGAAACCATTTGGAGCCTGTTTAAGTGGCTCTGCAAAAGTGCAGACACACATATTTCTATCTAGATAACCTAGTCCTCATTTGTTTTGTGCATTTTGTTTCTTCTTAAACTTTTCCTTCCAAAAAGGGGGGAAAACTCCTCCACTGAAATAAAACTAGTTTAGATTTTGTTCCATCAGCAGATCACTCTGCATCAGTTTAGTTTGCATTAGTTTATTTTTACTATCGGTTTATTTAATGTCTCAAATGAAGCACGGGTGCTCACAGGAATAATTCCCCCAGGAATCTTTATGAAAAACACATTACATTTTAGCTTGCATAATACATTGCCAGTAATAACTTGTCCAGGATCATTTATTAATTACTGTAATTTTGAAATATCTTCCTCTTCAGCTCCAAGAGTTAAGAAGAAAGAGACAGGGAGGAGACTCCACAACCTCTCTGGGCAGCCTGCTTCAGGGCTCTAGCACTGTGAAGTTGTTTTTCTTCTTGTTCAGCTGGAACCTCCTGGGTTACATTTTGTTCCCGTTGCCCATTTGTCCTCTCACTGGGCAACACTGAAAAGAGTCTGACTCCATCCTCCTTCCCCCTGTCCTTTAGCTGTTGATCAGCACTATTCAGGTCCTCTCTGTTTGCTCTTCTCCAGGCTTTAAGGTCTCTCAACCTTTTGTCCTGACAGAGGTACTCCAAGCCCTTCAGCATTTTTGTGGATGTCATGTGTGTTCTAGTTCCAGATAAATAAGTATGAATTTTTGAAAGGCTTGAAAAGGGTCTTTAGGCTAAACAGGGCACACAGCAGTGGGCCCTGCATGCACATAGTGTGCTTCTCTCATCTTGGTAGGCAGTGCCGCCCAGAATCCATCAGCTCAATATGACTCATCCCAAATGAGCTGTTAGTTGCTAAAAGCTAGACTTCTCAAATAAATATAGTAATAATAATGCCTTTGAGTTTTAGAGCTGCCTAAGCTCCTCTAAAGAAAGCACTACTCATTTTCTTTAAGCTTCTTTGAATGTTTAGACACAAATGATGAGAGAAATGCTATTATTTTTAAACAAAATGCAATCTGGAGTAAAAACATTCTGCAGACTTCTGACATCATGAAGTAGAAATGGATTCAAAGCTTTGAGGTCAATGATGTCCCCAGAGATGGTAACTAAATATTTCAGATCAGTGTTTTAAAAAACTCTGTTTCTGGGTAGTGCCCAAATCTCACATGTACTATTCTTCTCACTTATTTATAAATTTTGAGGGTGGCAACATCATGGTTGTGATGGAAATTCCCATAGAGAATCATAGAATGGTTTGGGTTGGAAGGGGCCTCCAAAGGTCCAGCCCCCGTGCAGTCCACAGGAACATCCTTTACTAGATAGGTTGCTCAGAGATCTGTGAAACCTGACCTTCAATATCTCCAGGGATGGGAACTCAACTACCTCCTTGGCAACATGTTGTAATGTTCCACCACTCTCATTGTAAAGAAATTCTTCCTGGCATACAACCTAAGTCTAACCTGCTCCAATTTCAAACCATTGCCTGTCATCTTATTGCCCTGACTTCTAACCAGTCCCTCTTCAGCCTTCCTCTAGGTCCCCTTCAGATGTTGAAATACAGCTCTAAGGTCTACCCAGAACCTTCTCTTCTCCAGGTCCATGTCTCTTGAGTTGAGAGCTCCAGGACTAGACACAGCACTGCAGGTGAGGTCTCAGCAGAGCAGAGGAGCAGAATAACCTCTCTTCATCTGCTTGCCACACTGCTTTTGGTGCAGCCCAGGTTGCTGTTGGCCTTCTGGTCTACCTGTTGCTGGCTCATGTCCAGGTTCTCATCCACCAACACCCCCAAGTCTTTTTCTGCAGGACTGCTCTCAATCTCATCGTCCCCAAATTTATTCTTACTTACTGGATCAGGTCTTATTACAGAGCAAGCTCTGAATGACTGGCATCTTTTTTTTTACACTATTCCATTACCTAGGTGTTTTCACTGCCACAGGTGCGTTACTTATATTTTTTACAAATTTTACTTTACACTGTACATATGAATGAAATTTGGAAGGAAGACACAGCTCTGCCCTGAAAATGGCCGATTTGAAAACTCAGGGTGAGGGAGGAGGGCTTCAATCTTGCTCTTGTGCGATCTGCCACTTTCCTGTGTTCTCTTCCAGTACTTTAATACCTGTTAAAAGAAAAAAAGACAGTGAAAACTGAACCCATACAAGAGTCACACATGTTCTTTGTGAGGGAACAAGCACCATCTAGCTTTTCACAACTGCGCTTATTTGTCACCTGCTTACTTTACATCTGTCCCAGGATGACACTGCTCCTGGCTGCAACATGGATGAATTCTTGGTTTCAAAGCTAGGTTTGTCCTTACAGTTATTTCACTGGCACATAATATAAGCAGATTCATGTAGTCAGCAAAATGCAGCTAAATTAAGAGTCCAGGTGTGCTCTTTCTGCCAGACTTTCTACAGTGTAATTCTAATCTCTGCTCCAAATACACAGCTTTAACAGGCTGTAATAATAGCCCCTTGGCTAGCACACCCCAGGTAAGAGACAAAAGATGTTCCAATGCTCTGAACAAAAATGTCCCTAAGCACCAAGTCTGTATGCCACTTGAACACCCCCAGGGATGGTGACTCCACCACTGCTCTGTGTAGAACCTTACAGTGTTAAGGAACCCTTTCAGTGAAGAAATATTTCCTAATATCCACCCTGAAGCTCCCCTGCTGCAGCTTGGAACCATTTCCTCTAATCCTGTCACTTGCCACCAAGGAGAAGAGGCTGCTCTCTCCTTGCTCCAGCCTTAAGGTAGGTGTAGAGAACAATGAGATCTCCCCTCAGGCTTCTCTTCTCCATACTGAACAACCCCAGCTCTCTTAGATCCTCCTTGTAGGCCACAAGCTCTAGGCCCTTCATCAGCCTCATTGTCCTTCACTGGACACGTTCCAGCACCTCGATGTCTTTCCTGTAGTGAGGAGCCCAGAACTAAACACAACATTTGTGGTGTGGCCTCAGCAGTGCTGAGTACAAGAGGATGATCACCTCCCTGTCCCTGCTGGCCACAGTGTTTCTAACACAAGCCAGGATGCCACTGGCTTTCTTGGCCAGCTGGGCACATTGCTGCCTCATGCTCAGTCAGCTGTCATCCAACACCCCCAGGGCCCTCTCCAGGTTGCAGCTTTCCAACTACACATCCCCCAGTCTGTAGCTTACCATGGGGTTGTTGTGGCCCAACTGCAGGACTTTGACTTGGCTAATATTTCCTCAGTTATTGAAATATTTCATGTTATTATCATTGTTTTTGGTGGAATATATAGAGACAAGTAGGGACAGTAATGAATTGAATAATCTTTATCTGTTCTGAAGTAGAGAGAAATGCAATAAGTGCACACACGTACACCAACCACAAGCTCAGATTTGTATTGCTTGCTTTCCAGAAGGCTAGCCAGTCACTAGCTGTCGCAATATGCTTTGGTGTAACTATTAAAAAATCCAGGTATTTCCTAGTGCTTTCTAGGTTTGATTTGCAGATGCTTTCCAAACAGATTCTTTGTCTGGACTTTTTTCTTCAATTTAAGCTTAAATTGAGAGCATTTACCTTACTCATTCTGTCTGACATTTCCCACGTGCTTTCTTCAAATTGTTCTAGCTCCCCTGACCTATTCCCTGCAAAGAATTCATTGCAGGTGGAAGTGTTCCCAGTGTTGTCAACATCTCTTATGAGCAAGGGAGTTGGAGAAGCATCTGGGAGAAGAATTACCTCTATCTTAGAAATATTTCCTGATATAATGAGTATTTCTCTGGCATGACAACTGTGTGCACATTCACTCCTCTTTTATTAACTCTAACCAGATGCTGTGCTCTTAGATCTGTTGTTAAATATCCAAACATCACCAAAAGCTTGGTGAGGTCAGTTCTCTCTGTAGGCACATCTGCTGTTTCACATTTAACCTTTCCTTTTCAAAGCCCCAGGGCAGTCACCACCTGCATTTCAAGAGTGGCTATGGTATGCTGCTTGGTGAGGTGTATGGTCCTATCATAGAATCAGTCAGAATTGGAAGGGACCACAAGGATCATCCAGTTCCAACTCCCCTGCCATGAGCAGGGACACCCTACACTAGATTAGGCTGGACAGAGCCTCATCCAGCCTGGCCTTAAACACTGCCAGGGAAATGGCCCCAACCACCCCCCTGGGCAACCTGTTCCAGGGCCTTACCACTCTCATGCTGAAGAACTTCCTCCTCACATCCAGTCTGAATCTCCCCACCTACAGCTTTGCTCCATTCCCCCTAGTCCTGTCACTACCTGGGAGCCTAAAAAGTCCCTCCCCAGCTTTCTTGTAGGCCCCCTTCAGATACTGAAAGGCCACAAGAAGGTCACCTGGGAGCCTCCTCTTCTCCAAACTGAACAGCCCCAACTCTTTCAGTCTGTCCTCATAGCAGAGGTGCTGCAGCCCTCTGACCATCCTCATGGCCCTTTTCTGGACACGCTCCAGCATGTCCACATCCCTCTTGTCTGTGTGTCTCCAGAACTGGATGCAGTACTCCAGGTGGAGTCTCACTAGGGCAGAGTAGAGGGGGAGAATCACCTCCCTTGACCTGCTGGCCACACTGCTCCTGTTGCAGCCCAGGATCTGGTTGGCTTTCTGGGCTGCAAGTGCATCCTGCTGGCTCATGTTGAGCTTTTCGTCCACCAGCACCCCCAAGTCTCTCTCTGCAGGGCTGCTCTCCAGCCAGTCACTGCCCAGCCTGTGGGAGATCCAAAGCGGCTAAGGTGCTGGTTGTTATTGCAGAAGCCTGTGGACCTGCTGCATCTTTTGATTTGGTGGTTTGTATGGGCTTTTTTGTAATCTCACTCTCTCTGCCTGTGCCTGTAGATAAGCAACTCTTAATTCACAATCATATGTCATTTTATTGGTCAGAAGGACTTTGACAGGCTGGAGAGGTAGGTCCAAGCCAATCATGAAGTTCAACAAGGTAAAGTGCGAGGTCCTGCACCGAGGTAGGAGCAATCCCAGGCATTCATCGACTGAGAGAGGAGTGGCTCAAAAGCAGCTTGAACAAGAAGGACTTGAGGGTGTCAGGTGATGAAAAGCTGACTTTGAATGGCTCCAGGGGTGTGGTCTTCCCTTTGCTGGGCAACTTGTTCCCAGTGAAGGTGGTTACCTTCATAGTAAAGAACTTGTTCTGAACCTGTAAGGCTCTGCTACTCTAGAAGTTTAAACTTGCATAAGCTTTCCAGAAATTTCAGTGTTCAGGATTCCAAATGGCAGCAATATTTGGTTTCTTATGTGGGCTGCTTGATCATATTATTGTGGAAGTAGTTCCATGGGTGGTGTGGTAGGAGGATGTTTGGAAAGAGAGCAAGCTGAGAGTTTTCACGAATCTATTTATAGTATTCATTAATTGATTTTATTCTTGTGGTTACCCTCCCATTAAAATCCATTTGAAGCTGCAGTACTCGCGTCTATTACGCTGCTTGCCAAGGGCTTTAAATTACTTTGATATCTTAAGAGAAAAATTACTTACTTCTTAGTGTGTCTCTTTTTTATATATATATTCAGCATTCATTTTTCCCCCATCTGTAATGTTCTGTCTAGATTTGCAGAGATTCTGAAGTAATTCTGAATAGGACAAGGAGGTTAAAATCAAAATTAGTCCTTGCTGTCAATCTCAGGCATTCTAAACAAGCCACTCATGCTTAGTGTTTTATTCTGCCCAGCATGCAAGCTCATTATTGTTATATAAAGATGATTGCAAAAAAAAAAAAAAAAGCCATTCAGATGGAGTTGAACTAGTTACCAAAATTTGTACAAACCCAGTGGTTGCAAAGCATGGGCTACACATGTGGTCTCTGCCTCTGAGCTTCTGGGAACACAAATTGCATTGAGTTGGAAGTGACATCTTATTCAACCACCTGCAGTCAGCAGGGACACCTCCAACTAGATCAGGTTGCACAAGTTATGGTGCCTTGCCCTGCTGTCC
Source organism: Psilopogon haemacephalus (assembly GCA_013396835.1). Taxonomy (NCBI): domain Eukaryota; kingdom Metazoa; phylum Chordata; class Aves; order Piciformes; family Megalaimidae; genus Psilopogon; species Psilopogon haemacephalus. The sequence goes on from VWZI01016589.1 coordinate 16,678, forward strand.
TCCAGCTTCTGTGGCCCTGCTGCTGAACTGCCAACACCTTGCAGCTTTGTTTGCTGCTGGGTGGCCCAGCACAGAAGATGGTCTCTCATCCTGTGTGCTGGTGATTCCAGATGTTGGCAGACACTCTTAATGTTGCACGCAGTTTAGCTTCAGTTCTGTCTCTTCTCTCTGCCCACAGCAGCTCAATTTGAGTTGGAAAAGTATCTTCCATGTCCCCTAATGAAATACGTATTTTTATGAAGATGTCAAGGGAAGGAAGTAGCTGTGAGCATTTTTCATGATGGCATAAATTCACACATTATTCATGCCTTATTGGACTTACTCTGCAAGATCAGCCATCTAGAAGAATGTGTACCTTTAGCATACTGAAAATATTCAACACCTAGATAATAACATTGGTGACATTTGCAAAGCCACACAGACCTAGGCCTTTTGGCATTGACATGAATAGAAATGAGACATCTCTGTTTCTTGGGCAGGAGTGGTTCAATGACCTTTTTCTTTTTCCACTCTTGTGAGACTCCAGCTTGAATACTGCATCTGGATCTGCCATCCCCATCACAAGAACGACAAGGAAGGACTTGCTTGCTGGAGCAAGTCCAGAAGGGGACCACAAGGATGATCCATGGGCTGGAATGTCTCTGCTATGAGGATAGGCTGAAGGAACTAGGGTTCTTTAGCCTGGAGAAAACTCCAGGAGGACCTTATAGCTGCCTTACAGGAAGGCAGAAGAGGGACTTCACAGAAGTATATCTGGCAATAGGACAAGGGAGGATAATTTGAAGCTGCAGGTGCCACCTCTGACTTCCTGCTCCCCAACGAGGTGCACAAGATATGGCAGCACCCTTGGTCTGCAGCCAAGCACTTGGCAGTGACTCCTCCATCATCTTCTTGCAGTCTCTGGCTATGCAAACCTCATCTGAACTGCAGAAAGTGCCTCAGTGAGCTGAGAAGTTACAGCACTGAGCAGATGTATTTTCATTGTAGGTAAAATCAAGGACATCTAGCTTCTCTATAATGCCAACAAGATGGTTAACTCCTTACATTTCCAGCGTGCCTGTCTCTCTGTCTAGCCAAATACCTTCATAGCATTGCCTTGTAGCATTTGGATGAAAAGATCTGCTTATGTACAAAGTCTGTCTTCAGACAAGGCTGAGATCATACTGGATGTAAACTTCTGGCTCATAACTCAGAAAACAAAAAGTTTTTCGAGCACTAAATTTAATCCTCAGTAAATGTTTTGATTTTAAAATTTGGTCAGAGGTATCATACTGTCATGTATTAAATCCATTTCTTCAGGATTGTTAGCACCGAGAGATAAAACTTATTTACAGGACTACTGAGAACTAGAAATCTTGCTGATGCAAGTGCAGTATGGGTGAAATCATCTAAGTAATTTTTTCAGGTTACATACATTTTATTCTTATTTTCCTGTGTACTTGTTATGATTATTAATAATAAATTATGGATTATTAATAACTTCTTATGAATATTAATTTCATTATTAATATTTGAAAATTCCCTGTGATTCTTTGGATGTTTGTTTGACAAGAAGCAATTACACAAAGGTTATTTATGTACACAGAATTGAAGAGTTTAAACAGTCAGAACTTGGAAAACAAGGACCTAATAACAGGGAAAATTCTAAGCGATACTCACAGAAGCAATAGATAAAAAGTGTCCTGGGAGAGGAGAAGGAAAGATTTGCCTTGCCGCTGGGTGCTGGTGCAGATTGCAACGCACATTGCAAACACATGGCCACTGTGAAAGAGCTGTGAATAGACCTCTGGTCTCTGTGAAAGGCAGTAGGAAAAAGGGCAATAGCTCTAAATCACCCCCTTAAATACACTATTTTGAAGGTGAGACTTGCCAATAGGCACTAGAATTCATTGTTTTGGCCAATGAATTCAAAGTCCCGTGCCTAGGTGTCCACCCTTGCCCTTGAGGGGCAACACAAGACGCCTGACTTAGTCATGTGCCATGCACTTAGCCTTCGAGGCTTTCTTGGGCCAAACCCTCACTGTTTTGCTCACACCATCAACCCCCAGACCTTCCTACAGGAGGAGGAGAGCAGGGATTTGAACTAATTTGGCAGGATTTATGCCCTACCAGGACACCGTGGGCCACAGAGGAAATCTTGACGTTTTTTAATTACTGCCTGTCTACACAACAGTCGGAGTATCCAAACAAATCAGTGCTACCTTATTCAACAGATGCCAAAATTGAATTGTAAAAGACTTTAATACACTTGTTAAAGCACAGGAGCAAGACTAGAGGGCTACAAGAAAGCCATGAAGGGACTTGTGAAAGGGCTTGTAGTGATGGGATGAGAGGGAATGGATTGAAGCTTGAGGAGGATAGATTTAGACTGGATATAGGGAAGAAATTTTTCACAGTAAGAGTGGTGAGACACTGGAACAGTTTGCCAAGGGAGATCATGGATGTCCTTTCCCTGGAGGTATTGAAGGCCAGGTTGGATGAGATTTTGAGCAAGCTGCTCTAGTGGAAGGTGTCTCTGCTGATGTTGGGGTGTTTGAACCGGATGACCTTTAAGGTTCTTTCCAGCTCAAACCATTTTATGAATTGTATGGGTACAAATCTGATCAGAAATGAGAGATTTTAGTTTTAAACAAGTAAACAAATAAATCCAACCAAACCCAACAACAACCCATGCTTGTTATCTGTTAAGTTGGGTGCCTGAATTAGCTGTGTTTTGAGATGGAAATTTGTGATTCCCTGTGTGGGAAGACAAGGCATATTTTGCTTTCCTGGCAACACGAAGTCTGATGCAGTTGTGTTAAAAGCAAGGCTGGGTGTGTTTTGGGATGTACTATAAAAGATCCTAGTGGGGGAGGAGGACATTTGTGTTGACTCTTTTGACATGCTGCACGTCATTTTGTCCTGGTTTGTTCTAGCTGAATGTCTCTCAAAAAAAAGCTATCTTTGGAAATTAAAACTCTTGGCCACTTCAGGTGTTCCTGCTTCAAGAACAAACGTGCTGGAGTCCCAGATCATAGCCCTGGGCAGCTCTGAACTCATTCCAGTGCTACAGTGGTGGGTGGAAATCTGCTGTTCTTTCCCACTTTTCTCATGAGAGATTGATAACATTTTAGAGATCTTTAGCTATTGAGTTGCCTTTGTGAGATAGAATTACAAATGCGTCAGATCCATCATGTTTAGTTTGGGTGTTCTGCTCTTCTGTAGCACCTTGTGGCTTGTTTTCAAGCCTATGATGTTGTAGGTGATTATTTCTTTCTCCTTAGAGCAGCAAATGTCTCTTGCCTTTGAGCTGCAAGTTTTTGTTTTCTTCCAAATTTTCCTTGGTTTTCAGTACACTTGGGAACCCCTCTGCTTGCTATAATTTGCCATTAAGCAAACATTCTACTAACTGTGTATATATAAGTTACATTTAGAGTGTTAGATCTTGTATTATCTGAAAGTGAAAAGCATGAAAGATTTTATTTTATAATTGGGACCAAAATTATGGGAATTCTGTAGATTTTTTTGGGCATACAACGTTCTCAAAAGTCTCTGCCCAAGTGTGATTCTGAATCATCTAATTTTTCTGTAAGGGAGATATTAAGGATGTTTTTTCATAGATAAACTATTGATATCTTTCTTTTATAGCAGGTTTGAGGTCATACATAACTCCTGAAAATTCCATTCCTTGACACTCAATCAATTAATTTTAATGTAACTAGCAGAATGACTTTCAAGGAACCACTGTAAATCGTTCATGATAATTAAAATTTGGTTGATGACAGCCTTTGTATTTGCATTTCAGATTGTCCTCTATCATGGGCATGTTTTAAAAGTTTACCTTACAACTAAACCTGGAACTTACTTTTGTGGTGATATAAATCCCCTTCATCTTATTTATACTTCACTACTCAGCTCATGGAACTCAAGAGGGGCCCTGTTAGGCTTTGTGTTGGTCCAGCTGGTGCTGATTGAAAGCTGTGAGGTGATGATGTCTTAGTTAAGTGTTGCTTTGAGATACTGGGTGTGTTTGAACATAAAGCTCTTAAGGTGCAAGGCCATGTGACTGAAGAGCAGAAATGGTTCACCTAAGCATTCTTTTAATCAAGTTTTTGAGCTGATGCAGTTCTGTGAAAGTTAAGAAGAATAATAACATGAGTCTCTTACTGCAGTGGAGAAATACTGAAGCTTTCCTTCTTTCAAAATACTTACATGAAAGACTATCATACTTGAAGCAAGATGTAAGGTACCTAGGAACTTAGACAAGGAAAGTCCTGGTTCTCCTGAGGCATCCATGACTGTCTTCCCATTTTGCATATCTCTTTCATAACATGGAGCCTTTGACACACGTCACACAGAGCGGGTAAGAAGCCACCAAACCCTTGAACAGAAATGTCCCTTCCCTGCTTCTCGATGTGCTGGGAAGGGGAAGAAGAATGGGGATGAAAACAAACTTATTAAAATTTCAAAATACAAGCAGCAGAGAGAAACTTGGTAAACAAAAGAACATTGCTGGTAACAGGCAAGGAAGGAGGCAAGAGGAAAGCCTCAGTAAGTCTGGTTGTTATGGCACAGGGTGATAATGGTCCTGCACATCAGATAGTGATTTACTCAGTGTCTCCAGCACATATTGGATAGCTTATGTAAGTAGGTTATTTCTTACTCAAAGAACAGCTATCATTAACAGCCATTGAAATAGTTTAGTAAATCTTCATGCTACAGAGACAAAAAAAGTTGGCAACATTAAAATAATGCAGTTTCGTCCCAAAACGAATCATAATTACTGATGTTGAACATATGACCTTGTCAATGCAAAACTTCTGGAGAGCTCTATTTTACTTTCTGTGTCTACTAATAATGTAAAATGATGGTAAAGTTTGGTGATTCAAGTTTAATTTGTATTAGCACAATTCACATCTTACAAGACTGCTCTCTGCTGCCTCCAGAGCAGTCTGGAAGAGAAGAACTTGGAGTCTCAATAGATAACAAACTCACTGTGAGGCACTAATGGTCACTGGCAGACCAGAAGACAGTTGTGTGCTGGGCTGCATCCAAAGCAGAGTGAGCAGCAGGACAGGGAGGGGATTCTGACTCTCTGCTCTCGTGAGACCCCACTTGGAGCACTGCATCCAGTTCTGGTGCTCCCGGCATAAGAAGAACATAGAGCTACTGGAGGAAGCATAGGGTCTGGAGGAAGCCATGAAGATGATCAGAGGGCTGGAGGACCTCCCCTGTGGGCACAGGCTGAGAGAGTTGTGGCTGATTATCCTGGAGAAAAGAAGGCCCCAGAGAGTGACCTTAGAGCAGCCTTAGAGTCCCACTTCCTGTAGAAAAGCAAACCAACATCTGGTCAGAAAAGGCTGTGAGAGGAATGGAAGCTCACTGCCTCATTCAGCAACCTGATCCCATGTCCATTAATTTCCCTCTCACATCATCTTTCCAGAGCCCTGCAGGATGTCAGATTTGCCACTCTTCTCAACTTACTTCAAGGCAATTTCCTCTGTCATTTGAGACGGCAGCAAATTAAAGCTCTTTTTGAAGCCTGTGGACAAGTTAATATATATTTTATATGTTCTGTATACATACATGTACTCATATACCCTTCAAGGTGGAAAGGCGACCATTTGAGTTAAAGGGAAAAGAAAATATCTGCAGATCAAAAGAAAAAAAAACAACTTTTGTTTCTGGTTTTGAGGGAGAATTTTAAATGAAATATCAAATCTTTTGAGGTCTTTAAAATACTTTCAAATTTGCTGGCAGCTTATCTGTGAAGTCCAGTTCTTAAGAACTGGAAATAAAGTCCTCTTACTGCTCACATTATCGTTTCACGTTTGAAGATGCTGCAGTTGTAATGAAACAGTTGTGACAGTTCTCCTCTACGTTGTCAACATCTCACTTTTGTTTGTAGGTCATGCAATCATTCAAGTCTGTAAGAGCTGATAAACTGAGTACTTGCACTGCCCTAAGTTACATTGTATGGTTGTGGTTATTCATTCAGCAGCCATTGTTTTGCTAACCAAGTTATGTGGTTGTACAAACCATGGCACAGTGGAGCTGATGAGGGTTTGCAGCTGAAAATTGTGTGCTGTACTTAGTTCCCAGTGTGAAGAAGCTAGACAAGTATTCAAGGAAATACCCTCTTATTAGCAGCCAAGAATCCTTCTTGGTTGAACAGGTTTTAATTGATGCTTCCACTGGGTTTCCTCTGCTCAGCTGCTTGCTAAAACGCACTCTTTATTGAGTTTCTTAATAGCAATGTCTGTAAGCAACTCAATGAACACTATTTCAATATCTTCATACAAAAGACTGCTCAGGTTAACATTATCAGCTTTTTTAAAAAACCCAAACAGCTCCCTAAGGACTGGGAGGAGAAAATGTATCCTAAAGAAAATACTGGAAAAATAACTCCATTAAGGGGTAGAAATAATGAGCACTACTCTTGAATAAAAATGTTGTAGGGAATAATCTGCTTTCTCTTTAAGAAGCTGTTCTGATGGAGGGCACACTGATAAACCAGTTTGTCCGTTCTCTGACAGCAGCCACTGGGTAAAGGAGCTCAGAATTACTCTTCTTGCAACATAATAGCTTTGTTTGTGAGCAAAGCACTCTCAGGAATTCTTGCCTGGTTTACTGCCAGTTAGCACACTTTGGCTGATGAGTTGGACGTTGAGGAGCAGAGTGGCTGGAAAGCTGCCCAGCAGAGAAACACCTGGGGTTGCTGACTGACAGCTGGCTGAATGCGAGCCAGCTTGTGGCCAGGTGGCCAAGAAGGCCAAACAGCATTCTGGCCTGGATCAGCAGGATCTGGTACTGGTGAGGCTTCACCTTGAGTGAGGGGCCCAAAACTGAACCCAGTACTCAAAGGAGGACATTGAGGTGGTGAAGGCAAGGGCAACAAAATTGGTGAAGGGTCTGGAGAACATGCCTGGTGAAGAGCAGCTGCTGTTAATTCTGGGGAAAAGGCGACTGAGTGGAGACTTTCTGTCTACAACTCCCTGAAAGGAAGCTGGAGTGAGATAGGGATTTGTTGTTTCTTCCTGGTAATAAGTGGTAGGATGAGAAATGTCCTCAAGTTGCACCAGGGGAGGTTTAGGTTGGATGGTAGAAGAAAATTCTTTCCTGCAAGAGTGGTCAGGCTGGCCAGAGAAGTGGTTGAGTCACCATCCCTAGAGGTGTTCAGAAATGCATGGATGTGGTGCTTTCAGGACATGTTGTAGTGGACGTGGTGGTGTTGGAATAATGCTTGGACTCAATAGTCTTGATAGAATCATTTAGGTTGGAGAAGATCTCTATTTCACTGGATTGAAAGGCATCTCTTGAGGTCATCTTGTCTAACCCCCCTGTAGTAAGCAGGGTCAACTCCAACTCAGAGCCCATTCAAGCTTGATCTTAAATATCTTCAGGGATGGGGCCTCCACCACGACCTTGGCCAACCTTTTCCCATGTTCCACCACTTTCATAGTAGAGAACTTGTGTGAGTCTGTGAATGACCTGGCTTGGCTTTCAGGCTCTCTTCCATCTCTAAGTGGAGAGGTTCATTCTGTGTTCAGCATGAGGTCTGGGGGTGTCCTGGTGCTGCAGTGTTTGGGTTGCTTCCTCTTGTGCTTAGATCTCATTTCTGCTTGGTGTGAATAACTGTGAGGATGCAAGGTGGGGTCATCACATCCTGGCATGGCACTGAACTGCAGTGGTGGTCCTATGTGCATAGGCCTGGCAGAAAAAGCTCTTGGTACACAGGCAGAATCACAGCAATAACTAACCAGTGAACTCCAAATCACAGACCCTAATCCCAAATATCAACACATTTGCCCATCTGCTTCTGTGTGTGCCAGCCAGAGGCATTCGTTGACCAAAACTGGGCTTGTTTGTGTTTGCTTTTTGCTCCTGTCCCAGTTGTCAAACTGCTCTCTCTTAAACTGTTGTAGTCTTTCAGTTAAGTGGTGAGCTTTGATCTTTACTTTGCCTCCTGGCTTTGGTAGCTTCCTTAGGAGGGAAAAATCCAGCATTCTGCTTTTCAAAACACTTTTCCAAACCCACTTTTTGGGCAGTGACATAGAAACTCTGCTGTAAGGTATTTGCTGCTGAGGAGGAACTTGTCTGCTGGCAGAGCTGTTGAAATTAATTCCTGCCTTTCCTGTCCTTAAATGAGTCCAGCTATGTATTTATTTGTGCATGTATGAAAGACTACATGGATCAGAGGGAGCATCCATGCTTCTGATTTCAAACTATGTTCCAAAGATAGCAAAAAAACCCTGGATGCATATTTTTGACCAAACCTCAGCTTCCAAGTTGCATTTATGTTGTGTGAGAGGTCCTTCCATCATTTTATCATAGCAAATTCCTACTTCTAGATTGTACTGTGTAGTAATCCATCTCTGGGTGGTTAAGGAAAGGATATTATTTTGATAGGAATCAGGTCCTGTGTGTGTATGGCAAGGACAGGAAGTTTTTTTTTTTGCTTTAGGGTGCTCCAATCATTTAATATTGTTGTCATTTAGAAGACAGTTGTCAGGAGTTTAAGTTCTTCTATTGATTACACAGTGCAATGGGGAGTAGGAGGAGGGGGTGACACAGCTGCTTGTGATACAGGACACTTCAATGTAAACTCATCCGGATCATGCATGAAAGTTCTTGTAATTCTTTTAGGCTGGATATTAGGAAAGGTTTACTTGCTGAAAAGGCTATCAAACTTTGGAATGGTAAGCAAGCCCTTGTTTCGCCTAATATGGTCATTTTTGCTAATCCCATTTTGACTGGTGAATCTCTGTGGCCAAAGACACCATTACACTTAAATAATATGAACGGAATTAAGTTGCAAGCAGTTGCGCTGCCTCTACTTCACTGCTCTGCCTCAGTGTGTGTTGTCCGAGCAGAGCAGTGTGCCCTGCCTCACTGCTCTCAGCTTGGACAACACTTTCTGCTCTGCCTCATGCTTCAGACCAGCTTAGCCCTGATGTTTTGGGCTTGAACTACATGGAATCTTAAGTGCCTCAAGTTTACCAGGAGAAGGCATTAAGTGCCTCATGATGTAGTGAGAAGTGCCATTGACATTGTGCTCTCTGCACATCTGCAAGAGATCCTGCCTGCACCTCAAACCTCCGTGCCAAGGGGGCCCAGGATCAGGTCAGAGATCACCTGCCTCTTTCCCAGGACTCTTCTAGAGCCTGGGAAGGTCTAGAAGCCTCCCAACGTCTATCAAGATGCTGAGCAGTTCCAACATTGCCTTAAAGAGCCAGGGACTATCTCGAAATTTCTACTTCACAGTTGTGAGTAGAACAGACTTTCCCTAGGGCTCCAGACTGCCTGTTTATAAGTGAGGCAAAGCCATTTTATGGATAAACATTTTCCAGTTTTCTGATTCTCCTGAATTAATGCATTGCCCATAAGCATCCTTGCGAAGACTTTCCTGACTGAATTAGAACTCAAATTTAACTAGTTTGTCTGTAGTTTGCAGGCGGGTTTTAAAAATAACTACATATTTTATAATTCCTGCCTCATTAATTGCAACAGCTAATCCAATAAGTTCCAGAATATCCAGAAGAGGGAAACGAAAAAGGCATTTACAGCTATCTCAACCTGAGAAACAAAAGAAAAAATCTGGATTCTTTGCAGTTAGCCTGGCACAAGATTGAGACGTTTAGCACATTAGACGTTATGGAGTAATTTTCACTAACTTCTTTTTCAGCACAGTGTTCTAGAAGTTGAAAACATTCTTCCACTTGTGAGAGATTTCCCTACTCATATTGAAATGAAAAAACAAAGAAACAGAATCACAGAAACATTCAGGTTAGAAAAGACCCTCAGGATCACGAAGTCCAACCTATAAACCTACTGTACAAGATTCACCTTAAACCATATTCTAAGCACTACATCCCAATGACCCTTAAACATATCCAGGACTGGTCACTCAACCACCTCCCTGGGCAGCTCATAATGAGCCATAAAACTTGTCTTCTCTAAACTTGAGTAGTGCTTTGCTTTCTAATTATCAGGCATGATAATAGTATCCGAAATGGTAATTAAAGCTTGCAGTTACCAAAAAGATCAATACTCTGCTGTAGAAAATGTGTCTTTTTTCATACTCTTTTGGGTACAGCATCATGTCCTTTGGAGGAGTTTGATCTATATCTAGGTGTTCTCAATGTTCTTTAGGTTTGGGTTTTTTTTTTTTTTAATTTTTTATGCTAAAAGATGCTAATCACTGAGTGGATTTGGTTTTTTGTTGTTTTTAAAATTTTTTTTCCCCCTCTGATTGGATCAAAACCTGCTCACCAACCCTGTGAAATCCAGTTTGTATGCTGCAGGCTGTGTTTCTGGATTCAATAATGGAAAGGGTTTTGGTGCCATTTATATGCAAACAAAACTTCATTATCTGATGTAAATTGGTAGTTGAGCTACTGTGAGCACAGAATCGATGCTGGTAATAGGGATGCTGAGGATCACTGTGGCAGCTGCTGGAGGCCCCGCGCTGTTTGGAGTCCACCAGGAGGAAGCATTGAGCTGAATTGTTTTGACGTGGCAGAGGTGAAATTGGTGCTAATAAGCAAAGACTTTTATTGGCTTCTGTAGAAGAGGAGCTAATTACTCAAGTGTCTGCATTGCAGACTTTGCTATGGTGTCTCAGATGCCTCTGCATCACCTTTAACGGTAGTGTTCACAAGAGGTTTGTGTAAGGGCCACACTAATGCTGATAGGCTGGTAAATTTCCTCGTAATACTGTGAAGTTGGGAGGGAATGTAGATGTGCAAAACAATTCTGGCATGATAAAGTTTAGAAAGGACCTCTGGAGATCTAGTTCAACCCTCCTGCTAAAACAAGGTTTCACCCACAGCAGGATCCCAAAAGTCCATGTGGATTTGCAATCTTTCCACAGAAGGAGGCTCCACAACCTCCCTGGACAAGCCTACTCCAGGGCTCTGGCATCCTCACAGCAAATACCATTTTCCTTATGATTAGGTGAAAGTTCCTTAGTTCCAGTTTGTGCCTGTTGTCCTTTGTTCTGTCTCTAGACACCACTGAAGAGAGTCTGGCCCCATCCTCTTGACCACCACAGGTCCTTTTAGCTCTTGCTGAGCATTGATCAGATCCCCTCTTATGCTACTCTTCTCAGCCCCAGGTCTCTCAGCCTTTCCTTTGAGGAAAAATCCTTCAGTCCCCTCTCTTCTGTAGGCCTTGCAGGACTCCTGGGGTCAGGATTGCCAGTTAAAGAAGAAACATCATGAGAAATGCAACACAGCTTGGAGGTCGTGGATCAATTTGTTCAATGCTAGCATCTGTTTGAGCTCAGTGCATGAAGGTGTCACAAAAGCCAACAAGGTTAAGTTATTGTTGCCCAACTGATGACTGCATTCTTTACTCAGGTTTCCTGTAACAGAGGTCATATGAATACTGAGAATGACATTGAGTATTTGGTGATTAAAACTTTAAAATTGAAAGAGAATGGAGGAATGCATATCTCCAATCAGAGCTAATAAAACTTGATGCAGTGTTCTCTTCTCCAAGGTCAAGAGACCCAACTCCCTCAACGTTTTCTCAGAAGAGAGATGTTCCACTGCCTTCAGCATCTTTGTGACTATGCACTGGACTCTTTTTTTCAAGAAATTCTGTGAGGTCCTTCTTGTAGTGAGGTGGTTAAAAATAGGGAAGCCAAATGCTTATAGCTGATGTATAAGGAGCAAAATTCTTATTAGAGTTGGCTTTATTTTTATTTCCTATTCTCACTTGTAAAAGTAGAATGAATTAGGATGATTATGCAAAGGAATTCTTTGGATGCTGCTGGTGTTAACCTTGTGACAAACAAACCTCTCCATGTATGTGTGAGGTGACAGAGAGTGAAGTGCTTTCTAGCCCTTCCCAGCCAGCTGTGAAGTCTTGCTGCACAGTATCTCTGTGACAGTGGTGGTGGTCTTAGGTGGACCCTCTTTTTGTTGCTTTGAAAACATGCACAAACATAAATAGGAATTTCAACACTGCCAACAAATGCATGTGGAGAAAAATAGTGTATAGACCTTGTTGGTACAGCTTCTCATCTCTATCTGAGAGAGTTGAGGTTGTTCATCCTAGAGATGAAAAGGCTCTGGGTACACATTACAGCAACCTGCCAATGTTTGAAGTAGGCTACAGGAGAGGTGGAGAGAGATTTTGTAAAAATGAGGGACAGTGTCTTCAAACTGGAAGAAGATAAACTGAGATTAGACATTGGCAACAATTTTTTCCTCATGAGGCTAGTGAGGCACTAGAAGAGGGTGTCCAGAGCAGCTGTGGAGGCTCTAAGCCTGGAAATGTTGAAAGCCAGGTTGGATTGGACCTTGAGCACGCTGGTCTAGTGGAAGGTGTCCCTGGCCATGGGTGTGTGTTTGAACTAGCTGATCTTTAAGATCCCTTCCAACCCAACCCATTCCGTGATTCCATGACTAAAATGCACCCACACAAATATTGTAAGAACAGTTGCGGATATGTTGGGTAGAACTTTAAAACAAAGTGTTCATCTTGTAAGGTTTAAGAAAAAGCATTAAAATTAATGAAATGATTGCACCTCAATCTGTGTATGCAAATTGGGATAAATCATATGCCCAACAATTGTATAAGCAAACGATTATGATAATAAATTGTGTTAAATGAATTAATGACTGGCTAGCCCCACTTGATAAGGTCAGAGTAAGTCCCAGTGCACTTATTACTAAAATTCATCATTCAAGCATGTGGATGCATTTCATTATTGCAGTCGGTTTTAACAAGCAGAGAAACTCTGGGAGTGGTGGAAAATTTCCCTGTCTAGCACCAGTCCAGAAAACTTTTCTCTGTTGAGAGCACTTTATATCTGAAGAATAGAAAATGTGTAGAAATACAAATAGTTATCTGTCCTTTAGAATTTAACATCAGGATTAATAAAGAATTTAGTGAAGGCCACTTCTCACTGCTTTATAGGGGATAAAGATTTATGGATTTCAAGGAACATGAGAGAGTCAGAGCTCTAAAAGCCATCCATAGAAGAGGAGGCGGAGGGGAGCATCTCATTGCTCTCTACAGCTACCTGAGAGTAGGTTGAGGGAAGTGGATGTTGGTCTCTTCCTACTATGAAGTGATAGAACAAAAGGAAATGGTCTTTTTGTATCAGCGGAAATTTAGGTTGGATATTAAATTTTTTTTCTGCATAAGTGGTCAGGGATTAGAACAGGGTGTCCAGGTTGGTGGTGGAGTCACAATCCTTGAAGGTGTTCAGAAAATGTGTGGACCTTGCAATTAGGGATGTGGCTTAGCAGGCATGATGCTGTTGGATTGGTGGTTGGACTTACTGATCTTAGAATCCTTTTGGTTGGAAAAGGCCTCTATGGTCCCATGAAATAAGCCATTAAGTTTGATTCATCCTTATATATGAATGTGTTGATTTCTCTGCAGACAAATCTAAAGACAGGTTTGCTCAAGGGAAAAATTATTTTCTAGTTCTGTGTTACTACAAAAAACAATTCAGCATGGATCTATTGAGTAGTACTGGATTATGACAGTAATGTTAATTATCTAGAGATTTCAGAATGTATGGAGAGAGTGTTTGAGGTGGATTTCTGTAAAAAGATTTGTTTTCCTTCTTTCAGTGAACTGTAATTTCATGCTCTCTCTTGCTTGTGTGAACTTCAAATACCCAGTGTCTATATGCATTCACACAGCTGGTAGGCAGCATATTTGTATCACACAGTGTTCCTAAAAGCCTATAGATGAGTTCACTAGCAGGAAGACTGTCAGAGGTTGGTTGCTATCAAACTAAAACAATGTGCACACAAGAAACCTCTGTGAAAAGAATGTGGTGGACAGTGCTGGTTTCAAACAGGCTGCTCTAATGAGCAAGCCCACACACACAGATGGAAGGGAAGGCAGCACACAAAGCTCTGAGTTGAGATAAGAGTTCAGTGAGGTGATTCAATCCACAATAACTTGGCCTGTTTGCAGACAGCACAGCAAAAGCAACAACAGCAGCCAACCATAAAAGCACTCCCTAAGCCTGCAGCCAGCTGTGCTGGTTTGAGGCTAATTGGAATATTTTAATAAGAGAAATTAGATTATAGGATGTGAAAGGAAAATATTGATGATGTCTACTCCACTCATAGGTTTGCTGACTTGATACAAAAGAAAGAACCCAAACACAAGATAAGGCAGAGCTGCTCGGGTCTGTTGGGGAAAGCTCATCCAGTGATTGGAGAGACTTAAAAGCAAGCAGAAAAGAACCTGGCCAACTATTTCAGACTTGTCAGATACTCCCATCACTGCAGGACTGCTGTGAATCAGCAGCAACTGCCCTTAACTCTGAGCTCTGGGGAGCAATCGCTTCTCTGGCCACAAGCTGAATCAAGATCTTTGTTGCATCCAGAGGAACAGATATTTTGAGGCCACTTTAGCAAGGCAGAAAGGTTGGAAGACTTTGGTACATCATTCCTGCAGAAGCCAAAAAGCCACCCGGCAACCTGATGCCTCAATTCAGAACTATCAAATTAGCTTCAGTAAAAACAGCCTCTAATGAATTAATCATAGGAACAGACCTTTTACTTGCAGAACAAAACAGTGATGATACAATTAACCAATTCCTACTAAGGCCCACGATTACTTTATTAGAGCTTTAAAACATGGTTTCTGCAAAGCAGTCTTTATTCCCAGTTCGCTGCATTCATCAGACAGTGCTGTCTAAGCACTGCCATCGAGGCCTGTGCTGTCCCTTACCTCATTAAGTGTGACATAAACACCTTTGATGAAATGAAATGGCCAAGTGCAGCAAATGGAGCGAACTATTTTCCTACACAGTTGTGCCTTGCTACATGCTTGCAATTTGATTTGCTGCCCTTTCTGACAGATAACATGTTTTGTGCAGGTGCCAGCCAAAGATACCCATTTAGCGCTTCTAAGTAATTAAGTATTGATTAATCAACATAGAAGTATATAGAACACCTTTTGTTCACCCTCCAAGCTATTGTCCATTCTTAAGGGTCTTACTATTTCTCCTAGCAGAAACAGGAGAAGCACAAACCTTCTGTAATTGTCAAGGACTTAAGAAAAAAAATTAGATCTGGGCTGCTGACTCTGGAGAAAACAGCATAGCTGACAGACTGCCACTGAACAAGCTTTGCTTTGCCACGCTTATTGTCCATGGTGTCAGCTGTCGATGAAGAAAAGTGCCCAAATTCCATAAGTCACAAAGCAATTAGTAAGGAATCACAGAATGGTGGGGGTTGGAGGGGAACTCTAGCATCCAACCACCTTGATAAACCAGGGTCACCCAGAGCAGGTTGCCCAGGATGACCATTTCCAGGAAGGTTTGCTATCTTTCCAGAGAAGGAGACTCCACGATCTTTCTCGGCAGCCTGCTCCAGGACTCCAATGCCCTCACACCAAGGAAGTTCTTCTTAAGTTCAAGGGAAATTTCTTGTGTTTTGATTTGTTCCCATTGCCACTTCTCCATTACTGAAAAGACCCAGCCCTATTCTTATGGCCTCCACTCTTCAGATATTCGTAAGCCTTGAGAATATTCCCTCTTAGTCTACTCTTTTCCAGGCTTAACAGCCCCAGGTCTCTCGGCCTCTTATTGTCAAGGAGATATTCTGGTTCTCTCATCATTCTTGAGTCCTCTGTTGGACTCTGTCCAATAGTTCTTTGTCTTTCTGGAACTGGACACAATACTCTAAATGTGGCTTCACCAGGGCAGGGTGGAGGGGAAGGAGAGCCTCCCTTGACCTGCTGACCATGCTCTTCTTAATGCACCCTGGAATACTTGGCCTTCTTGGCCAAGAGGGCAGGAACTCAAATGGTAAATGTTTTAAGTTTGACTTTTGTGGTTTGTCTGACTTTTGTCTCTTTCAGTACAACTGGGATGAAGACATCTTCACAGATTTGGGGCAGAGTTAGTCAAGAAACAAGTAACCCCTTCTGAAAACTTTGTTCTTTTTGTCATCTAATGTCTTAAATCTTGTGAAGAATGAAACCTTCAGGGTATAAATGGATAATCCAGTGAAGATGGTGGTGGTAATGATTATTAAATTATTATTGAGGTGTGATTGCAGATGATATCAAGCTGAGTGAAGTTTGTAAGACTGAAGGATGGGATGGATGCTGTCCAAGGGGACCTGGACAAACTGAAGAGGTGGGCTGAGGAGCATCTCATAAAATCCAGTAAAGCGAAGTGCAAGCTCCTGCACCTTGGTCAAGGAAATACTTGATATGAATCTAGGCTGGGAGATGCTAAAACAGAGAGCCCTGCAGAAAAGGCCTTGGGGGTGCTGTTGGGTGAGGAGCTGGACATAAGCCAGCAATGGGCATTTGCAGGCAAATGGCCTTCCGGGCCACACAAAAAGAAGTGTGGCCAGCAGGTCAAGAGAGGTGATTCTGCCCTTCTATTTTGATGAGACCTCACCTGCAGTACTGGGTCCACCTCTGGGGCCCCCAACAAGAGAGATGTGGACCTGCTGGAGCATGTCCAGAGGAGGGCCACTAAGATGACTGGAGGGCTGGAGCACTTCTCCCTGTGAAGGCAGCCTGATAAAGTCTAGGCTGTTTAGCCTGGAGAAGAGGAGGCTTCAGGGAGACTTTAGAGCTGCATTTCAATATATGAAGAGGACAGGCTGGAGAGGGACTGTTTAGAAGGGCAGTGGTTTGAAACTGGAGCAGGGTAGGTTTAGATTGGACATCAGGATGAAGTTCTTCACAGTGAGAGTGGTGAAATACTGGAATAGGTTGCCCAAGAATATGGTTGAGGCGCTGCTCCTGGATGCATTCAAGATCATACTGGATGTGACTCTGGGCAGCTTGCTGTAGTTGGAGATGCTCCTGCTGACTGCTGTGAGGCTTGGCCAAGATGACCTTTGAGGGTTCCTTCCATCTCAATGCACTCTGTGAATTTCATTGAGTCACTTGATTCTCCCAGTCTGGGGATGTTTTCAGTAATAGTGAGCTAGTTCGTTTTTCTTACTGCAATTGCCCTACAGAAGGTAAGTAATTTGCGTGTATTGGTTGTAAGACTCCTTCTGAATCAGCAGCTACTGAAACTGTATATATAGAATCTGGATAAGCTTTAGCAACAATGGAAAAAAAAATCCTTGTAGTATTAAATGTGCATCTTACTTGCTATTTCCATGTAGTGGCAACAGTTGTCACATAATGGTTAGAAAGTAGGAACTTCCTGGACCTGGAAATAAATAAATGCTAGTCTGGACATCAGGAAAATTTCCTTTATGGAAAGGCTTGTCAAATGCTGGAACAGGCTGTCCAGGGAAGTGATGGATTTCTCATCCCTGGAGGGATTTAAAAGCTGTGTTGATGCAGTGCTGAGGGATGTGGTTTAGCAGCAGACTTGGCAGTGTTGGGCTAATGGTTGGACTCAATGATCTTAAAAGTCTTTTGCAGCCTAAACGATCTGATGTCAAGACCAGGCAGGAAGCAGATGTGTTGGGGGTGCCAGATACAGCCCATCCTAACAAAAGCTGAGCAGTAGATAATTTAAGAGAAAGCTTGGTAGCACATTTTTTGCTTCCCTCCTCCTCGAGTAAGTGACATTAGGGTTAATGTTTGTAGGAATGAGCACCACTTAGAGATCTGTTGTTGTATCTGATTTTAGCGTCTTTATTTCTTGGCTTTCTGAGCTTTTCTTTCACATAAGTGTTGAATTACTATTGGTGAATGCACGTGGGAGTTTCCACAAAGCATCTGCAAGAATTTAGAAGCACTAATATAGCTTCAATAAAGATGGTGATAAAAGCATTGAAAGAATCCTTCTCATTTCCATGCAAAGTGAATCTGCCTGTTGGACTGTGGCATAGTCCACATGCTTGCTGCCTTCAGGAACTATGCTTCTGGTTGGGCAACTTCTGGTGTCAAAACAAAGGCAACATCTTATCACAACACGCCCTCAAGGACTCAATATTGTTAAATCTGGCTGCCTTTGGTTTCAAGCTGTCAAGGTAATTTATGCTATATGTCCAGGGTGGGGGGAACCTCATCCAATGCAAACTACAATGATGTCTGCATTGAAATATCATTTAACTTGCAAGCTAATAAAGTGAATGCACATGCCTTGTGCGTGGCAGCAGCTTCCAAGTGCCATGTGGCAGGCCTCCTCCCCCCTCCCCATACTCCCCCTGGCAAAAACACAAGCAAGCTTCCAGGTCTGCTGGGATGCGGCAAGCCCCTTAGCAAAGTAAAACCCCAGTGCATCTGCACTGCTAGCAATACCTAGGCAAACTGTTGCCGACAGGGCTTTGTAGCTAACACTTCTGCTAGGCAAAAAGCAAAAGAATTTTTCTGTCACGCTGTGCATGGAGATAGCCTTTCCTTAGACACGCATGCCAGCTGAAAGTGCCTTTCTCTCAAAACCACAGGTCAGCCTGTCTTGGGTCGAAGAGAATAATGGACAGTGTGCCAGGACAGCTCTGACAGGGAAATGGCACAGTATACCTGCTGTGTCTGCCACTCGAGGGCAAGCAATTGTTGCAGTGTGAGGTGATATCAAGATTGAATGTTCCTAACACCTTTGTAGTCAAGGAGAAGGAAAGGAAGATTGTCTGTAATGGACCTCAGTCTTATATAGGGTTCTCTGTTTCACTATTGGTTGTCTCTTCCTGTTCCAGAGTTTTTATACCCATATTGGATGAAAAGCTGTCCAAGTGGAACACAAGGCAGGTAGCAAATTCCAGAATGTTAGGCTTCTGTTTGCTTCCTATTGTATGATTTTACTCCTGGGGAGATTCTCAGCAGACACAAGAAGAAAAGTTTTCCCTCTGAGAGCAATTAGCCGTTGGAATAATCTCCTCAGGGGAGTGGTGGTTTCTCCAGCATCAGGTACTTGCAACATTCATCTGCACAGGGAGCTTGGTTGTCTTGTCTAGGCCATTCTTTTTCCAAGAAAGGGTGGAGCAGATGATCCTTGAAGTCCCTTCTAACCTGGTACTCTATGGTTCTATGAAATTCAATACTAAACATGCAACTTCCTAACAATCTAAATTCAGTCTTTCTCCATGCTGTCTGCTTAATCCATTATGTATACTCAAAACTTGCCAGGAATTGCCAGCTCCTCCTTTAAAAGGTGATGATGAACTCCATGTAAGGTGTGTAACTTAGGAGACTACCAGTGATCAAGGAGGAGGAGGGAAAAGAAGTATCAAGCAGATACAGATCTAAAACCAATCTTTGATCATGATTTTTTTTCTCCATTCTAAGTTGGGGTGTAAAGTATTCAGACTATTTGTTAGAATTTGCATTTTTAATCTACAGTAACTGAAACTTGGGGAGGAACAGTCAAATTTCTGTGCCGTGGAAAGAAACACTTCAAAATCAAGACAATCAACAATACTTAAAGACAATTCAATGTATCCCTGAGCCATTCACTAAACAGTAGGACACTGTGAAGAAATAGAGACCTTGCTATCAAAGTTGTTTTTCTTCTTTATTCTCTCATGAAGAAAAATATAATGTCTTGTATGATGAAAGGAAGGGTCGTATGAATCTACATCACCTCTTGCTAATGCTATTGTAGGGTGATTGACTGGAAAGTGGTTGTCATGAGTACATGTCTAGGCTTGAATTTTTAAGAGCAGCTCAAAGCAGTTTCATTAATAAAAATACAGACATGGTGAGTATGGCCACTGTGGGATAAATGCTGAGGTATTCATATTTTCCTTGGTGATCACAGATAGTTGATGGAATAGGAAACGTGCTACTTTAAATAGACTGGGGAAAAGAAGGAAATCCTTATCTGACAGCTCTTTATACTGTTCTACACCAGAGCACAATTTATTTCTGCTCAAGGAATATGGACTTTTATTTGGTTGTAAAAATGAAATAGGCAGCTTTGCAATGTTACCTGGATATGGATTTCTGTATAAAATACTTCACTTTTTCTTGCTTGAAAGTATTTCAGATATAGACCCTAATAATGCCATTATAGCTATTGCATCAAGAAAATTAAGTCAGCATTAACAGAAATCCAAAGGAAAACTGAATCATACAGATGTATAAAAAATATAATTGTGTATTGATTTTTTTTTAACCTCTTATTTAAATACACCACCTTACCACCATACAGCTTCAGAAGTACTATATCTGTGTTTGCTTATTTGTAAGAAAGAATTGAGTTTACAGTTGATTTGGAGGGTGTAGATAGGATTAGGGTTTTATCCTAAACCTGACATAGGAGGGATGAGTGGGGGAGGGACACCTAACCAAGTACTACTAATCTGCTGCTACTTTGAAGTTTTGAAGAGGAGAAAAAACATCTTCAGACTTTTCTCAGTGGCATTTACAACTTAGTCTGAATAAGGTTGCATTGAAATTCTTGCTGTGCCACTAGATAAGGATTGTCTGAGAGCTACCTGGCTTTTCATGTCTCTTTCACAATGGTTTCACTAGGCAAAACTTGATAAGTAAAGCTGTTAGAGATGATACACATGGCATGCAAAGAGGCTTGCTCTCATTTCAGCCACAGATGTAATAAAGCTGGTTTCCAAACAGGAAACTGCAGCTTCAAAAAGAAAAGTACCAAGTGAGTAGGTCACAAAATTTGACTCGGTCTGCGTCTTTCTTAGCCTTTTTCTTTTTCTTTTTCTTTCTTTTTTTTTTTTTTTCTCTCCACATAGAAGCAAACTATACAATAGCAAAGAAAATGTATTTCTGTAACAGTCTTATAAGATGATAATGTCCTTGTAAAGAGATAATGCATCTAGAAGCCTTATGCTGTTACAAACAGGCTCTAGTCACAGATGACTTGAATCCGAGCCTCTACTCTACAATGTTTATTTTGTATCCGTGTAAGAATATTGGTTTCAGGAGAAGCTGGAAGGCTCAGTCGCTGTAGCGGAAGAGGTTTGGGTGGAATCTCTTCACTTCGGTTTGTGAATTGTTTGTTAGCTTGTGAGTTTGGGTATTGTTTTCTTTTCACGTCTGGAGTGTAAGATTTGGTCTTGAATAGATTGCCCGGGGAAGTGCCTAATCATCAGCCCTGCAGGGTTTTAAAAGATGTGCAGCTGCAGAGCTGAAATCCTAGAAGGACATGGTTCAGTAATGGGCTTCGTATTGTTGGGCTAAGTGTTGGACTCAATGAGCTTAAAGGTCTCCTCCAGCTAAACAATTCTATTACTCTTGTGCTTGCTCAGTCTAATGCTTTCTGTACATATGAAACAGTAAAAAAAGAGGTGTCTTCTCTGAAGGATAAATGATCTGCTCCCTAAAGTGGCCACAAAGTGTCTCGTCCTATTCAGTGGGCATGGAACAGTCAAGTATCCCTTTGTGACTGGAAAGCAGTGGTTCTTGTGTGCCTCTGCCTTCCCCCGTGTGATGATTCCATGGCTGCTGTTCTTTTAGGCAGAAGGCCCGTTGACTTCCTGCATCTGTTGAGTAGGTCTACAGAGATAGATGGTCTTTTGTACCTTTTTAATATAAATGCTGTTTACATTCAAATATAGCCTAGTGGTTGGCTGCTCTGTTTCTTACATTACACCTCTTTCTGAAAATATCGAGATTTTTGCTTGATTCTTATAAAATTCTGATGTGAATTCAACTTTATAAAGACACTTCCATCACACAAACCAGAAGCTACCTTTTACTGGGTATTTAGGAAATACTTAGAAAAAACAGTGTGATTGCCCTTGGTTGGTCAACTGAGGCAAAGCTGTAGCTAAGGAGTGCTTGTGCAATTGCTTTTCGGTGTGTTTGAATAAAGGAGGAGATTCTAACCAGTTGCACAGAATCTTTTTCTTTAACTTCATTTTCCTTCTGCTTAGTCTCCACTTCACTTAACATTCTGGCAGGTATTTCTTATTTACAGTCCAGCCAAACAACAGGGTTTATTCAAATCTTTCCACACAGCAGACATAAAATGAAGTTACTTTCATCCTTCAGCAGTTCCAAGTCTTTCAGTAGTGTCATTGCAATAGAAATGGGGCACTTGCTCTTTACTATTCAGTAAAGGCTAACTAAGTGTGTTTGAAGTACTCCGAGGTTGAGTGACCTTCAATGACTTGTGTGTATACATTATCAAACATCATAGTTGAGCTAACAGACCATGAACAGTGTCCGATTCCTTTCAGGCTAAATAGTGCAGATAATCATAATTATTCTGGGTGCCAGGGTCGAAAGAACTGCTCTTCACTTCTCTGGCTTCCTGAGGAATCTTTTAAAGTGCTAAATGATACATCATCCCTGTCAGTGTGTTATACAGGAATTAAGTGAAGCAAGTTCTAGAAGAGATTTTTGACAGCGCGTATCTGATACGTCTCTGTCCTTTCATTCCTATCTCCTCCAGTTTAATGCAGATTACAAGTCTGTCACTCAGATACTGTAGTTTGTAGTGAGTTAGTTTTCAGCCCTGGTGGAATTTTCTCAATTAGTCTAAATGGACAGTTTAAGAAGGATCGAGGATTGCTCTCTGCAGCTGAGAAGTGCTGCCTCATTTTCCAACTTATGAAAAAATGAGTCCAACATGTTAATTATTTTTACAGCTGCTTTTAGTTCCTGATAGTACTTAAGTACTTTGTGCCAGGAGAATTCTTTACCTGTAGTCTGCTTTTCATGCAGGAGAAGTTGGTATAATTTTTTATAAGACCTTTGGCAGACATCTTCTTATAGATCAGAATTAATTGGAGTCTACCAGAGAAGTAACACCTCCTGAGCTGCTCTTCATGGTTCCTGAGGTTTCATCAGGTGTATCTGAGCTGGCAGAGTGGGTGGACTTAGATGATCTGGGCATGGTTTAATGACCATGGTGGTCTTCATTTGATAATTTGACTCAGTCACTGAATCAAAATGTTCAAGGTTGGGAGGGACCTTAAATGATCATCCAGTCCAGCCCCCCCTGACAGAGAAGGATCACCTAGGGCAGGTCGCAGAGAAACATGTCCTGGCAGACTTTGAAAGTCTCCAAAGAAGATGACTCCACAACCTTTCTGGGCATTCTACTCCAGAGCTGTGTTACCTCCACAATGAAAAATAAAATCCCTTTACGTTCATGTGGAACAAGCTGCAGCTTGCACCCATTGTCCCTTGTCCTATCATTGGACATCACTGAGCCTGGCTCTGCCCTCCTGACACTGCCCTTCATGTCTTTATAAACATGAATGAGCTCACCCCTGAGTGTCCTCTTCTCCAAGATGAAGAGCCCCAGCTCCCTCAGCCTTTCTTCACAAGGGAGATGTTCCACAGCTTTTGGCATCTTTGTAGCTCTGCACTGTACTCTTACAAGCAATTCGCTGATCTTAGAGGTCTTTACAGAATCACAGAACTGATTCAGTCAGAAATCTCCAGAGGTCCTCTCCAATGCCTGCCATGCTGGGATTCTGTAAATCAGAAGAAACAGGGATGAAGTATGGTAAAATATTCCACTCCTGCAAAATGGAAACTTGAAAGCATAGGTGAAACCACAAACTGACAGTTTCCTCTGCCTCTGCTGTTATGGCATGAGTATAATGAATCAAGGTATGTGAAACTGAGCAAACATCAAACATTTAAATCACCACTGAGGTCAGCATTCATGTCCTGACATTTGTGGAACTATGAATTTCTAGAAACTAAAAGTATAAAAGTAGTAATCACGCACCTGAATGCAAGAGTGAGCAGGGGATAACATCTCTGTGTACAGAACGAATCAGAAAGCATTCTGTTTGCACATCTGGATAACATCTGCTACAGACTCTGATAAACTGGTTGCAAAGATTATTGCTTTTCTGAACAATAAAATAGGTTGTGTTACCTTTACAGCTCTTTTGTTAAGGAAAGAACACACCAGCACTTCATTCAGCTCAAGATGCTCTGATGGCACCGAGTGTAGCCTATATAAACTGTGAACTCTATTTTCAAATAACGTTTCTAATTAAAATTGGCATTTGGAGACCTCCAGCTGGTGAGGGCTGTTTAGCTGCCACGTGACATCGTTCCTGACACCCACAGTATGGTAGCTCATTGTCAAAGCTTCACTATTCCAAGCCCTCACATGCTGCCATCTCCACAAAACAATGTGAAGAGCAGGCAGCTTGCAAAGTCTTTATTTCCATTTGTGCAGAAAAGGCTTTTCCTCACTCTGAATTATTCTTTTATTTGATGCAATGATCTTAGATTAAAAGAATGGCTTAGGCTGGAAGGGATCTTGAAGATCGTCTAGTTCCAACCTCCCTGCCATGGGCAGGGACACCTTCCACTAGAGCAGCTTGCTCAAGGCCTCATCTAACTTGGCCTTCAACACCTCTAGGGAGAGGGCATCCATTATCTTCCTGGGCAACCTGTTCCAGTGTCTCACCACCCTCACTGGAAAGAATTTCTTCCTAATTTTCAGTCCACATTTCTCCTATGCCAGCTT
Organism: Psilopogon haemacephalus; assembly: GCA_013396835.1. NCBI lineage: Eukaryota > Metazoa > Chordata > Aves > Piciformes > Megalaimidae > Psilopogon > Psilopogon haemacephalus. The sequence goes on from VWZI01016589.1 coordinate 40,973, forward strand.
CAATACGTTGGCCCTTGTCCTGTCTCTGTAAGACCTTTTATAAAAGTCCCTTCCTGGCGTTCTTGTAGTCCCTTTCAGGAGCTTTCTCTTCTCCAGGCTGAACAGCCCCAACTCTCTCAGCCTTAGGAACCCATATTAGGAGGTTCTCTAGCCCTTTGATCATCTTGGTAGGTTCCTCTGGACCCACTTCAGCACCTCCATGTCCCTCCTGTGCTGAGGGCACCAGAACTGGATGCAGTGCTGCAGGTGGGGCCTCATCAGAGCAGAGGGGCAGAATCACCTCCTTGTCTTGCTGCTTTCTAACTCCCTGTCCAACAGCCAGGACACTATTGACCTTCTTGGCCTTTGGGCACATACTGGCTCATGATCATTTTTGCTCAGTCTTAAAGGGAAGAAAGCTATCTCTAAATGCTGTATGTGTATTTTGTAGTTATGGATGTCTTAATGTGTTTTACCTTCAGCTTTATTGCAGCAAACCTTCAGAACACATTTTAAGGGTTCTGTTGCAATCACTATTAATAAGAGCATTAAGCTTAAGGCAGTGGTACAGCCCCTCCCTATTCCCTCTGAAATTAGAACGGAGCAGGACAGTTTATGCTTCCCAGTTCTCTCAGTGCAAGTTGTTATTGATCAGCTCTGAACACAAAGGGTCGTCTTGCTCTTTATAAAGAGCTTTACACTAATCTTTTCTAGCTTATATCGACAGGCATTAAGTAAAAATATGAAATAGCAAGCTTGGGCTAATTATAATGTTGCTGTTTAAATAGGATATCTGCACCCTTAGTGAACTCTTCTGGGTATGGAGTTTTTCACCTTCATAAAGCTGTCCTTGAGGTGGGTAATAACAAAATCGCTATCTCACACAGGCTACAATATTAAGTGACAAAAAAGGGGGGGGAGGGAGGGGAAGTCATGGAAAAGGTTGCATATTGCCATATTCTTTTAAAGCTTTCAGTGGTGCACTGATACAATTATTAAGACTGAAACAATTGCCCTAATTCCAGCATAAATAAATCTGTGTAATCCTTAGCTGGGCTCTTAGAGTTAAAAAAGTAATGATGGGAGCTAGTTTAGAGGCTATTATTTTTAAAGCAACTTATTTATGCAAACAGTACATAGGAGAAATAAATTATGGCACATGGACACTTACATATTTTGTCAACATATGTGACATAAAATATTGTCTCCAGTTTTGGGCCCCTCAGTTCAAGAAGGACCTCAGGGAAATGCTTGGAACACTCCAGTGCAGAACCACAAAGATGCTGAAGGTAGTGAAGCATCTGCCTGGTGAGGAAAGGTTGAGGGAGCTGGGTGTCTAGCTTGGAGGAGACTGAGGAGTGACCTCAGTGACATCTATAAGGCCTTCTTGAAGCCTTCTTTTCTCCAGGCTGAACAGCCCCAACTTTCACAGCCTGTCCCCACAGGGCAGGTTCTTCAGCCCTCTGATGATTCTTAGTGGCCTGTCTCTGGACTCACCCCAGCAGTTCCATGTCCCTTTTATGCCCATGGCACCAGAACTGGATGCAGTGCTGCAAGTGTGGTCTCACCAGAGCAGAGGGGCAGAATCCCTTCCCTGTTCTGCTGCTCACACTGCTTTGGTTGCAGCCCAGGATACAGATGGCATCTGGGATGAAAGTGCACAAATCAAATTATTAGAGTCAGGATACACTGGTAAAAAGTGGAGTACTTACCAGAAAAAAAGAAAAACAAAATAGCTTGTATTTCTCTTTATCTAATAAATAGAGGTATTTCTTGTTCCTCTAGTTCCACTATGGGCCATTTAATCTCAATAATATTGACCTAAGCCTTTTCTGTTTAAAATTACAATTTGCAACCCCCTTAGAATGAAACCCGCTATATTCATTAGAAGTTGCATGTGTCAAGTAAAGATGGAGCTTCCTCTCTGGGCTGTTGTTTGTTTTCCACAACTATAAATAAAGAATAGCATCTTCTGTTGATTTTTTTTCAGAACTTACCCTGCTGGAGATACTCATTAATTGTACTCCAATAACAGGTACTTAAAAGGTTTTGAAAAGAAGTTGTACTTTGTTGACTTCAATTAAGCTTACACAAGCTTGTACACATGGGGACTGTCAAGAGGAAAAGTGACTTTGCTAACCTGGCAATTTTTGTTCACATTCACTTAAGGCTAATCAAAAAGACATTGATTAGCTCAGATTAGCAGCTGACACCTGAAACTTCCTGGCATGAGCTGCTTGAGGATGTGAAGTTTTCATTATGTCAGACTAGCAGCTGGCATTGCATAGCCAAGGATCTCCACCACCCCAAGGACAAACTCCTTTCAAACCAGGCAATTCTTCAACTACCCTCAGTACTGTTTATTTTCCACAGCTTAATGTGTAGTACAGTGATGCCTGATGGGCCATCGGGTGGTTAGATGTCATTCTGTGTCATTCTGCCCCTCTGCAGCGCTGCATCCAGTTTTGGTGCCCACAGCACAAGAGGGACTGGAGCTGCTGGAGTGGGTCCAGAGGAGCCCACAACGATGATCAGAGGGACAGAGAATCTCCCCTACAGGGGCAGGCTGAGAGTTGGGGCTTTTCAGCCTCGAAAAGACAAGGCTCCAGAGAAACCTTAGAGCAGCCATCCAGTACCTGAATGGGGCTACAGGAGAGATGGGAAGGGATATTTTACAAGGTCTTTTAGTGATAGGATGAGAGGGAATGGACTGAAACTTGAGGAGGGCAGATTTAGACTGGAAATTTGGAATAAATTCTTTCCAGTGAGGGTGGTGAGACACTGGCACAGGTTGACCATGGAGGTTGTGGATGCCTGCTCCTTGAAGGTGTCAAAGGCCAGATTGGATGAGGCCTTGAGCAAGCTGCTCTAGTGGAAGGTGTCCCTGCCCATGGCAGGGGGGTTGGAACTAGATGATCTTCAAAGTCCCTTGCAATTGTAAATCATTCTGTGAATTTGTAAATGTGACTGGATTTATTCTTTCCTGAATCTTGAAGAAGCAGGGTATCCTGCTTGTAGAGAAGAAAATTCTATGTGATTTCAACCCTTTCCCCTCATGTCAAAAGCATGGCTTTTACATCATGCTTTTTTTTTTTTTGCCTTTTTTTTTTTTTTTGTACTAAAATAGACACATGCAGCAGAGAATTGGTACCAACAGAAGCTGAACTAGAAGAAATGGAGATATAAACCAGGCTGAATAAGTCTTTTTGTTCTCATTCTAGCCAGATCAGAAAACCTCCTGTAAATACATCTCTGCAGTACATGTTCTGTAACCAAGGATGCATAAACAGTCTCTTTGGCAGCAACACTGTAAACTGACAGTACTGGAAAATGTGGGGAGAAGTCTCAGCAAGGTACAAAGCTAATTTGCTACTATTGCTTGGCTCACATAAAGAGAAACGGCTTGGTTGCAGCACTGATCATAAATAATGCAAGGAAGGGACTGGCATCACTTGAGCTCAACTAGAAGTCGAAGAGCTGGGAAAGTGTTCTTCAAACTTCAGAGCTTTCTGCAAGCCCATAACCTTTCAAAACACTTGAACCTTTTGAATAACCTTTCAAAAAAGAGACTTGCTCTCACACTAATAAACCTAAAGATACTACAAAGCTGAGTCTTGTTTCAGCTGAAAAGGCTTTCTCTTGTTCAGCTGCTGGCATGGCATGTTGTTACAAGCAATCTTCTCTTGGCATCTAATCAGCATCTAATTTCCATTGTCTGTCTGCTCTTTTTCCACTCAGTTTTGTGACAGTCTTTTATGGTAGGAAGTTTTGGTTCTCAAAAGGTTCAGGAAGGACAGGGAACTGTTGGAGATGCTACAGCAAAGGGCTATGGAGATGATTAGGGGCCTAGAACATCTGGCTCATAACATAACAAAAGGCTGAGGGACTTGAGGCTTTTTAGCCTGGATAATGGATGTCTTAGCAGTGTCAGGAGTTTGGGGCCAGTCTTTTGTCAGTGGTGCCAAGTGACAGGACAAGGGTTAACTGACACCAACTCAAACAGGGCAAGTTCTTTTAATTGAAGGGTGATGGAGTACTGGAACAGGCTGCCCAGAGAGGTGATGCAGTCTCCACCTCTGGTGTAATACAAAACCCACCTGAATGCCATCTTGCGCAACCTGCTGTAGGTGAACCTTCTCTGGCAGAGAGGTGGGTCTAGATACTCTCCAGGGGTCCTTTCCAACCCTTATCAGGCTGTGATTTTGTGCAATAGAGCATGGAGCTTCTGCAAGCCTAATCCCTGTCAATTTCAGGGGTTTACATTGGGTGAGTTCAAAGTCTGCCATGCGCCTTGTTTAATTAAATGAGAAACTTGCAGGGAATGCTGGACTAGTGCCCCCAGAGGTGCCTTTTCAATTTCCCAATCAAAGCTGATGAAATTAGAATTGGCTATCAAATCTTTCTAGCAAACTTGCATCATTCTTTGCTAATTTCCTTTTAGTGGCCCCTTGAGAGATGCAGATAGTCTCAGCGCTGCATGTTAAACTTTAATTACTGATTTCTGTTGTGAGGGTGAGATACTGCTCAGACAGTGATAGCTGCATCATCGCTTGCAAGCTCCTTGTGCTGAAAAACACCCACAAAGTAAATGAAAAATGAGTCAGCAGCCTATCACCGATCTCTGTTGGACCATGCTGCACCTTCAGCTCCATGGCAGGATGCCGCTGGTCTTCTCTTAGTGGTAAATTATAGATTTTTATTTATTTATAAGTGTCATTACTAAGAGGTTGAATGCAATTTAGTTCCTGAAAGAGGAACATGCAGGGTGTGGCATCATCCAGGCAGATGCAATGGGTAGTTTGTGAAAAACACCAGGATATATAATCCAGAACTGTGGTGCTGTCAGGTGGCGTTTGAAGGACATCACTAATCACGTTGCATAAGGGAGTAATTCCTCAATCAGCACTACCCAACTTGCTTACAGAATCATTTTGGTTAGAAAAGATCTTTTAGAGGATCCAGTCCAACTGTTATCTAGATTTGCCAAGGCTGGTGCTAAACCACATCCTGCAGCACCACATTCCTGCCTCTTTGTGACACTTCCAGAGGTGAGGATTCAGCCATCTCCCTGGGGAGCCTGTTCCAGTCTTTGAGAACCCTTTCAGTGAAAACCTTTCTTCTATCCAGCCGAAGTCTCCCATGGTGCAACTCAAGGCTGTTTTCTCTCATCCTGCCACTTGCTACCTGAAAGAAGTTTCTCCAATCTCCTTTCAGGGAGTTGTAGAGAGCAAGGTCTCCTCTCAGACTCCTTCTCTCCAGGCTGAAGTCCTGTTCAGTCAGTTGCTCCTCACCAGAGACCTGTCCTTCAGACCATCACCAGCTTTGTTGCCTTTCTCTGGAACTACTCCAGCACATCCATGTCCTTCTTAGAGTGAGGAGCCAATACTGAACCAGATATTCAAGATGCAGCCTCACCACTCCTGAGTAGAGAGGGACAGTCACTGCCCTGGTCCTGCTGGCCACATTATTTCTAATCCAAGCTACGATGCTGTTGGCCTTCTTGGCCCCTTGGGCACGTGATGAACAGATGGCTAAACATGAGCCAGCAACCCCTTCATGTCTTCCTCCACTGGGCAACTTTCCAGACACTCTTCCACAAGCTTGGAACATTTGTGGTGTGGTTGTGATCTAAATCCAGGCCCTGGCACTTGGCCTTGTTGAACCTCAATCCATTGTCTTTGACCCCAGCACATCCAGATCCCTTTGCAGAGCATTAAATTAATTTAAGAAAAAATTCTATGGTTTTAGGCAAACTGCTGATCCCAATGCCTGACTTGGAGCCACTTTTGTATCTGTGCAGAATTACCACACAGGACTTCAGGGTTGTGCTAAACTTGCCAAATCAAGTGAAACTAGATGTTTTACTTGAAGAGACTTTCTGTCTGCCAGACTGGAGCAGGTATAGATGGACTTAGAGCAATGAGGTGACTGGCATGGGGAAATTTGTCACTGTTCTGGGAAGTTTCTATTGGATTTGTTTAAGTAGTCTAAGAGGGCACTGTTGAGATTTGCACTGGAATTAGGGTGGTACAATATTTTCTGTCTTAACACTTTTCCTGTTGCTGTTTGTGTTATCCATCTTCTCTGAATTTGTGTCCCTGACTGCCTATTGTGCTGTTCTCCTGCCCTTCTGCTGCCTGGACTGTCAGCATGTAGCGTTTGAGTACTCTACAGTAGATTTCAGCACTTGAAAAGTTCTCTGAGATAATGAAGTCTCCCAGATCTTAGCACAGAGATTTTTCCATATTCCGAATTAGCATAGTTTTTCTTCTCTTCCTACTCCAATGTCACTTCTGATGATTATCTAAATAAATGGGATTTCAGAGGAGAAAACTGCCTTTACAGGGTAGCTCTGCCTGCCTAGCACTTACTTCAGGTTGCTGAGCTGCTTTGGGCTGGTAAATTGTCTGTTATGCTATAGAAAAAATCACTGGAGGACAATGAAGATGAACTGAGGGATGAAGCCCCTCTCCTATGAAGACAGGCTGAAAGTATTGATGTTGTTCAGCCTGGAGAAGAGAAGGTTCCAGGACAACCTTATAGCAGCCTTCCAGTATCTGAACGGGGGCTATAGGAGAGCTGGAGAGGGACTTTTTCCAAAGGCATGTGGTTGACAAGCTAAGAGGTAATGACTTCAAACTGGAAGAAGCTGGTTTGAGATTAGACTTAAAGAAGATAAATCCTTCACCATAAGGATGGTGAGGCACAGGAACAGGTTGTCCAGAGAAGCTGTGGAGAGTCTAAGCCTGGAAGTGTTGAAAGCCAGGTTGGATGAGGCCTTGATCTTTAAGGTCTCTTCTAACTCAAACTATTATATGATTTTACAACTTCACATTGTGATTGGCTGCTGTGAGAAAGCAGAAACAAAGCTACACCACCAGTGCTGTGCCAAAATTCTGTGGTCTAAGACCTTTCTTCCTTTTGTTAGTTATTGCTGCCTGTGTCTTTGCCCTAATGAGCATTAAAGGAGCATATCACAGCAGGAGTCAGAGGAAGGAGTCATCTCTTTGCTTGAACATTTTCAAAGTCATTGTGTGAGTCTGTCTTAGAATTTTGCTAAAGTGAAACGCTTCCAAGCAAATATCTCAAAGTATGATTTTTGTAGTAGTTATATTTAAACAACATAATCCACTTTGTTTCCAAATCCACAACCACCCCTTGTTCTGCTGACCTTTAAAGTTCCCTTTTCTAACTTTAATTCAAAGGAGAGTTAGCTGAGGCTTTGGGGGTTTTTTTGGGGGTTGTTGTCTTGGTTTGATTTGGGATTTGGTTTTGTTTTGTTGGAATTTTTTGTTTGTTTTGTGGTGTTTTTTTCCTGGATATCTGGAAAAAGCTCAGGTTGGTTCTAAATTAGTGCTTTTGGACCTTTCAATTAATAGTTTCTTCTTTGTAGCATCTATATTTCTCCTGCTATGGACGTTGATTACATTTACTAGAAAAAAACCACCAGGTTTAGAACTTCAATTAAGGGTAGATGTGGGTGCATAGCTTTGAAAATGACAAAACACTCATAAAGCAAATGTAAATTTTCTACATTGAACCAGTAGGTTTTTTATTTGGTAAATATGCTAGATGTTTGTTTTTAATTGAATAACCCCAAATATCACACTTGTCTTCGTTAAAATTTATGACTTCACTCATGGAAAGAAATTCTTCTAAGTATCCTCAGTAAATATTCACTGTTGTAGACTACGGAACTAATTATCTCCTTAAAGCTAATGTTTTCATCACTCATTAGATACTAAGCAGACAATGTGAGTTTCAGAGTATTTCCTGATCTGTTTCTCAATTAGTGGGTTGGGGTTGGGGTTTTTTTTGTTTTGTTTTGTGGTGGGGTGTGGGGTTTTTTGTTTGTTTGTTTTGTTTTTGTTTTTGTATTTTTTTTTTAAGCCAGTTCAAGTTTACCCAATTAAAGCAGGGAAGTAAGCATTGGATAATGGCCTGTGCTTACTTGTAGAAGCTTAGAATTATTCTGATTGGAAGAGCTCTCTAAGATTATTCAGTCCAACTGTCAACCTAAGACCACCATGGCAATTAAACTATGTCCCCAGGTGTTATGCCCATGTTTGTCAAAGATCTCTGGGGATGGTGACTCCCATTTGTGGCCAAGAAGGCCAATGCCACCCTGGAGTGGATTAGAAGGGGTGTGCTTTGTGGTTCTTCCCCCGCTCTACTCTGCCTTGCTGAGGCCACATCTGGAACATTGTGTCCAGGTCTGGGCCTCTCAGTTCAAGAAGGACCTCAGGGAACCGCTTGAAAGAGTCCAGCACAGAGCCACAAAGATGCTGAAGGCAGTGGAACATCTTTCTTGTGAGGAAAGGCTGAGGGAGCTGGGGCCCTGTAGCTTGGAGGAGACTGAGAATTGACCTCATTCATGGTTATTAAGATGTGAAGAGCAGTGTCAGGAGCACAGAGCCAGTCTCTGATGAGTGACATCCAATAATAGGATAAGGGGCAGTGAGTGCCACCTGGGGCCCCCTCTGGCATGGGATTTGGGCTTGATGATCTTTTGAGGCCACTCTGAACCCCTAATGTTCTGTGATTCTGTGAATCTCTTCCCATTCAGCTAAAATTTGGTATGCAATGGGCCACATTTGCCGCTTGAAAGTGACTCAGGCATTCACTAGTCTTCCTAGACCACCATTCCCCCAACCAAACAGCTCTTTGGGTACCTTGTCTCTTCTTCCAGGCACTATTCCACTGTGACAGGGGAAGTCAAAGGAGTTCTGCTTTGCTGGGAGAACTCAACCAATGAATTGATGACACTAAACTTCAAAGAGTAGTATAGTCAGAGTTTTACTGTAGGTAGTAGAGGCAAGTGAGATTTACCCTGGTCTCTTCTATGGAGCCAGCAGTATTCCCTCACTTTTATTCTCCACAAAGCACTGTTACTGTAAATAATAGAGAGGTGATTCTGCCACTCTGCTCTGGTGAGACCTCACCTGGAGTACTGCGTCCAGCTGCAGTGCCCCCAACTTAATAGAGGCCTAGATCTGCTGTACTGGGTCCAGAGGACACCACAAAGATAATCAGAGGGCTGGAGCACCTCCCCTATGGGGACAGGCTGAAAGAACAGGGGTTCTTCAGCCTGGAGAAGAAAATTCAGCTTTGGGGAGGCCTCAGAGCTACATTTCAATTTCTCATGGAAAGTTGGGGAAGGACTGTTTAGAAAGGCTTGTAGAGATAGGGCGAGGGGCACTGGTTAGAAACTGGAGCAGAATGGCTTTATGTTGGGCATTAGGAGGAAGTTCTTCACAGTGGGAGTGGTGAAATACTGGAACAGGCTGCCCAGGGATGGGCTTGAGACCCCATCCTTGGAGACATTCAAAATCAGACTTAGTGTGGCCCTGGGCATCCTGTTCTAGTTGGAGGTGTCCCTGCTGACTTCAGGGGGCTTGGACAAGATGAAAATTGAGGGCCCCTTCTAACCCAATGCAATCTTTGAATCTGTATAAGTGCTTTTCAACCTGTGACTTCCATCTAATCACTTTGCTATCAACTATAACAATTCCAAATGCCATTTTACTTCAGAGTTTCTGTCCTAGGGTTCCTGTGATTGTCTCTTCTGTTCCTTTTTAAATAAAATTAGACACTTAGTCACAGAGAAAAGTTTGAACAGAATAGCTTTAAAAATCCCCTCAAAGTACAATTATGAAAGCATGTCAGAAGGGATTTTCTTTTAAATCTGTACTTTTAAGCAAGTCTCAGCATTTTGAATGCATGGTTTCCACAATATTGCTTAGCTGCAGACCAGAAGGAATTTGTGTTTCTCTAGAACCAGCTCAATAGTTCATGTTTCAACACATATTTTAATAATTAACACGGTTTGGGAACATAGGTCACCCAAGTTTCTCATTTTATTTGTAACAAAAATAACATTCAAGGTTCTGGTATGCTTAATTTAATAATACTATGAAGTAATTATTTCCTCAAGTTTCTGGCTGAAGCAGCAAAAATCCGTTTCTTTGATGTTACTGTTGAATGCATAAACCCACTCACTTCAGTTTCCCTTCTTACCCACACTTTCGTTCTCTGTAAACCGAAGGAAGTTGACATCTTCAGCCTTAGCATTCCACTTGGACACAATCCTGGGCAACCTGCTCTAGGTGAACCAGTTTTAGCAGAAGGTTTGGAATAGAGGATCCCCAGAGGTCCCTTCCAACCCTGCCCATGCTGGGATTCTGTGAAGAGTTCATATTCTTACTAGGATTGCATTGATCAGGTTCTGTTTATATTTTCTGCAGAACAGCACACCTAAAATTAAAATTAAAAAAAAAACCAAACCACAAATTAGAAACACCTTATGAAAAAGGAACACTCCTTTTGCTAGCCAGTAGCCATGAACAGGAGCCACATTTACGACCTTTGTCAGCACATGAATAATTAACGTTAATAGTCTCATCAACTTCAGGACATAATGCAAGACTCATTGTGCAAATGTTGGTTGGGCTTGTCCTGCCTTATGATGGAGTCTTTCCTTTCATGTAAGAGGCCCCAGAGAAGATAAAGCTACACTCTGCTTCTTCAGTATTCCTTGAGTGGACAAATACAACTGCAAGTATTACATGTAGTACCTCTTGGCTTATAAACATGGCCAAATAGTCTATTAAATGGCAACACTCAGTGACTATCTAATGTGATACTGACTGCAAGCTATGGCTGCTTTTACTTGAATTTTAATCTCTCTAAATCCATCCATAAGATTATTTTTGTTGCTGTAACAGTGTATGGTATCAAAATGTCATGGTTAGGTTATGGTAGACTCCAATGACTTCATACATTTTAAATGGACTGAAGAGTGGAACTCTGTGATCACGAAGTGTTTCACAGAATCACAGAATGTTAGGGGTTGGAAGGGACCTTGAAAGATCATTCAATCCAGCCCGCTTGCCAGAGCAGGATCACCTAGGGAAGGTCACACAAGAACACATCCAGACAGGTTTTGAGTGTCTCCAGAGAAGGAGACTCCACAACCACTCTAGGCAGCTTGTTCCAGGGCACCTACAGCATCTTTATGGCTCAGTGCTGGTCTCTCAAGTAGTTCTCTGTTCTGTTCCCTGTTCTGTTTGATTGTTTTATAGGGATTTTTTTTGCTTGGCTGGCTATTATTTGTTCCAACCTGAATCTCTAAAGTGTTCACTTCTACAGTAGTAACCTTTTAAAAATTACTTATTTTTGAGCAAAGATTCAAATCTTTTCCAAAGAAGTGTTTGATCAAGCAGTAATTTGAAGTAGGCAGAAAGAAGTCTGAATTTGAGCATGGCAATTTTCTGCCTCACATTAATGCAGGTATCTTCATCTGGAGGTGTACCAGAGTAACCAGAGAAAGACGATGAAGTTCTGTGAGAAATTTTGTAAATTAGTAGTAAATTAGAAGTTCAAAGCAGAAATTACTGCCATGAAGTAGAAAGCTGCCTGCTTTGGAAGAGAAAAATATGACTGTGGTGAAAGGCTGTCTATTGCCATGGAAAGTGTGAGGATTAGATAGAAGTCCTCAAAGTAAATGAGTTCCTCCAACTCTCCAGGGCCACATATTCACACTAAGTACAAGTAAGTACTCATGTCATACTAAGCAATATGACACATTGCTACTTGGAGGCTACTTTAAACCTTGTTTTTTTAATTCTAAAAAAAGTTCAGTTCAAATCCTGTCAGCCTTAACATTTAGCTCTTTTCTTTTCACTCTGCAAAGATGCTTTTGTGGCTTTCTGCTCAGTACTTTGAGACATAAAAGTGGATTTGTTAGACCTGAAAGATTTCAATTAACTGAAGTGAATGCCAGAGCTCAGAGATAAAGTTTCTGGATTTGCTTTTCACAAGCCAGCCCAGGTAGGTGCTAATAAAGATTTTTTTTTTTTTCAGTAAAGAAAAACAGATAAAAGATTAGAGGAGGAAGAAGGGAATGGAATTATGAACAGAAAATCAGAGTATGGATTAACATTTCCACAGGAGAAAGAGACAGAGAAAGGAAAATTTTTTTGGCTTTTTAAAATTGTTTGGGTTTTCTTCTCATTCTTTAACATTCAGAGATAGTGAATCCATTCTGCTTTTAATTAAACAGTGCCATGTCACATAAAACTTAGTAGCAAAAGCTCTTGCAGCATGCATGTCAAGTTTCCCCTGATTCCAGCTTTGGAGCCCTCAACACAGAAAGGGCATGGGCCTGATGAAGTGGGTCCAAAGGAGGGCCATGAAAATTATCAAGGGGCTGGAGCACCTCTGCTATGAGGACAGGCTGAGGGAGCTGGGGTTGTTCAGCCTGGGGAAGGTTCCAGGGAGACCTAATGAGTCCTTCCAGTACCTGAAGGCCACCTACAATAAGGTTGCAGAGACAGTGTTTCTGAAGGCCTGAAATGATAGGACAAAGAGCGATGGTTTGAAATGAGAGAAGAGCAGATTTAGATTGTATGTTAGGAACAAGTTCTGCACCATGAGGGTGGTGGAACACTGCAACAGGTTTCACAGGGAGGTAGCTGAGGCCTCATGCCTGACGTTACTGAAGGTGAAGCTGGAAAAGGCTCTGAGCAACCTGATCTTATGGAGGATGTCCCTGCTGACTGCAGTAGGCTTAGACTGGATGTTTGGAAGCGTCTCCCCATCCAAATCATTCAGTGATTGTATGATCTTCATGTTTTACATCATATTATGCTAGAGAGGAAATCTTGTAATACATCTGCACCATTCTGGAACTACCTAACTACCTTGATATTCAATCTCTTTTAAAACAAATGGTCTAGGACTTCCATAATGATTATGCAGGACACTACATAATGTGAAACTGTACCAGCTTTGTGAGTGCTGGAAGGTTCAGCTGAATTTTGGGGATTCATCCTAAAGCAAAAGATTTCAGAATCATGAAAGATTTGCTCACAAGTTCAGATTGTGTATGACTGCTGCTTTTCATTGCTTTCATTTGGGAAGGTAACTCTGTGAAAACAGGAATAAATCACTATCCAGGTCAAAAAATAATGATACCATGAATCATGAGGCCATATCTGGAGGACTGGATCCAGTTCTGGCTTCCCCAGTTCAAGAGGGACAGGAAACATGGAGGCTACAAAGACGCTGAGGGGCCTGGAGCATCTCTTTGAGGAAGAAAGACTGACAGACCTGGAGGCTGTTTAGCCTGGAGAAGAGCGGCCTGAGAGGGGATCTCAATGTCGACAAGTAGCTACAGGGTGGTCAGCAATAGGATGGGACTGGGCTCTTCTTAGTGGTACCCAGTGATAGAACACAGGAAAAAGAGCAGTGGCACAAATTGGAATCCAGGTGGGTTCATCTGAAGACAAGAAAAATCTTTTTGAGTATGAGGGTGCTGGAGCCTTGGAGCAGGTTGTGGAGTCTCCTTCTCTGGAGAGATTCCAAACCCACCTGGACATTGTGATGCTGAACAAGATGCTGTAGGTGACCCAGCTTTATTTAGCATGGAGTTAGACAGGATGATCTCCAGTAGTTCCTTGAAACACTCACCAAGCTGAGATTATTTGAAAGCAAGTTAATGAATGAATTTGTGCTTATTCAGGGCTAGCATTAACTCTGCTAAAGCCAATGGGAGATGATGCTCTGATGATCAGGCAGATTTACAGCAAATTTTATGAGCTTCTATCTGCAATGAAATTTGGAAAATACTGCTCTGCACTGCTGCCTTTGGTAAGGAGTCTCAAAGCTCAACTTGATAATCAAACCTCCCAGCACGCTGAGGTATGTTGTCCAGAATAAGGGTGTAGAAACATAGAAAATAGTTTTGCTTTACATTGAGGAGCAGCAACTGCACTCATCAGAGCAGTTTATAGCAGCTGTCGACCTTGTCCACTCACTCTTGGTAAGATATGGTCACTATGGAAAAGCAGGACAGTAAAGAAGTAAGAAAAAAGACAGAGGAGGCTCCCTCATTCCCTGGCTTAGTCTTTTCAGTGAAATTCAGACAGTGCTGTTGAAATCAGGTAAAATAACTTTGAATCCCTGTACATTGCTATCCATAATGTTCCAGTAAATCAGGAAAAATGAAACAAATACTGGTGATTTCAAAGCCATTAGATGGCCAAGTGGCAGGTAGCATTTTTAATGGGTGTTTTTTATGTGGTACTTCTATGTAAGTTGTAGTCTGGCAGTGAAAATTCTGTGTTAGTGTTAACTGGGAGGTCCAGTTACAGATTTCAGTGGTCTTCAAGAGGCTGGAAAGATTCATAGCATGGGTTGGTTTGGAAGGGACCTTAAAGATCATCTAGTTCCAACCCCTTGCCATGAGCAGAGACACCTCCCACAGGAGCGGCTTGCTCAAAGTTTCACCCAGCCTGGCCTTCAACACCTTCAGAGAGTGAGCATCAACAACCTCTCTGGGGAATTTGTTCCAGCGTTTCACCAAACCCACTGTAAAGACGTCAACAAATATTTCAAAAGTCCTCATCTCTCACTTAAATAAGAAGGTTTGATGTTTAAAAGCTTGTTTAACTGTACTGAAAAAAACCCCAAGCATTGACAACAAAAAAAAAAAAAAAAAG
>VWZI01016614.1:0-16677 GCA_013396835.1 Psilopogon haemacephalus
ATGCATTGCTCCTGGGCCTGAAGTAGGTGATCCTTGAGCAATGTCAAGTTGCTCAAGTTTCTATTCAGGCAAGCCTTGGAAATCCCAAGGATGTAGAATGCCCAAACATTTGTGAATTTCTACCCAACTAATTGTGAAAGATTGTATTTTTCATATACGGAACTGCTTGCACTAGTGGGTTAGATGACATTAAAGTCGTGAGAATGCATACTGCATCACCACATTTCAAGTTTAAAGTTGATCCAACAGAGAAGGAACATTTCAATATGCTGAGAGTATACTGCTAGAAGGGAGCTATTTCATAATACTTAGTGTTAGGCTGGATCTTTCAATCCATTACACAGGTCTTTCCAGGTAGTTCAGGTAGATGTACTGATTGGTTTTGGCACTTACTACAAAAACCTCAGACAAATGAGGGAACATTCACTGAAGGTTAGTTTAGCACACAGCAACAGTCTCTCTAAAACATCCTTCAAATTAACTCAAACCTCCTGGTGTAACTGAAAATGAGCAGAAGCAGGTATTTATCTTAAACACTGCAAACAGCTTCTTGACACCTATTTTAAATGGCATAAACCATAACTAGAAAAAAGGTGCACAAAACAGCAACAATAATGCAAAGCATTATAAAGCTATTGCCTGTTAAAGAGGCTATAGACAGACAGTGAAGAAAAAGAGTGAAAGGAGTAGAGAATAATAATAGATGGAGAGGAAGAATAACAATAAGGAATAATGTACTATTTTTGCAGAAAGCATTTTTTTTCTTTTTTTTCCACAGATATGGCCTAAAAGGTGGTAAATAGTAAGCTCAGTATGCTAGAAACATCAAAAGTCAAGTTCTTTTCTATGTTTCTATTAAATTGCTTTAACAGGGAAGTTTGTTTTGGTTCTTTTTTTTAATTGGAAAAAAATAATACGAATACTTACATTCCTAGGAGACTGATAATGCAGTTTGACAGATAGCAATGCATCTATAAAGTACACAATGCCCAGGAGCTCCCACCCTGCTGAAGTCAAGAGTACTCTAGAAGTGTGCACACCCATTCCCTGAACATGGCCTGTCCATTGCCTGTTACAGGTTATGGAACAAGGTAAGAACTTGGTTTGACCTGTTCTCACTGTCACTGTAAACACCTAACAGTCTCAAAACACTGAGACTGAAGATAAAAGAACACAGTTTACAGATACAAGTCACTGCACTATTTGATGCTCTTAAATCACACTGGTTCTTCAACAAGTACAAAAAACATTTTTACTTTACCCATCTTCCTACATGTCTTTCATAAATCTGCAACTATCCTCATTCAATTAAATACTTCATGAAAATTGCTATGCCGTTGCAGGTAAAAAAAAAAAAAAAAAAGGTTTACAAGGCAGGGAATTGTTTTTAAGCTATGAATGGCATGGAAGATTAAGATGGAAAGAATGTCTAGAACTGTTGTGTTTATTCACACAAAGACACTATGAAAGCATTTTTCATCAGAGTTGACCTAGAAATTTTCAACTGAAAACTAGTTTTGCTGGACAAGCATAAAGGGAAATGAGAATAAAGTTTGTAACAGAAACTTACAACTATGTTAACCTTGAAAGTGCAGACTTCCCACCCAGGCGTAACAAAGCACAGAGCTAAGACAAAGATCTTCTTTCTGTTAAGACTAAGTTATCCAAAATCCACATTCTTTGAGCCATTTCTCTCTCACCATCTCCTGCAGGATTTATTCATTCTCCTCTTCCCATGTTCCTTACCCAGCTCACACAGGCCTTTCTGTTCAGTTAACCATTACTTGAAACACCATCTCCTTACGATGGCTTTGTGATACCGAACTTACCTTATCTTCCAATCCTTCCAAGGACAATCCTTTAATTGTCCTTGTTAGCAAACCTTCACACCCTCTCTTTCCTACAGTGCCATTTTCCTCACCTCACAGAACACTGGAACAGGCTCTCCAGAGAGGCTATGGAGTATCTTCCTCTGGAGACCTTCAAGGCCCATCTGGATGCATTCCTCTGTGATCTGAGCTAGATTGTATGGTCCTGCTCCAGCAGGGGTGTTGGACTCAATATCTTTGGGTCTCTTCCAAACCCTGACATCCTGTGATTTTTACTGTGACATACAATGTATTAACTTACCACTTCCAGTTTCACAACAATCTGCATTTCTCTGACCCTCATGGACTTTCTTATATCCATTCACATAGATGGTGCAGACAAGACAGCATATATATAGTGAGCATCCATCTTAAGTTCTTGTCTCTGCTTCAAGAGATGAACAAAACTATAAGTGGGATGATGTATAAACAAGTAATCCTTACTGATATGCTAGCTGTACCTCTGCTGAGCAAAGTGCAAACTCTTGCAGCTTCTTTCCTACTTACTCTAGGCAAAACTCAGCTCAGGTCTGCATACAAAACAGCAAGAACAACTACTAGTCACATTAGTCAGAGATGCTGGCATGAAGAATACAACAGAAGGCAAGATGCATACATATACCCTCAAGAAAGAAGGAACATCCAATCCAACTCCCTTAAAACTGGAACTTAAAATTATTCCCTAACAATGCCTTTTCTCAGCTTGCCTCCAAGACCCCAACTCTCAAGCTTGACAAAGCTCTACTTATAATGGAATAGGGCCCTAGTACTTGCAAAAAGTGTTTGTAAGGTTGACTGGAAATGATGAGAACTTCTCACAGACAAAGGAATAATGTTATCCAGAAGCTCAAAAATTATCACACCAGCTGTTTATACTATAACAAAGACATAATCAGATGGGAAAGCTAGAGAGAGAAAGCACATATACATTAGTGCTGACAATAAAATAGCATTCTGAATTTAAAATGTCCATTCCAATATTTTGTTGAAGCACTTGATACCAAGTATGGCAGAGTAAGAGCTGCTGCAGAAGTCTTAAGATACATTTATGATATAACACAACTATAGCCAACTTTTAAGGACACTCAGAATTTTAATTTCAGGATATTTAAAATCATAAGATACTCAACAGACTTCACTATTCAAAGATTATTTGTTTAAAAACTGTAAGGATAACTATTTAAAATAAAAAACCACAACACCACTACTCCCACTGCCCCCCCCAGCCAACAAAGACCCCACACAAAACTAACTCAGTATTTGGTGTTTCTAAAGTACAAATTAAAGCCACCACAAAGAAACAGTGTGAAAAAAATTGCAAATGCCATTCTACATTTGTAGACACTACCACAAAATTTTGATTAAGTAATCTTTAATGGATTATTGAGTGAAGTTTAAAACAAACTAAAATTCATAGTATTGAGTACAACAGCTTCACACAAGAGCAGGTAATTTTTTACTTAGAATACTTTGGGTTTTGCACAAGAGTTACTGAAAATCTCTTCCCACTACAGAAATAAACATTCTTGTCACTTAGAATAAAAAAGCAGCAGTTTCACTATACCTGGCATAGACCAGTAAAGAGTGGGGAAGAGTAAAAAAAAAAGCAAAAAAACCCCATTCAAATCTCTCATATTCAAAAGCAAGGAAAAGAAAACAAGTGCTTCTAGAGTTCCAACCCTGAGGCTTCAAGATAGACATGTGGTAATCAAAAATAAAAGAATGTGATTAACTTAGCTATTTAAGGCCTCCTGTTTACAGATTGTTGTGCAGCACAACATAGACTGTAGATGCCAATGTATCCTCTAACACAGTGAATAATAAATTACTTAGCAGACCACAAAGCCAAGGCAAGCTTTATAATCTTGTTTTAAAAGCATCATAAAGCCATGTAATAGTCTGTGAAGATGACTAGGGGTTAAAAGACTCTGCTCACCACCAAAAAAAAAAAAATCAACAACAAAAGGAAACCTCAGGCCTATCTTCAGATTCACACAGACTCCTATTCAGCATTAGAGGTTAGTATTAGGTCAAAGTTTTGGCCCTGACTCAGACCCAATTTACACTTATGAAAAACCACAACAGCAGAGCCTCTCTGTTAAAAAGCATGTAAGACGGCTTAGTTTATACTTCTCTGACTAAAAACCTTTTCACTTCATATTCAGACTTAACATTCCTTAACCCTCACCTAAGACCTCTTACATAAAAACAAAAGATTGGATCTATGCCAACAGAACTGAAATAAATCAATAATTATACCAGAATCTTCTTAAGAAGAAACATCAGAACAGTTGCCCAAAGTCCTGAATGCCAGTTCTTGGGAAATTCCAAATTCTTCCTCTAGGAAATACACAAGCCAAAAGAACTCAATTTCTGAAACTTCACATAGAGACAGCAGAAATAACAGGTTGGTTTAACCCCTTCCAGACACGGTAACTCCAGCAGAAGGGGAGCTGGCCAACCTGAAAAGTAACAGAAAGCCAAGATAAAAAGCAATTATATCCCTCAAGGAGTCTGAAGTCCTAGCTTCAAGGCAATACATCTGACAGCCTACCAAGAAGACATGGAACCCTTCCAACTTAAGCTTTCTCATCTGGAAGGCACAGTCTAGGTTAAAAACAGCCCTGCCTTTGGCAAAAAGTAAATGCTGAATTTACAGGTAATTTTCCATTAGGAAAGTATTTCAGAGGAAACATTTTGATCAGCTCTACGTGGATGGTGAAAGACATGAAAACAAGACTTTCCAAATTCATTGATGGAGTTTGCTATTACTTTATTTCTGCGTGGGTGACATTCAAGTAACATTTTACTTATACACAAGTGTTTATATTTTCCCAACAGGTTGTCTTCCTTGTAATCTATTCTTTCCAGTATTCTTTCCAGTACTTTTACAGTAGGCTTTCAAAATCACAGATAACATACTAGAAAATATTCTGTGCTTGCTGGCACTACAGGAAGTTACTGAGGATAGGATATTTCCAGGTCAAATTAGTCACCCTCATCAAATTCACATGCAAGAGTAATAAATATATAATTTGGAAATCTGTAAAACAAACGGATCAGTTTTAAGGAGAAGAAACAGTTGTCAGAGGGACTAACAAAAGTGAATATGAAACTCAGAAAAACTAGAACTTGGAAAGTCAGCTCTAGGTCACCTGTAGGACCCATCAAAGCAAAATGAGTAGTCTGGTGGTTAAAATTATATGTTCTGGCTGATTTTTCATGACATGCAACATGACTACCAAAAAGCCTACTTATTTTTAACATTCACACAGCAGATGTCATGAAGGGAGAGTTACTACTGAAAGTAAGCATGCAGGTATATCTCAATAACAGAGTTATGTTTTGCATATATGTAAATTTCTTAGATGTATTTAAAGCAGCAGAAACAAACAAGGGGGAAAAAAAACAACCAACAAACCAAAACAACAAATTTGGGGAAAGAAACTGAGGACAAAAATACATCCCTGTGTTTAATTACTTGCCTAGCACAAGTACCCTTTTAAGACCATTTTCTGCTCACTGTTCCATTATTTTTTCCTTTGAGACACCAATTTCAGTCTTTCCTTTGAGAAACTAATTTTAGTTTTACTGACCTTTCAAATGAATGTCACAGCATCTCATTTTAACCTTGTTTAACTGGAGAAAGTACATCCTCCCTTATGTCTTCATTTTTAGCCATTTGATAACTAAACTCAAAAATGCAGACCCAACAAAGCCTGTCCTGCTGCAATTCTGCCACTTTACTCTGGTGAGACTTCACCTGGAGTACTACATCCACATCTGGAGCCCTCAGTACAGGAAGAACATGGATCTGATGGAGTGGATCCAGAGGAGGGTGATGAAAATGATCAAGTGGTTGGAGCACCTCTCCTATGAGAACAGACTGAGAGAACAGGGGCTGTTCAGCCTGAAGAAGAGGAGGCTCTCAGGAGACCTAATAGCAACTTTTCAGTACTTGAAGAGGGCCTACAAGAAGGATGGAGAGAGACTGTTTACCAAGGCCTGTAGTGATAGGACAAGGGCAATGTCTTCAAAAGTAGAGAAGAGTATATTTTGATTGGATATTACTAACAGGTTCTTTACTATGAGGGTGGTGGAACACTGGAACAGAATGCCCAGGGAGGTGGTTGGGGCGCCATCCCTGGAGATATTTGAAGTGAGGCTTGACAGGGCTCTCAGCAGCCTGATCTAGCTGAGGATGGCCCTGCTTACTGCAGGGGCGGTTGGACTAGATGACCTTTTGAGGTCCCTTCCAATCTAGACCATTCTATGATTCTTTAGAGGAAAGGCTGAGAGACCTGTGTCTATTTAGTCTAGAAATCAGAAGACTGAGAGGGGATTTTAGCAGTGCATATAAATACTGGGAAGGAGGAGGTCATAAGGATGGGGCTAGGTTCTTCTCAGTGGTAGCCAGTGGTAGGACAAAGGACAATGGGTACAAACTAGAACAAACAGGGTTTCACTTAACTTAAGGAGAAACTTGTTTGAGTGTGATGGAGCACTGGGCCAGGCTGCCCAGAGAGGCTGTGGAGTCTCATTCTGTGCAGCCTTTCAAAACCCACATCTAAGCATACCTGCATTAGCAAGGAGGGTTGTATTAGATCATCTCCAGACGTCTCTTCCAACCCCTACCATTCTGTGATTATTGGGCTACATGTACTGGGTTTAGCCTGGAGAAGGCTCAGGGGAGACCTTATTGCTCTCTACAACTACCTGAAGGGAGGTTGCAGCCAGGTGGGGGTTGGTCTCCTCTGCCAGGACAGGTTTAGGCTGGACATTAGGAAGAAGTTCTTCACAGAAAGAGTGATTGGAATGGGTTGCCCAGGGAGGTAGTGGAGTCATCATCCCTGGAGGTGTTTAAAAGGAGACTGGATGATGCACTTAGTGTCATGTTTTTGTTAATTAGGAGGTGTTAGATGATAGGTTGGACTCAATGACCTCAAAGGCCTTCTCCAACCTGGTTAATTCTGTGATTCTCTACTGAAGCCATTCATGAGCACAACTTACTTAGAAAATATAAAATGCTTAAAGCTAGCACGCACTATATTCATCACTGTCTTAATCTCTCCATTTTGGATCTCAGCAATGATTATCCTGATCATGATAAACCTGAAGTTACACTAACTCTGACAGGACAGCAATAGTATCCCTTTCAAATTTTCTGAAGCAACAGTAAGTTCTTTCAGACATATCAACTAGCTTATTGTTAGCCAACATAAAGCACTGACACAAAGTAATAATCCAGAATTGTAACCTGTCACCTATTTGAAACTCACACACACAAAAAAGACACCTGGGGGAGAGAATTTATCTTGAAATATGTGGTGAGTTTTATTTCATAATGGGCTTAATCAAAATTGAAATAGAATTCCACTTTAGTCAAAGAGTTTCCTGCTGAACTAGTGATTCTGGGATGTACAGAGAGGCAGCTATGGAGTAGAGCGGGGAAAGAAGCAAGAGCATGCACTGTCCAGATGCACTACAGCAAAGTAAAACTTAATGTGAGTTTTGACCTGCAGCAGTTTTCATGTCAAAGACTGTTGTTTCCTCCCTCTTGCATCCCATCTCCAACTGTGTCACAGTTATGACTGTTGATGACAAACTGGTTCTAAGCATTTTGATTTTCATGAAGAGGACTCACTGAATGAGAACCACAGGGCTACAAATGCAGTCTGATGGGAGGGACTTAAGAGTGCTGATTTATGACAAGCTCAACATCAGCTAGCAACACATGCTTGCAGCCCAGCCTGCTCCCCTACTCTCTTTTTTTGAGACCACACCTATAGTCATGTGCCCAGTTCTGGAGCCCCCAGCACAAAGGAAAACATCAAACCGTTTGAGCAGGTCCAGAAAAGGACCATGAGGATGATCAAATGGCTGGGGCATCTCTCCTGTGAAGACAGGCTGGAGTAGCTGAAGTTTTTCTGCTTGGAGAAGGTAAGGCTCTGGGAAGACCTTATAGTAACCTTCCAGTGTTTGAAGAGGGCCTACAGGATAGCTGGAGAGGGACTTTGTAAAAAAGCCTGTCACAACTGGACAAAGGGTAATAGCTACAAAACAAAAGATACTAGATTCATATTAGACATAAGGAGGAAACTCTTCATAATGAGGATTGTGAGGCCCTGGAATAGACTGCTAAGAGAAGATGTGGAGGCTCCAACTCTGGAAACATTCAAAGTCAGACTGAACAAGGTCTTGAGCAATCCTGACAGAAGGTATCTCTGTCCATGGCAGATGGTTGGACCTAGATGACCTTTAGGTCCCTTTCAACTCAAACTATTTCACAAAAAACCCTGAGAATGCCCTCAATGTACCGTTTCCCTTATGTAGTCTTTACAATTACCAATACAACTTTGTAATTTCTGGAAGCAGTTGAAATCACCTGAAGAACTTCAACAGCACATCTCCTTAAAGCTGTTCCCAAATGCAAAGAGGTAAAACAAAAGTGGTAGGTGTATAGAAAGGATCATCAAAGTACCTGATTGAGTATCTAACACAGAATTTCAATTCTTTCTGTTGACTCAAAAGCTTTACTTTCTTAATTTCAAATGCATCCTCTACAATAGAAACACTACACCCTCTTGCATATTCATGTTCAAGTCATATAATCAAACAGAGGTACCATCATGAAGTGTTATCAGTCATTTCTCAATAATAAAAAAGATTAAAACGATAGGCCCAGAACTTGAGAACATTAATAATATTCAAGTAAAACACTTGCTGGGTGAATATTCTGGATTTTCTCATTTGTCAAACAGAACACACTCAAACTTCAAGCAATTTGCAGTTGAAGAGCTAAGGATGACATGGTCCCACAACAACATTCTTTATAATTTGGAAAGATGTGTATTTGATGGCTGGGCTGTTCTGTGGATAAAGAATTGGTTGGATAGCTGCATCCAGAGGGCAATGGTCAACAACTTGATGTCCAGATGGGAAATGGTTAACAACTGGCATCCCTTGTGTGTCTGTACTGGTGCTAGTGTAGTTTAGTATCTTCCCTGGTGATACAGACAGCGGGATTTACTGCACCCTCAGCAAGCTCGCAGACTAATGTCAAGCTCAGTGCTGCAGTTGACATGTCTGAGGGACAGGATGCCATCCAGAGGGACCTGAAAATGCTGTAGGAGGTCAGCCTGTGTGAACTTCATGACATTAAACAAGGCGAAGTGCAAGGTCTTACATCTGGGTTGGAGCAATCTCCATTATCAACACATGCTAGGGGAGTAGGTAAGTGACTGAGAGTAGCCTTGTGAGGGAGGATTTGTGAGTACAGGTGGATGAAAAGTTGGACAGCAGCCAACACCGTGTGCTTGCAGCCCAGAATGCCAATAGCATCCTGGACTTCATTGAAAGAACCATGGCCAGCAGATCAAGGCAGGTGATTCTTTTCCTTCTACTGCGCTCTGCTCAGACCCCACCTGGAATACTGTGTCCAGTCAGTGACGGTGCTGAAATTGGCACAGGTTGCTCAGACAGGTGGTAGAAGCCCCATCCCTGGAAGCCTTCCATGTAAGTTTGGAGAGGGCTCTGAGCAACTTGGTGTGATGTTTCCGTTCACTTCAAACAAGTTGGACTAGATGACCTATAAAAGGCCCTCTCCAAACAAAAACATTCTACAACTCTAGAATAAACCAGATTCCTCTTCCTCCCCCTTCACAGGAGATTAAGGGCCTATGCCAACCTATACCTAGTTTTGCTGTAAGTCTTAGTTTTCAAGTAAGCCAAGTTTCAGGTGACCTACAGAACTTTGAAAATTAGTATCTTTTTAAGAAAAAAGCAAACCAGTGATGAAGTGTTTAATATCAGAATACTACATTGTGAGGACTTTGATATCTGACTGTGGTTCCTCTTGATTTTCTCTTTTGATGTAACTGAAATCATTAGCCATTTTAGCAGAAAGCAAATTGCAGACTATTTATAAACAGGAGACAAGTTAGTGAGGAAAATCTCTGAGGTGTTCTGACAGTCAAACACTAGAAATACTTTAGGAAAGCAAGAATACATATTCTAACCAAGGACAGTATTGCTGACAAGAAACTTGTCAGGTATTTAATCTACAGATGCATTTAAGAGTAAGTAACGAACAGCAACTCCTACCAGGTACTGAAAATAAAAAGTAAAAAATATAAACAACCTAGAAGTTTTTCAAGCATGCATACAGGCAAG
This sequence comes from Psilopogon haemacephalus, assembly GCA_013396835.1. Lineage (NCBI taxonomy): Eukaryota > Metazoa > Chordata > Aves > Piciformes > Megalaimidae > Psilopogon > Psilopogon haemacephalus. Next base: position 10,041 of record VWZI01016614.1, read on the forward strand.
CACTACATCGGCACATCTCTTAATTGAAAACAAGGTTAAAAAATGGTAACTTTGGTGAAGAGAAGGCAATTAATGCATGTACACTGCTAAACCCTTATCAGACTCTTGAACAAATCAACACTTAGAGTCTGACTGTTCATTTAGGAATGAAAAGACAAACTTAGAAGTCTAACTTTCAGTATGGTGAACACAAATATTTGCATGGCTCTTGAACAGGCACTTCCATCAGGGTCTAATCTGTATTTTCCATAATTGGTTCAAAGTAAGGATGCAATTACGTTGTTCCACAACCTGCAAACTGATTTCTATGCTACCAACAACTGTCGTCGAGCATAAAATCTGACATTCTCTGCAAAAAACCTTTAATTACAACTGCTGCTTAAATCCTCCACATCAGATATTTCATTCAAAAAAACCACCCAGAGCAGTAAGCAAGCACAGAAGGACCAGAAAAATACATTCCACCTAAATCTATCAACTAGTACAACAAACCTTACCCACAGTTATTGTCTCCTAGTGGTGGGCTGACCTTGGCTGGCAGCTAAGTCTCACATAACCTCTCCTTTAATCCTCCCCAGCAGGACAGGGGCAGAGAATAGGAAGAGCAACAGCAAAAAATCCCACAAAACTAAGTAATGCAAAACACCCACTCATTACCTCCCATACGCAGACTGATGCCCAGCCAGATCCCAGGCAAAGACCACCTGTCCACCATCCCCCTCCCTTTTTATTGCTGACCATGACAGTATAAAACACTATCCCTCTGGTCAGTTAGGATCTGCTGTCCAGGATGACCATCTCCCAGCCTCTTGTGCACCCCAATCTACTCACTGGGAAAGTGTGCTGAGTAAGAAAGAAAGGAGGCCTTGATGCTATGCAAACACTGTTCAGCAGCTAATAAAACATGTATGTTATCCACGCTGGTTTGGTTTAAACAATTAAAAAACCCAACACCACAATAGCTGCTATGAAGAAAATCAATTCTATCCCTGCCATACTCAGTAACCTGAGGCAAAAAGCAGTAAGAAAAACATAAATTTGGTATGCTGCTCTAATACAGACAAGGCAGGTCTCATGTTGACCGGCTACATAACAGGTGGAAGTTCCACTGATTTGACTACTAGGACACATTAAAACTCCAATTGCCTCCTCCAGGCTTACAAGCATACTATATCTGCCCCAGATACAACCGCTACCCCTCCCTTCTACCTTTCCTTCTGCAGTGGTCAGAACTAAAATACTGTATAAACCACTGTATTATTTCAAGCTGAGAAACTGTACAATGTTTCATTTTCAGAGATTTGCATACTTAATGTGGTCATTAACATGGATGGATTTCAAAGTTCTGAGTGTTTTTTAAGAAGTATACATACAAGATAGGGATTCATCTCTCCTTTGTCTACACTCTCCCTGGTTTCCTTTCAGTTTGCTCTTTTCAGAACAGATCTCTCACTTGTCTCACCCAAGTGCAAGAAAATGTCAAGAAACAGACTAAAAAATGGAAGACGGATCTAAAAATTTCCACTCACTGCACTGTTCTCACATTAAAAGGAAGAAATTCTTACACTTAGCATGTACTAACTGTAAACTGTCTCAGCCACAGACTGTAGATGCTCCTAAAGCTGAAGTCTCTTTCAAATATCCACCACAGGCAAAATAGTTTCAATTGGCACTTCCTAAGTGATTAGCATAGATGGAACATTTATCTCAACCTAGTCAATAAGCGCTATACCTGTCTTCTCCACTGTGCAATGCAGAAGACTGAAACAGCAATGTGATACACGCAGAATGCTTCTCTCATGGTAGAGAATGTCAAGTGCATAAATGCCAACAAAAAATCAAGTGTCTACTGAAGGAAAAAAAAGAATGCTGTACAGCAATTACTGGTTAAACAGAAACCTCATAGTACAGATCATGCACATAGGACACCTAGCCTGGCAGATAAGGACTAAATAGTATTATATGATCCTATCTAGGAAGACAGTAAAGACAGATGACTAGGAGGTGTATAGCAATAAGCAGTTTACAAGTGCTTAAAGAAATGTCAGCAACAGAAAGATGCACAAAAAGCCCCACAGACTAATTTGCCAGTGTGATGAACAAATCCTGTAGCATCCAGAAATTAAAGGACTAGCAGTGTAACACATCTCCAATTACAAAGATCAGTCCTATAAGGCATACTATTTTATTATCTATATGGCCCATCACATACAAGATTAAAAAATAAACTAAAATATTGAAATGCAGCAGTTTAGTATAAGATATACTGAGGGAGGCAGAAAAGGCAACATACGAGTGGTTTGCACCCAGACTAACAACAAAGTCATAGTACCACACACCTTTGGACTTCCACCGATCCAGGCTTGCATACAACATGCTTACAGGACAAAGACAGCCATGTACTATTTCATGTGTAACTTTGTAATTTTCATGTCTGAAAATGTATGTGAATTTATTCTACAGCAACCCTTTACAAATATTCCTGAAAGAAAATACATAATTTATTAAATAATTAAGAGCTGTTTGCAAGCCAGGAAAAACCCAGTCAAAAGTGGCACATAGTAAAGTTGACTAGTGTTTTTTTCCCTTTAGGTTTTGAGAATGCTGTCTGTGCAGAGTAGCCTTTCTTTCCCCCATAAGGCAACACAAAATGTAAATAATTACTACAGCACAAAATCATTCTTGAATGTACTCTCTGCGACACTTAGCCTGGTTAATTTCACAGAATCACAGAATGTCAGGGGCTAGAAGTGACCTCGAAATATCAATCCAGTCCCACTGCCCTGCAGAGCAGGATCACCTATATCACATCACACAGGAAAATATCCAGGCAGGTTTTGAGTGTCTATAGAGAGGGAGATTTCACAACCCTCCTTAGGCAGTCTGTTCCAGTGTTCTGTCACTTTCTTCACAGGGAAAAAAATCTCCTCCTCATGTTTACTTCCTATGCCTCAGCTTCAACTCATTGCCTAACATTGGGCATCTCCGAGCAGAACCTGGCTGCATCCTCCTGGCACTCGCCCTTTGCATATTTCTAAACATGAATGTGGTCACCTCTCAGTCTCCTCTTCTCCAAGCTAAAGAGCCACAGCTCCCTCAGTCTCTCCTCGTAAGAGAGATGTTCCATTCTCTTAATCACCTTTGTGGCTCTGCACTGCACTCTCTTCAAGCAGTTCTATGTCCCTCTTGGACTGAGAGGCTCAGAACTGGACACAGTACTGCAGATACAGCCTCACCAGGGCAGAGTGGAGGGAGAAAAGGACCATTCTCGACGTACTAACCACATCCCCTCTAATACGCCCCAGAACAGCACTGGTCCTCTTGGCCACAAGAGCACACTGCCAGTTCATGGTCAACCTCCCATCCATTAAGACTCCCAGATCCTTTTCCCCTTCACTGACTTCTCGCAGGTGAGTCCTCAACCTACACTGATGGCCTCGCACAAAAATGCCTTTTAATATGTAGCTTTAACTCATCCAGATAAATGCTGCAGTACTCAAACTACTTTAGGATCAAAGAACAGCTGGAATAACACTTTAATATGTTAGTTTTCAGTTTCATAATTACTTTCCTTCTAGCAATTATGACAATATTTTCTTATATATACTTCATGCAAATTCTTAAATGACAAATGTTTTTGTTTCTGCCCTACAGTAGGCAGGCTCAACATGAAAGAAGAGACTAGTCTAACCTCAAAGTTGTCCATGAATATAGATTACAGATTAGCCACGCTGTAGAAGCAGGGACAACTGCACTAGATGCACACAGAACCATGAAACAAACACTACTTCAACACAAAATCAGCTTAAATCCAAAATGTTGCTTCCAAATCAGTATGTCCTCCAGAAAGCCCAAAAGCAGAATACACTCAGCAGCACAGTAGAGAGGCACTTTACTGTCTCTTGTAAAACACAGAATTGAGATACTCTTCGTATTCCTCCTCCCACACTTCGCTATCTTCTCCTAGCCTGTAATTTATGTATGGACATGAAATAAAATAAAAATCAAAAAGACCACAAAACTATGTGCAACTATGAAGGAAAGAATTTTTCAGCACAGACATTACACAGTTTGTTATTAAGCTCTGAGCATTTGAGAAAAAGCACGTCTTTGTCAAAGTTTCAACACATTCATACATCATTCCTCAACTGAAACGTGAATTCCCAGTAGATGCCTTTTCATGTTTCACTACTTGTCTCAGAAATTTTCCAGTCAAACTTGGAAGCTTTCAAGTTGGCATTCAGACGGTTGCTGAAATTTAGGAAGGAGAACCAAAGGACAAAAAAACCACCCTTAAACCTAAAATTATATGAAAAAGAGTTCTCAAGACTGATCATTTGTTACATAGGCAAAACCCACCATGATTCTGTATCATAATATGAATTTTACAAAGCTAAATCTTAGTATCACAGAAAATGCCACCTACATTTTGAATGTTTTCCAAATTAATCCTTTAGGAAAAGATCTCTTTAGGGTTAAAATATAAAACTCTGTAGCAAATCAAAACCTTAGATTTTTAAGAAGGAAAAATAGAACACATTTTAGCACTAACCTAATCAACAAAAGAAAGCACATCTAAATTAGGCAAACTAGCTCCCTAATAACATATTTCATATGCAACAAAAAATATTATAAGATAGAGACCTCTGCATGAATGAGTTAGGCAAAAAGTCAATCTGCAACACTAAATCTTCAGCAATAAATGAAACTTCTGAAGGACAAATATGAGTAGCAAGGATCAAGATAATTTCTGTAACAAAGTGGTTTAACATTCCTTCCCTCTCACAAATGAGATTTTAGTGTTCACCAAAGAAAGGATAATATACACCCAGATATATTTACTGTTGCAGTAGACTGTGATATGTGACAGTTATTTCTGCATACTTTGCTTGAGTTTGTTTTCAGCAAATGAAGGATTAGTTACAGATCACATAAATGTTTTATGTTAGTAGGTGCCATGTCTCTATAGCTACTTCCATTTGTTTATTGGTAGCACACTGTACAGAGACTAGGAGCAGCTGTGTGTTGCCGTATTTGAACAGATCACCAACACGTACAGACAGAGCTCCAAAAAAGAGAATGAAAAACAAACAAATACCGAAACCCACAAATGCAAAAAAAGTCCTACAAGTACAAAAACTTAATTGAACACAGCAACAGTTACAGAGCACATACAGGTGGCAAGCTCTCAGTTTTCTGTGCCTGAGTTACTCGATGCCTCCAAGAGCTGTAAAGAACAAACTAGCCTCTTAGCTGGTGTTTTTAAATATGACAACTTAATATTCCTCCCCCCCTTCTGCTGGGATTGATGACTTCACATACTTCAGGAGTTCTACTGAATAGCCTCCTTCTTGGTGTGACTTTGAACTATCCTACCACAATACTATTTCTAATGTAATACAGCAAAGTATTTGATTTCCGCAAGCACTTTTTATCCCTATAGCAACAAGCTGTTGCTCTGCTCCAAATGGACAAACAAGACTCTCTTTTCCAGCTATGTTCCTGAAGGGTTTCCAAATAAGTGTCAGTGTTCTTGTGATGCTCCCTGAAGAATTCTAGTAATGTATTTTGTTACAGTTTATTACCTGCTCCTCCAAGGACACTGCATCTATCACGTTTTGCGAGCATGCGCTTATTTCAGCACATACCCCTTCTAACCTATCTTGACTTTGGAATACAGAAATAGTTATCTATACAGAGAAGATATCAACAGAAAAGGAACCATCAGCGGAAAAGAGCAACCCGTACATGTACAACTTAATGAGGGAAAATGGCAGGGAGAAACCGTGTCCAGGAAGTATGTGCAAATGCAGTTCATGACATTCAAGCATGAAGAATGGGACTGAGACAACCAGACATTCCTATCACTAAACCCACACTGCAGTGACAACCAGTCTACAAAATATTCAAAAAGTTTTGGTGTGGTGCTGAACAATCATTCTATTCTGAAAGCAGAATTCACATGCATATCTAACAAACTCCTAGAAAAACTGAACTTGTCATCCATCACTGTCTGGAGCTTCCTGAAAAACTCTCTCCTAAGATTAAAGGCTCTGCCACCTACACTTACAAATTATAAATGGTAGTTCTGTACATGTGAGGCATTTTGTGTACAGTTTACAGGGTGCTAAGATATCCATCACCCTTTAATTTTAGGAAAAAAAAATTACTGCAAAATCCAAGAGCTAAATTATCAATGCATGTATCAGTCACTTTTCCGAGAAAGCAGCCATTCTTAGGGAAAGATGTTCTTTGGCCGATTGAATCTTTCTTGGATATTTTTTACTTAAATTATTTTAGCCTGTTGGAATAACAGGAAGGATGTTACTGTTTTAAGTTTACTGACTTTCAGTTGAACTTATGGCTCAGACATATGCTTTTGTTTTTCCCTTAAGACTTCTTGTGGTTTCGCAACTGTACTTTGAAGAGCCTATATTGCTTTTATCTGCTTGTTGTTATGAGAAAGTCTCACACAAACGCCATGGGAAATTGATTCTATTAGAAGTAAAAACTTTGTTAAAAGCATTTCCAGATGTGTAAAGAAGTTTTCCTGACATATCATTGGAACACTAGAGAACCGCAACAACAACAAAAGAAATCATCTTGGGACATGGGTCTATAGTTTTATTTTCAGTTT
>VWZI01016624.1:0-13352 GCA_013396835.1 Psilopogon haemacephalus
GGGAGATGGTGTCAAAGGCTTTGCTAAGGTCAAGGTAGACCACATTCACTGGTCTCCCTGAATCTATCCATTCAGTTTGGAATCATAGAACGCTATCAGGTTAGTCAAGCATGAGTTCCCCTTGGTAAATCCATGCTGNTTAATTTCTGGGGTGCTCCGTCATTCTATGCCGGGACACCAGTTCTTAATCTACCTCACTGCCTGCTCTTCCATCTCACACTTCCTGAGCTTGCTCATTAGGATGTCAAGGGAGATGGTGTCAAAGGCTTTGCTAAGGTCAAGGTAGACCACATTCACTGGTCTCCCTGAATCTATCCATTCAGTTTGGAATCATAGAACGCTATCAGGTTAGTCAAGCATGAGTTCCCCTTGGTAAATCCATGCTGACTGCTCCTGATAACCTTCTCTTCCAAGTGCCTGGAGATGCCCTCCAGAAGGAGCTGCTTCATCATTTTTCCAGGGATGGAGATGAGGCTGACTAGTCAATCATTCCCTGGAACTTCTTTCTTGCCCTTTTTGAAGACTGGAGTGACATTGGCTCTCCTCCAGTCCTCAAGCACCTCTCCTGTCTGCGACAATTTGGCAAAGATGATGGAGAGTGACAGAGCAATAACATCAGCCAGTTCTCTCAGCACCCTTGGGTACATCTCATCAGAGCCCATGGACTTGTGAATATTCAATTTGTGTAAATGATCCCTAACCCAGTCTGCACTGAACAGTGGGAAGCATTCCCTACTCCAGGCTTCCTCTCCTTCATCCAGGGTCTGGAGTACATGGGGGAGTTCAGCCTTAGGTGTAAAGACTGAAGCAAAGAAGGCATTCAGCAACTCTGCCTTCTCTGCCTCCTCAGTTATCAAGGCTGCCTCCTCGTTCAGCAGTGGCCCCACAACTTCCCTGCTCTGCCTTTTCCTACTGATAGATTTGAAGAAGCCTTTCTTGTTCTCTTTTACTTCCTTTGCCAGCTTCAGTTCCAGGAGGGCTTTGGCCTTCCTTGTTTCCTTGCTACATGCCTGACAACTTCTCTGTAGCTCTCCCAAGTGACAAATCCCTTCTTCCATGAATTGTAAGTTTCTTTCTTTCCTGAGATTTTCTTCAGGAGCTCCTTGCTCAGCCATGCAGGTCTCCTAGCACATCTTTTCTACTCAAGGGGACACATCTAGCTTGGGCTTCGAGGAAGTGGTCTTTAAAAACTAACCAACTTTCTTGGGCTCCTTTTCCCTTTAGAGCCTTAGCCCACGGGATTTCTGCAAACACGTCTCTGAAGAGCACAAAGTTAGCTCTGCAGAAGTCCAGAGTTGTAATTCTACTTGGTCTGCTACTACCCTGTAGAATACTGAACTCCACCATGTCATGATCACTGTCCCCAACCAGTCCCTCTTTATTAGTTAATACAAGGTCCAGCAGTGCACCTCTCCTTGCTTGTTCCTCCACTACCTGCATCAAGAAGTTGTATCTGCAAGAGCCTTGTGGACTGGCTGTGCCTGGCTGTGTGAGCTTCCCAACAAATAGCAGAGTGATTAAGTCCCCCATGAGTACAAAGGAGTTTGCTCTAGAGGCTACCTGCAGTTTTCTGTAGAAGGCCTCGTCAACATCTTCCTCTTGGTTTGGTGGTATAGACACCTACAACAATTTTGCCTCCTTTCCCACATACCTTAATTCTTACTCACAAGCTTTCAACCTGTTCCACCTCCCTCCTTGGTTAGAACTCAGCACATTTCAGTTGCTGTCGCACATAGAGAGCAACTCCCGCACCTCATCTTGCTAGTCTATCCTTCCTGAACAGTAGAGAGCCATCCATGACAACATTCCAGTTGTGGGAGCTGTCCCACCATGTTTCAGCAATGGCAATTATATCATAGTTATTCAGACTAACACAGATCTCCAGCAACTCCTGCTTATTCCCCATGCTCCATGCGTTGGTATATAAACATTTCAGGGAGGGAGTTAATCTACTGGCTTTCACTCTTTCAGTCTGATCATTCCCAGCCACTGCCATGGCCACCAATGTAGCAGTGAGCTAATTCCTTATTACTTGATCCCTGTGGTACATCTGTGTAAGACTTTAAGAGTTCTTGTGTGTCCCCAGCATGATGCTAGGTAACAGGCTGAAGGCTCTTATTAGTCTCCCACCCTAAGCTTGTACTCATTGCTAGCCCTTGCATCTTCTCCAGCACCCAACTCATTGTTATCTACCTCCCCTGTGATAGCAGTGAAGCTGACACATGGCCCAACAATTGTCTCAGGCTTGATTACAGTAAGCCTGGCTTTCTCCCTCCCCCTCTTCCAACCTGATTTAAAGCACAATTAATGAACCCAGCCAACCCCTGCATTATAAACCTTTCACTTGGAGAGAGATGCAGCCCACCTACTGTCAGCAGACCTGTTGTCATGTGGGGTGATCCATGGTCAAAAATGCCAGAGTCTTGCTGGAGGCACCAGGCTTTAAAGCTGAGTTGAGCAGGTGAGTCCTCCTCATTCTTTCTGGGTTAGTCCCCTCAACAGGGAGGATAGAAGAGAACGCTACCTTTGCTCCCCCTTCCTTGACCAGTTGACCCAAGGCCCTGAAGTGTCTCTTAATAGCCTTCAGTTTTCTTCTTTCAAGGTCATTATTATCTATCTGGAAGGTTAATAATGGGTAGTAATCTGGGGGCCATACTGGGGAGGGAAGCCTTCTAATCACACCCTTGACCTGAGTCCCCAATAGAGAGCAGACCTCCCTTTGAAGTGGGTCAGGTCTGCATATTTGGCCTTCTGTTCCCTTCAAAAGGGAGTCTCTTATAACAATGACTCTTCTCTTATTTTTTTATATAAGATGTTTGTATGGTGGGCTTAGGCTTCCTTAATTTTGGGAATTCCTCCAAGCCAGATGATTCACCTTCCTCCCTGGCCAGCTGTACCTGTAGGACGTCAAACCTGTTCTGCAAGGGCACCTGAAGGGCTCTGGTAATAACTGAAGCAACACTCCCACCACAGCAGGTGGGAACTTGTTGCCACAGCCCCATGTTTAGAGGGTGGGGAAGGGAGAGATAGATGGACAAGGCAGGACTTTGTTTACTGCCTTGACCATGGATATGCCTCCACTCCTTCTTCTCCTTTAGATAACAGGCCTCAGCTGGGGCGGGGGTGGAGCTACAGCAGGTACTTGACCCTCAGTATTTTTTAATGGGTAATCCTGTCTCTCCATCAGGGTGGTCAGAGCCTGGCACCACCTGTCTATCTCATCTTGTGCTTCCCTGATGCTGCTAAGCCTGTGAACCTCATATTTTAATATTTCAATCTCCTTCCCTATCTGTGCTGCTTGTTTGAGTAGAAAATCCACCTGCTCACAGCATATACAAGTCCCTGGAACCAAGGACAGATTGAGGCATTCTCTGCAGCCAGTGATTTGCATCACAGCCTGCTTCAGTTTGTCCTCTGCCTGTGTTCCCATCTCCACCTTAGCTGACACCAGGATTTTGCTCTTCTTCTGCCGGGTGGAGACCATTATGCTTACCTGAAATGGTGTTGTGGTTTGTAAGTTAGTAGTTTAGGTTTTTGGGTTTGGGTTTTGGGTTTTTTCCCACCCCCACATGCTACTCACCACATCCCAGTGAGAAGGCTCTTCTGCAGCTGCTCTCATGCTGGAATGAGGGTCTCACTCTAATTGGCATTTAAATTTCCCTGGCATCACCCCCAGCAACCTGACTTCGTGAGCACGCGCACAGAGGACAGCCCCCAACAGTCCCGCCCATTCCCTGGGGTCCTTCTGACTAAGAAAGCCCTCAAGCAAACCCAGACTGTTCAGTTTCTTCTTCTTTGGCTGAAACATGAACAATTCTAGCAAGGTGATGTGAAAAGTTATCTGTTGTCTCATCAAGCTTCACTGTGCAACTCAGCATATGAGTAAAATACCTACTGATCACAGAACCACAGAATGTTAGAGGTTGGAAGAGGTCATCAAGTTTCACCCCCCTGCTAAAGCAGGACTACCCAGGGTAGTCTGCACAAGAAGGCATCCAGGTGGGTTTGGAAAGTCTCTAGAGAAGGAGATTCCACCATCCCTCTGGACATCCTACTCCAGGCCTTGAGCACCCTCACTGTAAAGTTTCTACTCATGTGGAGGTGAAACATTCTCTGTTCCAATTTGTATCCATCAGTCTTTGTCTCACTGCTGTGCACCGCCAAAAAGAGACTGGTCCCCTCCACTTGACACCCACCCCTCAGGTACTGATAGACATTGATCAGGTCCCATCTCAGCCTTCTCTTCTCCAGAATAAACAGCCCCAGGGCTCTCAGTCTTTCTTCACAGTCCCCTAATCCTCCTCTGGCTCTCCATTGGACTCTCTGCAGCAGGTCCCGGTCTCTCTTGATTTAGGAAGCCCAAAACTGGACACACTACTCTAGGTGGAGCCTCACCAGGGCAGAGTAGAGAGGGAGAAGAACCTCCCTAGCCCTGCTGCCCACACTTTTCCTGATACCCCTCGGCATTGGCTCTCTTGGCTCAAGGGCACATTGCTGGCCTGTGCAGAACTTGCTGCCCACCAGCCCTCCAAGGTTTTTCTCCATGGAACTGCTCTCCAACAGGGTAACTTCTAACCTGTACTGGTGTCTATGTAAGTGTAGTGGTTTAGCAGTTACCTGCCCCCCTACCTTTTATAAACCCTGGCTAAGACTCAGAAAACACTGGAAGTTAATAAATGAAGCTTTATATTTACAGCAATGCACAATATACAAGCAAATATTTACAAGGTATAACAGATATTTACAGATATATACAATAAAAAGGTAATACAGACACCACACCCCTCCCAGAGACCAAAATCCCCAAGAGAGGGTAAGCAAGCACCCCCTACCACCTTTCTCCCCTTCCCCAGTCTTATCTCACCACCTGTTGATGCTGCAGATAAGCTGAAGTAGATTGGCCAGGGAGATTAGTAGTAGAAAGGAGTTAGTAGTTTTACTCTGAATTAGCTACCAACACAGAGAGACAAAGGAGACCATGCAAGAGGAGCCAGAACGGACAGAAGCCATCTGATATCTGGTTGTTTTCAGAACAGTTCTTAAAAACAACTTTTTCTTTCTTTCTCAGTAAAACTCTGGTGGAGTAACACACTGTGTTTACCTCTCTCATCCAATAGTCTAATTTCTCTCTCAAATTCTCCAATTAGCTCAAACCAGCACAGTAAGCAGAGATGTTTGAGATATCCCAGCCTAGTTGCAGGGCTTTCAATTAGGAGAGGTACAACCATATAACACTGCTCTCCATACCAGGTCACCTTCCATGTCACATTCAGGTGACCTTGTTAGTTGAGCAAGGTTCTCCAAGGTTACTTCAAGGGAATCATGCTTATCCACCAGGAATTCAGTTAAGAGTTGATGCTGTCATATTACTCAAATCAGAATAAAACCCCTTTCCAGTTCAGGCTGCCAAGCGAGGAGTGGGCAGCCTCTTCTCCTTGGTGGCAAGTAACAGCACCAGAGGAGATCCAAGCTGCACCAGGGGAGGTTGAGGCTGGATCTCAGGAAATATTTCTTCACAGAGAAGGTTATCAGACATTGGAATAGTCTCCCTAGGGCAGTGCTGGAGTGTTCAAGCCACCTGTGGACCTGGTGGTTACAGATATGGTTTAGTGTTGACCCTTCAGTGATATGTCAAGGGTTGGACTGGACGAGATTGGAGGCCTCTTTCAACAGTTTGTTTTCTGTGATTCTGTGGCGTGATGACAACTAGGTAAGCATGCTTGTTACTGGCTTACCCTTGTGCTTGGCAAGAGATAATGGATAAAAGGTAACAACCAGTATCCTGGGAATACATTCTGGTGGCCTGTACATGTGAAAGCACAAGGAGAAACACCAGAGCAGGAGTTAGAGGAATGCTATGCATTGATAGCCAAGGACATGATTAACACCAGTCAAGCTGATAAGCACCAAGGAAAGTATTGCCTGCACTGTAATGCACCATGCAGAAGGTGATTCACCACAACACCTGAAACTGTTCACAGAGAGACAGCAGTTGTGACACAGTACATTTCATGGGCTGTTTCTCTTCCTGTTATCTAAAATGCAGGATGAGTTGCAATCCTATGACACCACAAACAAGAAAATGAAAGATGCCCAGCAGCATTGCCTAATGGATGTGAAGTGCCAAGTTAGCACCTCCTAAAGGGCCTAAGAACTCCTAAAGAGTCCAAGAAAGAGTTGGTCTTCGGGCCTCAAGCAAAACCCAGACAGCATATGGAGGACTGAAGAGCTGGCAACCAATGCCTTCCATGTTGTCCTGGTATGGGGTGACAAACACCCTAGAATTGGTCCAATCCTTGGGCTCTCTCCTCCCCCTACCGTCCAAGGTCCATTAGGGGTTGAGGGGCAGGGGCACCCCACGTGGCCCTGGGAGCCAGGGAGACCTCGGGCGGCATGCATGCGTGGAGCTTTTTGAATCAGTTGGCCAGCTGGAGAATGCTGAGTGCCTGTGGTCAGTTTCACACGCCCCCTAGGGTATTTAAGCGGGGGGCACAGCGACCGTTAGTGCTCTTCTTCCGCTCTACCTCACCTCTTCCTCACCTTCCTCACTCACCATCGTCTCCCGCAGTGGCTGTGAAGAGCCCAGCCACGTGCACAGCAACAGGCAGCAGGCAGCGAAGCATAGCAATGGACACAGAGAAGCGGCAAGGCTGGTCCCCTTTTCTCTCTCTCTACTTCCTATCCGGGCTACGTCATTTTTCTCCCCCTTGCGCCTCACAGGCATTTTATAGGCGCGGTCGGGATTTGTTTTGTATGTAGACTCTCTGTTTCCTAAGTTCTGAATGTTAACTTGTTGCACCTGGCGTTTGAGCAACACATGCGTTTGTTTCTGCCAACCGGAACCCAAAAGAACCTCGGGGGGGTACTAGGACCCCCTCACTCGGCGGGATATCGAACCTAAGTAAGTGTTATCCCGTCACACATGTCACATTCAGGTGACCTTGGCCAGACCACTTGCATAGATACCCTCAGTAAATTCGCAGATTGCACCAAGCTGGGTGGCTGTGTTGAACTGCTAGAGAGTAGGAAAGCTTTACAATGGAATCCGGTCAGCTTAGACCCATGGGCCAAGGCTAATTACATGAAGATCAAGTGCCAGGTCACCCACCTGGGTCACAACAACCCCATGCAGAGCTACAGACTTGGCCATGTGTGCTGGGAAAACTGCAACTTGAAGAGGGATCTGGTGGTGTTTCTTGGCAGTCACTGAACATGAGCCAGCAGTGCCCAGGTGGCCAAGCAGGCCAGTGGCATCCTGGCTTGGGTTAGAAACATATTGGGCAGCAGGGACAGGAGGGGATCATTCCCCTGTGCTCAGCACTGCTGAGGCCACACCTTGATTGCTGTATTCAGCTCTGGGCCCCTCACTGTAGGAAGGACACCGAGGGGCTGGAGCATGTCCAGAGAAAGGCAGCAAGGAAGCAAGGACTATGAGGAGAGGCTGAGGGAGCTGGGAGTGTTCAGGCTTGAAAAGAGGAGGCTGAGGCAGACCTCATTGCTCTCTACAGCTCCCTGAAGGGAGGTTGGAGCGAGGAGGGGGCAGCCTCTGCTCCTTGGTGACAAGCCACAAGAACAGAGGCAATGGTTCCAAGCTGCACCAGGGGAGGTTCAGACTGGATGTCAGGAAAGATTTCTGCACTGGAAGAGTTTTTAAACATTGGCACAGGCTGCCCAGGGCAGTGCTGGAGATGCCATCCCTGGGGGTGTTTAAGCAGTGTGTGGAGCTGGTGCTTAGGGACATGGTTTGGTGTTGACCCTCCAGTGCTGAGTTGAGAGTTGGATTTTCCACTGGATGTATTCCATGATTTTGCCCCTTCTGAGAGTGTGTTTATGAGAGTTCTGATTGATACAGCCATTGTAGAGTGTGTCCATCTCTGATGGCATTCAAAACCCTCCTGTGTCATTTACTCTAGGCAATGCTGCTCTAGCAAGGAGTTTGGACCAGATGACCTTCAGAGGAGCCTGAGTGATTCTGTCACTTATAAATACATTCCTGTTTGTGCAAAGTCTTGAGCTTTCTTACACTAGTTCCCACAGTAATACTGTGACAGTACCCCATGACTGTGGTTATGCAGTTTCACTTTAACATGCCCATGGTAGCCTACCTACCATATGACTGTGCATCCTTCCATACATTATGGGGTCCTAACACAGAGCAAAGACTATGGACAATTCTGCTAATCTGGCAATCACAGCAGTATTGTGGTGGTGTTGCTCTTTCCACCTAAACTTGCACCTATATGTCAAACTGCTAAACTATGGTCTCCTAATTTCAGCTAACTCAAATGACTGTTTTTTCCTTTGACTAAGCTCCAGGAGTTTCTCAGGAATAAGCTAGCTGCTCTTTGTAGGCAACTTCCTAGCACAATTATGGCAGGCATGGTGCTAAACTGCACACCAGCCTCAGCACTGATACATTGCTCTGACAGCCTGATCTCATCGCCTGAGCGTGCTGGAGAAGTCTCTGCTGTCTTTCCAACATCTATTAGATTACACAGGGACAGAAGCAAGGTAATGAAAGAGTGAAGGCTCTGGCTCCACCTCTGGTGGGGAAGATTGCGCCCACACACCAAATCCCTTTGTGTCACCTGGCTGCCGTGCTGATAGACAGTGGCAGGCTGGTGGATGGATCAACCCAGGCATGCTTTGGGCTGTGTTTCACAACTCACATGCTGCTGGCAGACTGTGGCTGGTATGAATATTAGTAGCCAAGCCTAATCCAGTGTTGTGGGTTGGATTTGCACCCCAACAAATTGTAAATTCATCCCTTGGAGTAAATTTATCACACTTACTCAGAATTTTTGAAAGTGAAATTAAATTATATTTATAAAAGTGAAATAAATATAAAAGTATTATATATAAAAGTATTATTATAAAAGGTAATAAACATATACAAGGTGAATATACATATATTTACAGTTCAATAAACAATATTTCCTTGCACAATATTTCAACTCTCTCCTCCCCCCCATCTTGTGGACACAAAGAGGTCCACAGAGCCTGCTGTCTCTACGTCCACCCCTGCACCTTCACCAGCCAAAACAAGGCAGCAAACAAGGTCACAGAGAGGTAAGCAGCAAGCCAGAAGCAGCAGAGAGACAGAACACTCTGTGTTCCTAAACTATATAGAGATTTACAGAACGAATGAAATTAAATAAACTTATCTCTGTTATTTTTGCTTAGCCTCCTAGAAAAATCTGTCCAGCTGTTTAGCTGAATTCTCTGGAAAGATCTAATTCTTATTTGCAATTAAGCATAACCTCAGAACTGTAACATCCATACCCAGGAGATAAGCACTGGTAGACAACAGAAAGTTCATTCTTTTCAGTGGCTCCCAAGCAGCTACAGCAAGGCATAGGCTGTAAGGTGATGGGGTTGGAGGTGGAGGCTGAACACCTTCACCCTGCAACATCTGTCACTTCAGCCATTGCACAAGTGCTTATCCACTCAACCATCAATCAGCAAGACTTCGTGCTTGATGCTCCTCCAGAAGATGTCTTGGGGGGGAGGTTGCAAATTGCCAGCTGTAAAATGTGTAAAATGCGGTACTGCTTGGGCAAAAGGGCTGCCTGAAGGTTGTCTGAAACACTGCTAATTTTGGTGAATGATGTGATCACCATGTGTCTTCCACCCAGGCAGTCAGTGAAGCCTGACCTGTCCGTGGTGCATTTATGGAGAGGTTGAAACGCTCATGAGGCCTTGTGAAACTCATAAAGCCCAAATACTTCTGCTCTTCTAAGAAGCATCACCAAAGACCTCTAGGAATCAGGTAAATAATCTTTACAAAGAAGACCTTTTAACACCTTTTTCACTGTGGCTTTCATGAGCTTGAGGTACAACACCACTGTTGAAATTCCTCACTCCAGGCACTTTTGGAGAAAATAATCCTTTGCTAGCATGAAACTCGTGACCATGTGGCCACGCAGAGGGAGCTGTCAAAGATATGACCAGCACACACATCCCTTAATTGGAGGGCACGTGATGGTACCCAGCACGGTGCCAGTGTAGCAGGGCTCTGACACAATGTGCTGTCTTTAACAGTGGTGATGACAGAGCCATCATCATTCACACCAGCAGCCTGATCAGATACAACAGTGGGCTCTGACTGGTAATGTATTTCTCTCTTTGCAATTCAAATAGGCACTGGAGCTCTGTGGGTGTGAAAAAGAACACTAACTGCTTTTTTTTTTTTTTTTTCCTGGGTAATTTGCCTCTTTCTGCTACCACAGAGAAGGTTACTGGGAATATTTCAGCAGACAGATATGTTTCATGGTGTGGAAGAGGAGGAGGTGCAAGAAGGGAGATGGAGGCAGATCTGATTTGCAGCTCCTGCTGCTTGATTGAGGTTAAGCTTAGGTTTCTAAGAACCTGCCAGTGGAATAGAAATTAATCCGATTTGGTTATCACAAATCCCTGCAACATGATGGGTTTGGGGCAAAGGGGCTGGAAAACTGGCCAGCAGAGAAGGACCTGGGAGTGTTGACTAACAGCCAGCTGAATATGAACCACTGTGTCCCGGTTCGTGTCAGCAGTAGTGTGGCCAGCAGGGCCAGGGCAGAGATTGTCCTCCTCTATTTGTCAGGCTGCACTTTGAGTACTGAGAGTACTTTGAGACATTGAGGTGCTGGAGGGTGTCCAGAGAAGGGAAATAAAGCTGATGAAGGGTCTGGAGAACATGGCTGGCGAGCAGCAGCTGAGGGGTTTGGGGTTGTTCAGTTTTTCCACACACAGAGAAATTCTCTCCCTAAATTTTCCTGCAAGATAGATCTATGTATCAGATAATATGAAGTAGGTGCTCAAGGCCAGGTTGGATCATGCTTTGAGCAGATCAGTCAACTTGAGAGGCTTTCCTGCCCATGGCAGGGAATTTGGAGTAGGTAAGCTCTAAAGTCCCTTCCAATATGAGCCATTCTACCATTTAATGATGTTTGGTCTGGAGAAGAGGAGGCTGAAGGGAAATCTCATTGCTCTCTACAGCTCCCTGAAAGCGGGTTGGAGCCAGGTGGGGTTGGACTCCTCTCTAGTAATAAATGATAAGACATGAAGAAAGTAGTTCACCACAAGAGGTTTAGGTTGGATATTCTTCACTGAAAGCATTCTCAAACACAGCAACAGGCTCTGCGGAGAGGTGGTCGAATCCCCATGCCTGGAGGTGTTTCACAGGGGCAGCAATGTGGTGCTGAGGGACATGGGTTAGCCCTAGCATCAATAGAGTCAGGTAATGTTTGGACTTGATGACGTTAAAAGTCTTTCCCAAGCAAAACAATTCTATGGTTCCATATATAATATTAACTGTGCATATTAAAAACAGAGACCTCTGCTTGAGGCAGAATTCTCTGAGGCAATAAGAAAGTTTTGGGTTTGTTTTCAGGTTACACTTGTTTAAGAAACAGTCTTGCTCTGAGGCTCTATTATCCTAATAGACATCTTCTGTTAGGGTTGGACTGGATGATCTTAGCAGTCTATTCCACCCAGATGGATTCTGCGACTCAATAGCAGAGAAGCAGTGAAAGTATGGACACAGTCCTAGCCCAGTCACCCTAAAGATGTTCCTTCTGGAGCACAAACTCTTCCCTTGAAGCAATTCCCTCCATGTCAAGTGGCTTGATGGTTATCTTCTGTCACTTTAATTAGACTCAGAGAATGGTTCTTGCATTATAAAGCTACTTCTTTTCTTTCTACCATTAAAAATGGTAATGTGGGTCTTGCCCAGTACCAGATCCAGTCTGTACAGAGGAGTATGGAGAGCCTTGAATGGACTGTAATGGAAGCTGGAACTGGGAATCCCCTGTGCTTTTCCAGCCCAGACTGTGATATATAAGGAATATGTCAGATATATAAGGAATCAGATATAACAGATATACAAGGAACCTAACCCAAGTAAAAACAGACAGTCATAACAATGTTGAAATAATAATATAATTTTCAGTTTTGTTTTTTTTTTACAGACACAAGATGTGGTGGTTTGTTGCAACCCTGGCTTTGCTACAAGCACTGGTGAACCCAGCAGGTGCCATCAAGCAGAAATGGGCTATAAATCCTGAGATCTTAATGAATGTTGTAAGTCAGGAGTTCAGATTTCTACTCTGTGAATATATTGCTGAAGAAGCGGGGGACAGAGTGGATATATGTAGAGAAGTGTTGGGTCACAGTGTGTGCTGGTCTGGTTGAGCTATATGATGCCTCCACACTATCATTAACAAGCCCTGCTCCCTGAAGGAGTCCTCTTCCTCACAGCAGTATTTTAAGTGCAATTACCAGCAGAATAGGGTAATCCCAGCCTGGATTTGACCAGACACCTTCCTGGAGGGCAGAAATTTGTGTATGGTTCTTCTCCTTAACTGCAGCAAGTTGCTCACAGCCATGTCCAAGTGAGTCCTGAATGTCCCTGAAGCAATAAAAGACTCAAGCAATAAAACTGCTGAGATAATCTCTTCCACTGGCCATGTAACAAAAGGAGCATACAGCAACATGTAGGCAGGATCACAGCTGGATTTCTCCAATCTGTGAAGGTTCCAGCATAAATAAAACCCATTCAGAGCTTCAGAAGCCTTGCAACAAATCCTCTGGGGCTTGTCCTATTACCCTTCCAGTCAGCCCAGCTCAGCAGGTTCCACATGTCCCACCATCTCGTCTCCCCCAGCACCCTGCTCAGAGCATGACATGACATGTCCTGCTGCTGCTGGCAGCTCTCAGGAAACCCTTCTGGTTTCAGTCTTTGGTTTTGGAAACATTTCGAACACATGCTGCTGCCCACTTGTTCACAGGCACAAGCATGCAGGTGACGGTTCCCTGGGATGGGCTGTGGTTCAAGCATAGCATCCCCTGGCCAAGCAGTGTTTCCATTTTACAGAGGCATCTCAGTGGATGCGCTCTTCAAATCCAATGAACAAAGGTGCTACAGAAGGCTTTCCACCTCCATTTTTCTTTCCTCCAGAGCCAAATAATTCACCACAAAGGGTACCCCAGTGAGGAATATGAAGTCCTGACTCATGATGGCTACTACATCATGCTGAATAGAATTCCTCAAGGCAGAGAATATCCTAGGAACAAAGGTATTACTCTATTTCATGGGGAAACAAGCAAAAAAAAACCCCAAAAAACTTCTTAATATAATAAGCATGTGAGGGGCCAGGAGTGTGTTTGGTGTTAAAAAGTACCAAATCCATGCTATTCCTCCACTTTACCATCAAGGTTTCAGCAGCCAGCATAGGAAATTGTGGATGCAGCACAGCAACTGACTTCCACACCAAGCAGAAGCTTGATTTTAAGGTGCAAAGGGTGTGGCTTTATGTTAAAAGAGTTCCTCATTGTGAAGGTTTAAGCCCACCTGGGACCCCCTGTCTTTTCCC
>VWZI01016625.1:1678-11954 GCA_013396835.1 Psilopogon haemacephalus
GGGGACAGGGTGGTGAGTAATGATGCAAGGAAAGTTGTGAATTAGACCTTCTTTATACCTGTGTTGGCTAGAGTTCTGTTTGACTTGTATTACTTGACAGTGAGACAAAAGACCTGCAGATTCTCTCCTGAGTATGAGAGCTCAAAACAGTTCCAAGTCTGTAATGTGCTAGCAAGCCACCTACCTTCATTAGTTTCCTTTGAAACGGAGCTTTCAATTAATTTGGCTAATAAGGGTGAATCTGTGGTTTCAACATGCTTTGAAAGCACCTCCTGATGCTCAGGTCCTCAGAATCCTCTGAAGATTGTATTGACCATTGTCAGCCCATTTCCATATGCCTGTTGAATTCACCTGGTCAGCAGGTGCTGTAACACCTTTTACTGACTGCTCAGCACATCATGATCATGTCTGAAGATAAGAAGTTTCCATAATTTTTTCCAGTTACTTTAGAAGATAATTCAGGCATAGCTGGAAGAGTATCTTCAGAATTTTAGTTATGATCTACACACAAATACAAAAGAGCAGTGGTGGGAAATTAGGCCATACTTACTCCAGCTACCAAATGCATGAAAACAAACATGAAAATTATACATAAGAAATAGAATTATTTTTCAGAACTCCCATATTCAGGATTTTATTTCTTGCCTTGCTACCCTTTTTTCTCCAGCCTATAAAATGGTTTCAGTTTGAAACAATTGCTTTATTAGAGCATCATGAAATATGTGCATTTCCAGAACCACAGATATTCTTTTCAGCAGAAGGGAAGCAGAAGAGAAATGGGAAAGTAGTGGGTAGACTTTCCTAATAAGTTTTGCAACAAATTTCAGAGGTAGAAACAGAACAAAGCTTTTGATCATCCTATAATAACAGTCAATGCAACGGTCAGGATTGTTCTTTGGATACCATCTCCCCAGCTGCCACGGAGAAGATATGGACCATCTTTATACATGGTCTGGTGTCTGGTGAAAGCATGAAGACATATTTCTGTACCTCACACTTCACCCATATCACTATCTACTTCCCCTGACAGCTTTCTGCTCAACAATCTCTAGCTGTATCATACAATATTAAAAAAAGACTAGACAAAGAAAAAATACAGCTAGACTACAACCACAGAAAATATTTGATTTTAACTGTTTAACATTTGCCTTCTTTTTCCTCTGCATTAAAAAGGTTAAGAATGAAGAAACATGAGGAACCTTATTTGTTTTATTCAGTAGAAACAACTTGTTTCCATGACATTTATACATTAAAATTTCTCTAAATGACAAGCAGATCGGCAAGATCATTCTTTTTTTTCCCCAGCACTGTCTTCACCCATCCCCCTTTGATCTTTGCTTAGTGCATTTTAAAAAGGTATAGTCAGATGCAAGGCCTTTTATAATGTTCTAAGGTGGTGAAGAAAATGCCTCTTATGTGTGTATATGAAATGGCCAGATGCTATCTGATGGCATTTGAATGCACAATTCAGGATATGAAGTTCCACCTGTCTTGAATGACACTACTTGCCCTGCAAGAAACTACAGAATAGTACAACTCACACTGCTTCACAAGTTGTTTCACAGTTGTTTAAACAGTTCCAGCTTAGTTCAGCTGAGTGTATGATAAATAGGCTGAGCACCAAGGCTACATACAAGGCAACTGCATAAAGGAGCCCAGCAAAGGCTGTGATTTCAATCTTGTGAAGAAAGAAGCACTAATCCCACTACTCTGTTTAATTCACTTAAGCAGAACCAGTTGCTTCCTGGAAGATGCATGTGTATTCTTAATCCAAGTAATCTGCAAGATAACTGTTAGAAATTGTGATAGCAAACAAATGAATTTTGGTTGCAAGCACTTCTGCTAGGGGTCCCATGGAAGGGAAGGCCATGAGATCAATAAAGTTATCTATACAAAGGAATCTATAGGAAATACCAGTCTTTTTCCCTGAGATTTGATTTCTGATCCCTCCCTCCGGGAGGGATGTATATTACCCCCACCTGTTATTTGAGTTGAGTGAATCTGCAGAAAAAAGAATAGTAGCAACGTGACTCACACAAGGGAAAATAATGAGGCAAACAGATATTTAATTTCTGCAAGATAGTTTAGCTATGCTGGCTAATTTTCTGTACATGTTCAGATGACTAAAATATAAATATATGTATTAGAGCAAGAATTGGCATGCAGACTTTGTTTTTTTTTCCAGGTGCATTCTGTAATGACTACTCACCCATCATCCATTCTGTGACAGGATGCTCTGCCCTAGAAAGCAGCAAGTCGAGGGTGAGATCCCTGTATGAAGTACTAAATATAATTTCTCTACAGATTCTTTCTTGTCTTATTGACTGTCAAAAAACTCTGGCAGCTTGGTTATTTGCTCCTTCTTCTTTTAATTCAGAGACAGTCTACCTCAGGTAGACCATGACAGTGTAATACTACAAAATGTAGGATTTTTTCCTGGTGGGATTTGGAAGCAAACCACACAGAGAAAATCAATGATGCAGGTGCCAGAAACACCTCAAGAACTGATGGTGCTAAATATCTCTTCTAAAGCCAGTCCTAGGCTCTTTCTACCCCTCTTTTCATTTTAAGGAGGGGAAAAAAAAAAAAAAAAAAAAAAAGAGAAAAAGAGGAAAAGAGGAGAGAAAAGGTGCATAACATTTGGAACTACTTCTGCAACAGAAAGAGTGAATTAATTGATTTTTGCCACAAACAGAGGAATGATTCTGTAATTCTGTACTTTGGAGACTAATCCCATATGGAAGAGACAGTAAAGAGGGGAAGTTTCACAGGTTTCCCTACAAAGATCTGTGCTTTCGCTTTCTGATAGCTGCATTTCCCTTTCCGCATTCAGATACAATGACGGAACCTCCAGCAAAACAGGTTACCAATGTATAAATTGACCTGAAATCATTATATACATGGCTCAGCACTGTTGGGACAATCAATTGGGATAACCATTTAGGATACAGGGAGCCTGGCCTTGACTCTGTGGGGTTGACAGAGAGACTTTGGGACCCAGGAGACTTCATGGTCAGACTTTTAGGACCCTGGGGACTTAACTGGAGGCAGAGGCGACAGAAGCTTTAGAGCCTTGGAGATTTTGTCAGGCACTGTTGAATCAGGGCAGGTGCCTATTTTTAGCAACAGTGTGAAAAGTGTCACAATATGGTGGGCTAAAATAACTGGTTGGGCATGATCTCCTGCGGCAGGGTTGGGGGGGGAGGCACTGCCTGGCGTGAAGAGCCACTGCTAGGGAAAAGCCCTTTGTGAGGCAACTGCATGTGAAGAATCAGTTGCTGAGAAGTCAGTGGCTAGAGGCTGGGACTGCCAAGGACTGCTGTGCTGCCTTGCTGTGCTGCCTTGCCCCCAGCTCGCTGCGCCCATTTGTGTTACCCTTACTCACATCATCCCCACTCATGTCATTGTGATACATGTCCCTTTTAGATCAGACCACTGCAGTATTTTTCTTCTAACTACCTGTGCTAGATGACCCCTAAAATAACCTGGTCTTTGTATGATGTATTAAATCCTTTTTATTTTCTGAGATGCTTTAACGCCAAGTCAAGACCCATGTATTCCACTACAAGGTTTGACTGTCTTGGGAGGAGGTATGTGAAATACAATTTCTGTAGTGTCCAAACTCTTTTGAGAGCTCTGGCTCTAAATTATCATTAAAATTAATTTTAAAATCTCGTTTACTTTTTTTGTAGCAGACATACACACACAAAGAAGAATACTTGGTTATACTGTAAATGAAGGGGGAAAGCTAGGCCAACAGTGTTATTGCTGTTTACTTTTCATGTAAAACATTGCAAGAGTTTAATGATAGGTAAAATGCTGTAAATATTTTCATTTTACAAGAAGTTCAACAATTTAAGAAACAATTTATTACATGCAACATTTGGGTGTTAACCAGTCATTTAAAAGGAATCACATGATGAAACATTAAGGCAGCATCACTCTTTTCAACTATAATATACCTTTAAAAAGTACAGGAGACAACTGACATTACATTTTCCTCTGCCTTCATATTTGCATTATTTCAATATTCCCTGAAATACTGGCAAGACATGAGTGCAGTACTTGGAATTTAAAAGTAGTCCACACAGAGTTTTAAGACATGAGTGCTTCTTTAAAATCTTACGCAAAAAGCATCTCCTGCTTCACTATTCATTATCTGTTTTCTTATTTACTTCTGCATACTTACATAAAAGTCTGGCTTGGGTACCAGTGGCACAATCAACTGATCTGAAGTTGTGTTTTTGTTACCAAACACCTCACTCTTCCTCCAAGCCAAGGAAGTTCAAAATTCATTAGGCTAAAAATTTACATTCATCTAATTTCAGCCAGCTCCTATCAGTTCCCTAACAAAGACAACCAGAAAAAAATCCATCTTTGGCACTGAGCTTTAGACAAAGCTCTTAGTGGTTTAACAGGATCAGAAAGAGTAAGTATTGTCCCTTGCCTCTTAGGTAAATGCCAAAATCTGGTGTTGTTGTGTATGTAGCAGATATATTTTTACTGATTTCTGTTAGTCTGTTTGGTTCTTAATGAGCAATAGCATCCACTCTCAGCTCTGCTGAGAGATTAATTAACACAACTACTGTCAGTACTCTACAACTGAACTCTCTATTTATGCCTTGTTTACGCATGGTGTACAGGGTTAAGTTTAGCAGCAGCTGCTCACTTGCAAGTAGAAATCCTTCCCATGACTTTTCAGCTGGGTGTTACTAACTTCTGTGAAAGTCAGGTAATCCCAGGAGGAGAATGTATATATACATACGCATATATAAATTATTGAAGAATTAATATTTAAAAGAATGAATAATTTGAATTTAAGACAACTTTCCAAAGCACCTCCTATTATAATATTAGCAAACATCTTTTACTATAACCATTCATTTTCTCAGCTACTTTCTCAGTTTCTCAAGTCCCATAAAACAGTTATATATTTGCATATTGGATCTTCATGACCTGGTACATCTTCCAAAGGTAAGACAATATTTTTTGCATGTTTGTTCCCCAGGAGGACAGAAATGAAATCTAATACTATTGCAGCTTCTAGAAAATAACAGCCATCAAGGAAAGGCAAATCAAAGCACTGGCTGTAGTGTGGCTTGCCAGTGGTAGCATATAGTTTGTAGGCAATCTAACTGTAGAGGTATTGAGGACAAGAGGAAATGGTTCAGCATCACATCAGCTTTAAACACTTGATTTTGTTCTGAATGGGAACAAAGACAAAACAAAAAATAAATCAAGTCTTTCAACATATTCACGGTAAGTCAAGTGTTTCAATGGCATACTGGTAAGAACAGTGGAATGGGGTATTCTGGGAGATCTTGGCTCAATAACTCCTTGATTATGTACACATGAGATAAGCATTTTCCTACAAATCAAATAATGGTAGTTTATAGTTGGACTGGACACACTTGTGGTTATTATGACANAACTTATTTACAGGGTCCTTTAAGCTTGGTTGTGCAAATAGATTATAGAATGTGTACAGAGCATAAGGCAGTGCAAACAATTTCAAACAATTTAGCAAAACTACCAAAATGCAAAACAGTAAGCTCTCGGAGATATTATTGCAGTGCAATAGTCCATTTGCCTTCTAGGGGAACTCGAGAGGCTCCTTTTTGCTAAGGCAGGAGGCACAGTTACAGAGTAAACAGAACCAAAGCAAAGTGCTTTAATTACAGAGAGGCTTTCTAGAATATTTACTCACAAATTAGTATCTCCTGATTTCTGGGGCTGCATTGGGTCTACACAGCACCCAAAAAACTTGGAGGGGTGCTGTTGTTGGTTTCTCCAGGACTCTGGCAGGGTGCTGAGACCTGCAAGGTT
This sequence comes from Psilopogon haemacephalus, assembly GCA_013396835.1. Taxonomy (NCBI): domain Eukaryota; kingdom Metazoa; phylum Chordata; class Aves; order Piciformes; family Megalaimidae; genus Psilopogon; species Psilopogon haemacephalus. The sequence continues at coordinate 7,505 of VWZI01016625.1, forward strand.
CTCTGACCTGGTCTTGATCCATTCTCAGGCAGACAGATTCCTACTCAGGCTCGGCACAGAGGTTTGCAGCTGTGCAGGCAAGCACAATGTCCTGTGGCTTTGCAGTAGCCTGCCTTCTCTCACAACACAGGCTGCATTGAGGTCTACACAAGTGAGCTCTCAGGCTGGGAGCAATTCAGTTGCTTTCCATATCTGTAACTGCTAGTGGCAGTAATGCAGCTTAACCAGGGGCACGTGGCTCTCCCTGTCTTACCCCTTCTGCATGGTTTGGGCTGTCATTACCTGCTGGAGAGGTTGTTCATGCTAAGGCTGGCCACAGGTTTCGGGCAGCTTTAAGCAGATTCTTGCCCATTGCATGAAGGGCACTTATGCTTCTCCTTGGTAAGCTGAGATATGTTAAAGTTTCCAGGTAGACAAGCTTGAAGCATCAAAGGTTGGTCTAAAAGCAACATGGCTTCCTGATCCCCAATGCAATAAGGCAAGACTTGGCTAGGCAAAGCAAGGTGAGGTTAGGCATGGCATGGTGTAGTAAGTTGAGGCATGGTGAGGTGAGGTGAGTTCACAACTTCTGACCTAGTTTTATCAATAGCCTGAGTTTAATTACTCCAGTGGGCAAATGACATAAGCTTGTCCATTAACCAGTCAGAATGGCACTTTTACAGAACTAACCATATTAGGTGTAGCCATGGGCTTGCTTTACCCAAATTTGGGAAAACATAGGCTGGGCATTAGTAAGGAACAAGCCAAACATATGTAGCTTGTTTACCACAGGATGTAAACAGGAGCAAAACAAGTCTGGACAAGCCCTGACCCAGGTTCTTTGTCCTGTTTGCCACATTTCTCCCCACTCCAGAAAGAGGAGGTGGCCATGGAACCATGCCTGGACATGCCAGGACATGGCCTGAACATGCTTATTTTTGGCCTACCACGACAGACACATTTCAGGTACATACTAATCTGAAATTCAGCAGAAGTCACCCTCACTTTTCCTGGCTCATTCTAGTGGGTTTGCAGTTACCTGTCCCCCCACCTTTTTAAACCCTGGCTAAAGCTCAGAAAAACACACCGGAAGTTAATAAATGAAGCTTTATATTTACAGCAATGCAAATATACAAGCAAATATTTACAAGATATATCAGATATTTACAGAAATATACAGTAAAAAAGGTAATAAACACAACACACCCCTCCTGGAGACCAAAATCCNCTTTCTCAGCTTTATCTCACCACTTGATGATGCTGCAGATAAGCTGAAGATCAGAGAGATTAATAATAGGAGAGGAAGTTAGTCGTTTTAGTGATTTTACTCTGAATCTAGCCAGCAAGACCAAGAGACAAAGGAAAAAGCTGCCGGAGCCAGCACAGACCCAAGCCAGACAGGCTCCCAAAGCCAACTGCCTAATCTGGATGTTTACAGAACATTTCTTAAAACAATTTTTTTTTTTCTCTGTCTCAGTGAAACTTGGTGAAGTGACACTGTGTTGTTTAACTCTCTCTCAGCCAATAGTCTAATTTCTCACTCAAATTCTCCAATTAGCTCAAACCAACACACTCATGAAAGAGAACACTTCATTAAATAATCTGTCATCTGTGAAAAAAAATAATTTCCCTGAAAATGCATTTGGCCCACTTCCTCCTGCAGATCATGTGTTCCTTCCCACAGTACAGACTGGTCAACAGACCCATTGTGGAGAAGTATTTATTTCTAGGTAGACAAAGGTAGAGTGCTATATACTCCTAGCACCTGTATATATTGTAGGTTGGAAACTATAGGGTTAAAAGAATCCTTCAGGGACTACAGAAGTCTAGGGGTAGACACATTAAATTGTGAAACTGTTATTCAATCCCATAATTCTGCTATCTCTCTATAAGCTGGTACCAAGGCCATCTTGTTCTCCTTTCCTCTCCCTCCTGCCTGCTGTCTGTTGGGAGCTACTTATCGGGGTAAACATGTGAGGAGTGTGCCTGTTTGTGACTTCAGTAGGCTTTGTTTGGGCCTAGGGGTGACAGAGGCACTGGGGATTGGAGCACCGAGGATTGTAGATTAGTTTTGGGTTGGGGGAAAATTCAAGAGGGTTGCTATGAATCTTGTATATGCTCTGTATTTTTTTTCTTGTATCTTTCCTTTCAAATATAATTCTGCATTTCTCTGCAATACATTTGAAAGAGTCTCATTCTGTTGGCTCTTTTAAAATCACGACAGTAGATAAAACTAGAGCTTTAATACAGAGTTGCAAAGCCCAGAGCCTTTAAATTGTGTTATACATCTCTTTACAGTTAAGTACAGCTTATTTTTTCCCATAAGGTGCAACTCTTTTTTTTTTCTGTTTTTTTTTTTTTTTTTAATTTGTTTTAATTTAATGGAGGTGCTTATACATTATTCATTTGTTTTCCTTCACTTCAGTTACAGATTATATGCCTGGCTTTTATTTGAGGTTTACATAAATCTGTTCATCTTTGTCATTGTATTATTTACTCTGCCTCAAGTTACTGGACATCGATCAGAGCACTAAACAGAAAGCAGCACACCAAAGCAACAGGCTATTGAAATAAGTGTGATTATCAGAGAAAATCCATTCTCATGCCGTTGGAAGCATGCATTATGTTCTCTCTTTGATAATCTTCATTACTAGCATTTTGAAAGATCTGTGTTGATGATGGGGTAAAAGAAGTTTATTGTGGTTAGCAAAGATTGGGATTGCCTTGTGTTGTGGGTGTCACTGCATATTGTGACATTCCAAACGTATATAGTTCTCTGCAGATTTAAAATTATGAGGGAAATTCATCAAGTTCGCCACATTAAACTGGTGATTTTGGAGGTCTCTATCAAAACAGAACCCCTAAATTTACAGGCCACCTGCTGCTCTACCGGTATTTCTACCAGCAAGTTCTTGGCAGAGTCTGTGATAAGCACATGGCACATGCATGCCATATTTCAAAAAGACGTACTCTTTCAGACACATTGCCTGCAAATCTTTTTTTTTGGGTTTTGGGTTATTTTTTGGGGTGGAGGAGGGGGAAGGAAGCATGGGGGGCAGGGAAGGTTGGTTGATTGGCGTGGTTGGTTTTCAGTTTGGGGTGTTTGTTTGTAAGTTTGTTTTCTTTAAGAAGCTGTTGGAGAGAGTCCAGAGGAGGGCCACAAAGATGATCAGAGGGCTGGAGCACCTCTGCTATGAGGACAGGCTGAAAGAGTTGGGGCTTTTCAGCCTGGAGAAGAGAAGGCTTCAGGGAGACCTTATAGCAGCCTACCAGTATCTGAGGGGGGCCTACACGAGGTCTGGGAAGGGGCTGTTCACAAGGTCTTGTAATGACAGGACAAGGGGGAATGGGTTCAAATTGGCGGAGGGAAGATTTGAACGGGATGTTAGGAAGAAATTCTTCACAGTGAGGGTGGTGAGGCACTGGAACAGGTTGCCCAGGGAGGTTGTGTCTGCTCCCTCCCTGGATGTGTTCAAGGCCATGCTGGATGAGGTCTTGAGCAACCTGATCTAGTGGGAGGTGTCCCAGCCTGTGGCAGGGGGTTGGAACTGGATGATCTTTGAGGTCTCTTCCAACCTAGACCATTCTATGATTCTATGATTCTAAGCTGATATGTCAGTGTATCAATTCCATTAGTTCTATTTTTATGGCACCTTTGGCTCAAGGTATTTTTAGTCCCAGGTAACCTCTTTGAAGCCAGCAAGAGAGAATGCAAAAAAAGTCTAAACCATTTTACTAAGGCTTTACATTTTTGAGCTGCCATTTATGGAGTTTTCGTTCAGTTTTCATTTTATATTGGTTTCAGGATTTGAGGTCTGCTAGTAAATTCACTGCAACTTCCGTGGCCATGGCAGCTAAGTTGGAAGGGTATAAAATATTATAAGTATCTGAAAGTTGCTGTTTGTCTAAAGTTCAGAAAGCTATGTGAATAGATAATATTGTAGACAGCTCATTTGCAAGAACTGAGATTTTTTGAAGTTATATTTATAAAATTGATTTACCTGCATATTTCATCTCAGTATTTTATTTTCATTCCTTAATTCATATCAATTTGTGCAATTTCTCTTTTGTTTGAAACTCCTTGCCAAGCAATTCAGTTCTTATAGTCATTCACAAATGCTCTTCATTGAAGGAAGACAGTCAGAGGCCAAAGAAGCTGCAAGCTTCTCTAGAGAAATCAACAGAGTCCAAACCAAAAATGCTTGTAGCAACAGATTAAGTTGGAAAAGAGGATAGTCTAATTAGCACTAATTAAAAGCACTGTTGCCAGTTAGACAGCCATAATACTAGGAAATCCTTTCACAATCTCTGAATCTGTACAGCTACTAAGTTTGTTGCAAAGCCTCAAGAGAGGTGGGTTTAGTTTGTCACAGACTGGTCTGGAAGAGGTGACTGAAATGTGTCTGCTGTTGCAAGAAAAACTAAGTAGGATTGCAGACCAGACAGGATAATTTGCTAAAATAAATAAAAA
>VWZI01016696.1:13828-24756 GCA_013396835.1 Psilopogon haemacephalus
CCCGTGCCCTGCACCCCCACCCCCGTCGGGCTGACCCCCCCGTGCCCTGCCCGCAGGTGTACAAGTCCCGCAAGATCGGGCGCATCCTGGCGGTGGACAGGCTGTGTGTGGGCGTGCGGCCGGGGGAGTGCTTCGGGCTGCTGGGAGTCAACGGCGCCGGCAAGACAACGACCTTCAAGATGCTGACAGGGGACGAGAGCACCACGGGCGGGGAGGCCTTCGTCAACGGGCACAGGTCAGGGGGCACTGCCTGCTGTCCTGGGGGTGGCACGGGGTCTGCTCGGGGGTCTCCCAGGATGAAGCAGCAGGAGCCTGTCCGTGTAGCTCCGTGGGACAAGCACAGACTAGAACACAGAAACTTCCACCTGAGCATGAGGAAAAGCTTCCCTGGGAGGGTGCCGGAGCCCTGGCGCAGGCTGCCCAGAGAGGTTGTGGAGAGAATCCAAACCCAGCCGGGTGTTACCGTGGGCAGCCTGCTGCAGGTGGCCCTGCTTTGCAGGGGGGTGGGATGGGTGATCTCCAGAAGTCTCTCAAAGCCTTTCCATGCCAGCGGCCTCCTCCCTGCAGCTTGGCAGAAGAGCTGTCCAAAGCAGTTGAGCACCTGGAGGCCAAGTCCTCCTTCACCAGCTCCAGAGAGCATCCTTGCACACATTGCAAGTTCAGGTGCCAGTAGGCAGCACGTCAGGAGGCTCTGCCCCAGCCGTGACTCGGCAGCTGGGGCAGTCCTCCTGGGCTGGCCATCGTCTGGGGGGTGGCAAGTGGCACCAGGTCCTGGCCAGGGCTGCCTGCTGTGGGTTACCTGGGTGTGAAGTGGGGTGAGCAATTCCCTCTAGCCACAGCCCCTCTGCCCTCTCCTGCAGCATCCTGAAGGAGCTCCTGCAGGTCCAGCAGAGCCTGGGCTACTGCCCCCAGTTTGATGCCCTCTTTGATGAGCTGACAGCCCAGGAGCACCTGGAGCTCTACACCCGCCTGCGTGGCATCCCCTGGAAGGACGAGGAGCGGGTAGGGCCCTGGGGGAGTGCCAGTGGCTGTGCTGGGATGACACCCCACCGGGCACCAGTGGGGACCTGAGCCAGTGCCACTGCTCTCAGTGCTGCTTGAGTGGTGCACCCACATGGGCTGCTGGTGCTGGCACAGATGCTCTCAGGCCACCCTCAGTGCCCGTGGCAGTGCCTCACTGCCACCTCACTTGTGTGCCCCTTGGTGCAAGTGGCACTGCAGGACCCAGCCGCTTGCCCACTGCCATCTGGCAGCCCCGGGGCCTTGGCAGAGTGAGAGCACTTCCACACCTTGCAGGTAGTGAAGTGGGCCCTGAAGAAGCTGGAGCTGACCAAGTATGCTGCCAAGCCTGCCAGCAGCTACAGCGGCGGCAACAAGCGGAAGCTGTCGACGGCGATCGCGCTGATCGGCTACCCCTCCTTCATCTTCCTGGTGGGCACCCTGCTGCCTCCTGCCCTGCCTGGCCCCGTGCCTGGCCTGGGCCAGGCTGGAGAAATGACCCTGAGCTGCCTGCACCTGGCCTGGGCACAGGTGGCCTGGGGTGTGGGGTGGTGCCCTGCGCCCATCGAGGGCAGGAAGCAGGTGGCAGAGTCCTTGGGGGACTGTCTGAGGCTGCTGTGCTGCCCACAGGATGAGCCCACCACAGGCATGGACCCCAAAGCTCGGCGCTTCCTCTGGAACCTCATCCTGGATGTCATCAAAACTGGCCGCTCCGTGGTGCTCACCTCTCACAGGTCTGGGGGTGTTCCTGTGGGCACAGGGGTGGGAGGAGGCTCTTTGGTGCCCGGGGACCGGCAGGGGCACAGGGAGCAGAGCAACCCTCTGTTGCCTGCTCCCATCTCCAGCCATGGGGCTGTGGTGCCCAGCTGGTGGCACTCGGCTGCCTGCCTGCCACAGCCCCTGGCACTGTGCCCCTTTGGCACTCTGCTGAAGCCTGCCCTGTCCCTCAGCATGGAGGAGTGTGAGGCGCTGTGCACCCGCCTGGCCATCATGGTGAACGGGCGCCTCAAGTGTCTGGGCAGCATCCAGCACCTGAAGAACCGGTAAGAGCCTAGCACAGCCCCAGCAGCCCCTCCGCAGCACGAAGGGCAAGATGTCAGCCCTTCACCTGGGTGCTGCTTTGGAGGGTGGGCAGAGGATGAGCTTGGCTCAGCCATGCTGGCACCATCCCGTGGGCGCAGCAGCTGCCACACAGCATCGTCCCCTTCCATGGGGTCAGTGTGGCAGGGCTGTGGGCAGGGTCAGGTGCTCAGGGGCGCCCTGTGCCCACAGCTTTGGAGATGGCTACATGATCACAGTGCGCACCAAGTCCAGCCTCAACGTCAAGGAGGTGGTCAGGTTCTTCAACCGCAACTTCCCCGAGGCTGTCCTCAAGGTGAGCTCCCTGCAGCCACAGTGGCACCGTGGCAGTGCCACTCCCTGCCAGCCTTTCCCCCTCTCAGAGCACAAACAACCTGCACACCCCAAGGGAGGCCCCTGGGAGGCCCCTCCACGAGGTGATGGGGAGGGAGGTTGAGGCAAGGGCTGCTGTGCCACTTCTGTGTCCTGCAGGAGCGGCACCACACCAAGGCCCAGTACCAGCTGAAGTCGGAGCAGATCTCCCTGGCACAGGTCTTCAGCAAGATGGAGCAGGTGGTGGACGTGCTGGGCATTGAGGACTACTCTGTCAGCCAGACCACGCTGGACAATGTAAGGCCAGGGGTGGCATGGACAACTGCGAGCCCAGCCCCAGGGACCACGGCAGTGACTGTGCCAAAGCGCCTGTCAGAACCCCCCATGGAGATGGGAGGTGGTGCTGGGTGGGGGCATGATGGTGACCACAGCCTGGTCCCTCACAGCCCCTCCCTGTTCCCCCCAGGTGTTTGTGAATTTTGCCAAGAAGCAAAGTGACAACCTGGAGCAGCAGGAGACCAGCCCCAGCTGCACCCTGCAGTCGCCCCTCGAGCGGGTGCTGAGCCTGCTGCGCCCCCGGGCTGCACCCACCGAGCTGCGGGCACTGGTGGTGGAGGAGCAGGAGGACCTGGAGACAGATGATGAAGGCCTCATCAGCTTTGAGGAGGAGAGGGTGAGACTGTGCCCCGGTCTGGGTGGCACCGGTCCCTGCCCTGGGAGAGGCTCCTGGGACGGGTGGCTGCCCCCTGCCGCCCCCAGCAGCAGTGGGTGTGCTGGGCAGAGTGGGCACCGCTGAGCCCTGGCTGCCCTGTGCCCGCAGGCTCAGCTCTCGTTCAACACGGACACACTGTGCTGAGCCCCTGAAGTCATCCAACCCTCCTCGGCCTCTCCCCTCCCTTGGTCCAGTCCAGAGGAGCTGCCATGGCTGGAGACGTGTGCCAGGGAGTGCCAGCCCGGATGGACCTCGTGAGCCACTGCCCCAGGGGGACCTTGTCCCCTTCAGCTCCAGGGCAGTGTCCCTGAGTGCTGTGGGGAGCCTGCAGCCTCAGCTGCCTCAGCCGGACAGGACCTGCCATGGACAGAGACTGGAGAGATGGGCATGGCACAGTGCCAGCACTGCTGTGCCCAAAGCCTTTGTGCCAGGAACGAGGCCACTGAGTGGTGCCTTCGGGTGGACACCCATGTTGCACCCACCCCAGGGACCCTTGCTGTGGCACGGGCACCACTGCAGGCCTGGCAGGGCAGAGGAAGGACTGCCACTTTCACCTTGTGTTCATCGCCCTGGCTTAGCTCCTGCCCGGGGTTCAGGGCCTGGCACCGCAGGGGCAGAGGCTGTGGTGCTGTCACCTGGTTTGTCACCGACAGGATCTCACCAGCGGCTTCCAGCCTGCCCAAGTTGGTGCCCTCGGCCCTGCTGGTGCATCCTGCCTGCCCGTGCTGCTGCCAGCTGGAGGGGCCCAGCTTCACCAGCCCTGCCACACTTGCACTGGGCACTCGGTACCACCGGCGGGGTCGGGCAGCAGCACCCCTGCATGGGTATCTCACAGGGTATTTCACACACTGGCACCAGCTCTTTTTTCCTCCCTGCCCCCAGCCGTGTCCCTCCTCCCGGAGCCGCTCACCCTGCCTCCTGCCCTCACTGCCCTCACTGCCTGCCTCAGCACAGGGCACGCTGCAGCTGTGCCACCTTGCTGCTGTGTCCCTCTCCTGCTCCTGGCACTCACTGCTCAGCATCTGGCTCCTGCACAGGGGCCACTTCTCCTGTCTCTTGGCATCAGCTCACTGGGGGCTGGGAGAAGGCAGTGCCCCTGGGCACAGCCTGACAGTGGTGCCTGGGCTGGTGGTGCCAGCTGTGGCACTGGGGCTGGCAATGAGCACCCCCTCGGCTGGCAGTGCCCCTCCTTTCTGCAGAGGGTCCACTGGCTGTGCCTGGCACCCGCAGCCCTGCCCAGAGATGGATGAGGGCAGGGCCCATGCCACTGCCCCTGGCTTGCACAGCACCTGGGGATGGCCAAGCACTGTGCCCCCTTCCTTCCCAGGAAGCACCCAGGGCTGCCCTGCCCACCTGTGCCCCCTGCCCTTTCTGCCTCCTTGGCATGGGCTCAGTTGAATGCTGAGCTGGCTCCTGCCTGCTAGCACAGGGGCAGCCCTGGGCACCCAGGTCACTGCCATGGGGCAGCACGATGTGGGGAGGTGGAGTGGGGCATAGGGGTAGGCCCGGGTGGCAGCCGCTGCCATGCCCACACCCTGCCAGTCCTGGCTGCCAGCTGCCCTGGGCTGTGCTGCTTCGGGGCAGCTGGGCTCCATTTTCAGATTTTTCGGACTATTTTTTTAAGGGCATACAGGAACCTGGCTGGGCTGGGGGGCACAGCACGGGCAGACAGCCCCCAGCCAGGGTGCCACTTGCCACCGAGGTGGGGGGGACGGTGCCACCTTTGGGTTCCCAGCTGTGGTGGTGATGGCAGTGGCACCCTCAGCACCCCAGGCTGGGCAAGGTGCCCTGCTCTCTGCCCTTGTCCTGGTGCTCTGCTGCCCAGGGCCCTGGGTGGGTGCTGCCCCCATCCCCGCCCCTCGCTGCCTCACCACCAGCCGAAGCTTTCCCTTGCCGGTGGAGTTGCCTGCGTGCCCCCAGCGCCGCCTGCCCGCACAGCCTGCGCTGGCCTCACTGCCCTGGCACGAACCCTGCCGGGGGTGGCCATGGGCTGGGGGCAGGAGGGCATCGCCCTGGGGCAGTGGTGGTCGCTGCCTTAACACTCTCTGCTTCGCTGAGTTTGGCCCCGCTTCTCGCCTCTCCTCCCTGCGCAGGGCCTCGGCCATAGCCCCGGGCACAGCCCCAGGCATAGCCCCGGGCACAGCCCTGGGCACTCGGCAGCCCAGCTGGGGAGGCCCCAAGGGAGCCTGTACATAGCTCGCAAAAATCCACCCCCGGGGTGCCCCTGGGAATGTTTGAAATAAAAAAGTGACTGAAGCCAGGCAGGCTGAGTGGCTGCTGGGGACCAGGGGTGCCAGGGCTGGGTGCCCAGGAAGGGACTGGGGTGGGTGAGGGTCGAGGAGAGCTTTTTTGGGGGCCAGGAGCCTGCTATGGGCAAAAGTTGCTGGGCACAACCTGGGCCCATGCCCAGTACTCTCCACCTTCCAGGGTGGGTGATGAGGCTGGCTGGGGTGCCCGGGCAGGAGGTGATGCCGTGAGCTGCCCATTGTGGCCGGGGCCTGGCAGCAGTTGGCAGTGGCCCCAGGGCAGGCCCCACGGCAGGGTGCCCAGGCTGTGCCATGGGGCCAGGCGTGGTTTGGGGTGCACCCCAGGCAGGAATGTGGGCTGGGAGGGGCTGCGGCTCCGCACGGGCACCAGCGCCACTGCCCCCACTCCACCGGCAGCCAGCAGCCAGCATGGCCGAGAAGCCTCAGATCCAGCTCTTCGTCAAGGTGAGGGGGGTCCGGGGGCGGCCCGGGCCGGTGGGCACCTCTGGCTGCCACCCCTGGCATTGCCCGGGCTGGGCTGGGCTGGGCTGGCTGCCCCAGCTCACGGCAGTGCTGACAGGCACTGGGGGTCCCAGGCAGGCTGTGGGCACTTGGGCACTTCTCGGGGCACAACATTGCTGCTGCAGGCCGGGGGCTGCAGGTGCCAGCATCACCATCAGCCTTCCTCTGGCACAGCCCTGCCGTGTTGGCTCTCCTGTGCCACAGCTCTCAGCCCCCCTGGCACAGCAGCGCTAGGGGAGCCTGAGGGCCCCCCCGGCCCCTGCATCACTCTGCCACGCAGCCAGTCTAGGGTGGGGCACACAGGCTCCAGGAGCTGGGGGCTGGCACCTTGCCTGCCATAGCTGCTGCCATGGGCTGCCAGCGCTGCTCAGCAGCCTGGGCTTGGTCAGGAGGGTGGCTCATGCCCTACCACCCTCACCCTCGCAGCCCCTGGGACCAGACAGTGCCAGCCCCACTGCAGTGTGCTGGGGGCCAGGGGCAGCTGAACTCCCCCTCTGTGCCCGCAGGCGAGCGAGGACGGGGAGAGCGTGGGGCACTGCCCCTTCTGCCAGCGCCTCTTCATGGTGCTGCTGCTCAAAGGGGTGCCCTTCACCCTCACCACGGTGGACACTAAAAGGTGAGTGGGGCCAGGGTGGGGCAGAGGTGGATGGCAAGTCCCCAGCACGCGTGGAGCCTACCGTAGCCTCCTGGCTGCTCACGGCTGCCTGAGGTTGGTTGGTGGGCATCTGCCTGGGCAGAGCTGCCATGGCCACACAGAGGCAGGAGCAGACCTCGTGTCCCTTTGCTCAGGACACAGCTGTGCAGTGCCCTGAGCAGGTGTGGGCACCAGCATCCCTCCCCACCTCTTGCAGGGCCCTGGATGTGCTGAAGGACTTTGCCCCGGGTGCCCAACTGCCAGTCCTGCTCTACGACGGTGAGCCCAAGACCGACACTGTCACCATCGAGGACTTCCTGGAGGACAAGCTTGGGCCCCCCATGTCAGTGGCTGGAACTGCCCCAAGGCGGGGCAAGGGGCAGAAGGGGCTGAGGGGGGGGGCACAGGGACAGGCAGGATGCAGAGGAGCCCTCAGCTGTGCCCACGTCCCTGCAGGTTCCCCAGCCTGATGCCCAGGTACAGGCAGTCGAGTCTGGCCGGGAACGACATCTTCCACAAGTTCTCCAGCTTCATCAAGAACCCAGTGCCCACCCAGGACGAGGGTGAGAGCTGGGGCAGGGCACACCCCATGTACCCTCTCGGGTGCCACCACCCTGAAGCCCAATCAGGTCACCCTGAGCCCTTTCTGCCCAGCCCCCCCCGCCCCCAGGCCGGCTGAGTCTCTCTGGGCACTGCTCCTCTCTTGCAGTTCAGCAGAGCGGTGCCAGGGCTCTGGTGAGAGGGCAGGGGTAGATGCCAGCCTCGGCAGGGTGGGGAGAGTGTGGGCGAGAGCTACCCCGGGCACGGGGATGGGCTGGCAGGAGGCCAGGGCAGAGCTGCAGGGCCCCAGGCCGGCAGCAGAGCTGTGCCCTGACCCCTCCCTGCAGCGCTGCAGCGGAGCCTGCTGCGGGCCCTGCTGAAGCTGGACGAGTACCTGAGTGCCCCCCTGGAGCACGAACTGGCACAGGACCCCCAGCTGCAGGCCTCCCACCGCCGCTTCCTGGACGGGGACCAGCTCACCTTAGCCGACTGCAACCTGCTGCCCAAGCTCAACATCGTCCAGGTGAGTGCTGGCACCCAGCACCATTCCCTTCTCCCTTCCCTGGCTTCCTGATGCCACCGACCCCCTGCCCCTACCCCTCCTGGGTGCCTGCAGCCACCCCCAGCTGCCCCCTGTGCCACCCTGGTGCACCTCTAGCACTGCCCTCGCCAGCACAGCACCTTCCCACAGATCCCACCCTGCTCCACATCCCCAGCCCAGTGCCACCTCTCTTCTCATGCAGTGCCAGAGATGTCCCCTGGCCCACTGCCACCCTTCCTGCCCGTGACCACCAGTGCCTGGCCATGGGGCTGTCCTTGGCACAGGAGAGGCAGAGAGGGCCGAGCCAGGGCTCAGCCAGTCCCCACCCACAGGTCGTGTGCCAGCACTACCGAGGCTTTGGGATCCCCAAAGAGCTGCAGGCTGTGTGGCGGTACCTGGGCAGTGCCAGCCAGACCAAGGAGTTCAAGTACACCTGCCCCAGCAGCGAGGAGATCATCCAGGCCTACCGCACTGTGGTGAGGGCACCGCAGTGAGACGGGCACAGGGCAGAGGCAGGCAGCAGCCCAGCACCTGCTGCAACCACCACAGCCCTGCCTGCATGCACCCAGGAGGGCAGAGCATGAGCTGTGCCCCTGCCACACCAATTCCCCCAGCTGGCACCACTACCCAAGGTGCCAGCAGCAATCTGTGTCACACTGAGCCTGCCAACGCATTCCACCCATGCTGCCACCCTCCCTGCCTGACCAGACCCCCCTCGACCTGTCCTGCAACCCCTCAAGCACTGGGATGGGTGCAAGGGGGCTGCAGCCACCGCCTGTACCAAAGCTGAGCAATGCTGAGGGCAGAGGCAAGAGCTGGGGATTAAAAACTGCTCAGAGCAAATGCCTGCAGGGCACAGGGAGGGCAGCAAACTGCTGTGGGCATCTCAACTCCCTTGGGGCACACTGTGCCACCTGCCAGGTGAGTGACCCCACGGTGCCAGGCCAGCACCACAGGATGTCCCCGAGGAGCCACAACAGGCGAGGGGAACCTGTGCAGCCATGGCCGAGCCCTGGGTACAGACCCAGGGGGGTGGTGTCTGTGGCAGACATGGCCTGACCCCCACCACCTGGCGGGAGGGGAGCAGAGGGCATCATCTCACCATCTCCCCAGAACCTGCTGCTGGGAAGCCCTTGGTGCAGGTTCTGGGGGGAGGGATGGGGCTGAGGTGTGGCACATCCAAGACATGGAAATCAATAAAGGCTTTGCAAGTAGGAGAAACCTGAGCCTGGTGGGGCCAGCCCCAGCAACTCTGCTCCCTTTTGGGACCTCACAGCCTCCCAGTCCCTAGTGAGGGCTGTGCTCTTGCTCTCAGCTCCTCGGGGGGCTGGTTCCAACCAGCAGCCTGCTGGCACAAAGCTGGCAGGAGTGTGAACTCTGAGGCCACACCACTGCAGGTGCAGCTGAAACCGACCACAGGGCTCCTGGGCAAGGGAAACAGAACAGACACAGCTGAGCTGCTGCGGGCCCCAGAGAGCAGCTGGCCCAGCCCAGCTGTGCTGGCAGAAGTCAGGCACAGGCACTCCTCTGGCATGTGGCAACAGAAAATTCTTAGAAAACCTAACGACTCCGCAGGAGGCAGAAGAGACCTCTGCCAGCAGCACTGCTGCCAGCCCTGCCCTGCCCCCTGCCAAAGCCACCACCAGCTGAGGACCTGCTGCCTGCCCAGGCTGCCAGGTCCTGGCTCCAGCTCTCTGGGTCCTCCCATGTCTCATCCACCTCCACAGGCAGGAGTTGCTCTGTGAGGCCCCAGGGCGCAGCAAACTCTTCTCTGGTAGCCACACACACGGTGAAGAAGCTCTGGTGGGGCTGTCAGCAGGGCACAGGACAGCACAGGTCAGGAGTCCTCAAAATCCACTCCAGATGGTGCCTTCTTGCTGGGGGGAGACAGAAGAAGTTTCACAGCCCTGCACCCTGCTCTTGCACAGCCAGAGCCCTCTGGAGCTCCAGCAGTGCTGGGCTGGGAGCAGAACTCACCTCTTGAAGCCAGGGTTAATGAGAGACTCTCCTGGGATCCTCCTCTTGGCTGGCAAAGCTGAGTCAGCATTCCTGTTCTTCCTGGAGCTGGGGTCTGCCTCAGTCAGACAGGCAGGACAGGGATTACAAAAGGGCAGCCAGGTGCTCTGGCAGCCTCGTGAGCCCCTCCATGCCCAGGGTGAGCCTCCAGCAGCCCAGCCTGGCAGTCCCAGCAGCAGTGGTGGGTGAGGAAGGGCCAAGCCAGGCCTCCTTTCCCAAAGGTGCAGGGAGCCATGGACCTGTCGCAGCTCCCAGTCTGGAAGGGCAGCAAAGCAACTCCTGCAGGCCAGCAGGCAGCCTGCCTGTCGATGCCCAGCATCTGACCTGGGTACAGCACATCCCAGGCACCCTGAGAGCCACTACACTGAGCCTGGCTCCCTCCTGTGCTGGCAAGGGTGAGGTGGCTCACAGCAGCTACAGCTGAGAGGACTCAGGAGTGTCCTGGAGAGCACAGGACCAGCAGCCTCCTGGGGGACAGAAGGCAAAAGACAGCAGGACCAGGGGATGTGCTCCCTGGCAATTGCCTACCTGGCAGCAAGAGCTGCTGGCTCCGGGCTGTGTTCTCTGCAGGGTTGCCAGAAGATGCCAAAGTCTCCATCGCTGCTGAGACAAGAGCCAGAGGCAGTGCTCCAGACTGCACCCCAGTGCAGCACGCAGCACCCCTGACGTCTCCCCCAGCTCCCAGCGGAGTGCCCTCTCCTCCCTGGATGGCAGCACACAGAGATGGCCACACACAGGTCCCAAGGCTGCTCCTCAGGTCCCACTGCCACCTCCCCTCCCTGAGGAGGTCAGGTGCAGACCGAGGCCAGCTCCGGGAACCAGCCAAGCCAAGGAGCAGAGGGGCAGCATCAGCTCTGCCGCAGCAGGGAGCAGCGAGGGGAGACCCCCGCAAGGAAGCTGGGGAGGTGCAGCCTCCTCCCTTGGCAGGGGCTGGCAAGAAGCTGCGGCCCTGCTGCCTTCGCCCTCTCCAGCGTCCCCCGCGGACCTTCCAAGCGGCTCTCCAGGCTCTGGACGCGCACGGCCATGCCGAACAGCAGCGCCCGCAGCTGGCTGCTGGCCTCGGCCGCAGGCAGCTTGCGGAGCTCCAGCGCCGAGCACCGGGGCCCGTCCCGCGGCCGCAGCGTGGCCATGCCCTGGCTCAGGCTCAGCTCGGCGCTTCCTCGCCCCAAGGCCTCCCTGCGGAGCGAGGCAGGAATCAGGGCGGGGATCAGGACGGGGATCAGGGAGGGGATCGGGACGGGGAGCAGGGCGGGGAGCAGGGAGGGGATCAGGGCTGGGATCAGGGCGGGGATCAGGGAGGGGATCAGGACGGGGATCAGGGCGGGG
>VWZI01016699.1:9086-44714 GCA_013396835.1 Psilopogon haemacephalus
CCCCGGCACAGCTTGAGACTGTGCTTGAGACTGTCCCCTTGTTCTGTTGCTGGTTGCCTGGGAGAAGAGACCAACCCCACCTGGCTACAGCCTCACTTTAGATAATTGTAGACAGCAATGAGGTCTGCCCTGAGCCTCCTCTTCTCCAGGCTGCACATCCCCAGCTCCCTCAGCCTCTTCTCACAGGGCTGTGCTCCAGGCCCCTCACCAGCCTCGTTGCCCTTCTCTGGACACATTCCAGTCCCTCACTTGCTTTTCTATCTCTGACACATTCTTGCTTGCACTTTCTCCCCCATACTTTCAGTCTCTTCTTTGTGCATTCTTTCCATTGCTAGTGGCTCCCTTTTCTTCTTTCTCACTCTTGGTATCCTTCTGTCTTCTCCCCTTCCTATCCTTATCTTGGGCTTTCCATTCTTCTCAGACATGCTCTCTTTTCTCCCTCACAAATTA
Source organism: Psilopogon haemacephalus (assembly GCA_013396835.1). Lineage (NCBI taxonomy): Eukaryota > Metazoa > Chordata > Aves > Piciformes > Megalaimidae > Psilopogon > Psilopogon haemacephalus. Next base: position 9,537 of record VWZI01016699.1, read on the forward strand.
TCCCTCAATCTCATTTTTACATTCCTCCTTTGTTTGCATCTGTCTCTTTGCCTGTCTTGAGCTTGCTCTGCACTTCCTCTGTCCTCACAGTTGCTTTCCATCTCTCCGAAGGGATTTCTCACTGTGTTCCTCCTGTCCCCTCAGCGTCCCTCTCTGTCTGCCATACTATTCCTCTCACAGAAACCCTGCTGCTCTCTTTCTAGTGCTCTTGTGGCCAAGAAAGTCAGTGCTGTTTTGAGGTGTGTTATAAAGGCTGTGGCTAGTAGGTTGAGAGAGGTTCTCCTGCCCCTCTACTCTGCCCTGGTGAGGCTGCTTCTGGAGTACTGTGTCCAGTTCTGGGGCCCCCAGTTCAAGAGAGACATAGAACTGCTTGAGAGAGTCCAGCACAGAGCCACAAAGATGATGAAAGGAATGGGACATCTCTGTTAGGAGTAGAGCCTGAGGGAGCTGGGGTTCTTTAGCTTGGAGAGGAGGAGCCTGAGGGGTGACCTCATTCATGTTTATCAATATGTGCAGGGTGAGTGCCGAGAGTCTGAAGGCAGGATCTGCTGGCTGATGCCCAATGTCAGGACAAGGGGCACTGGATGGAAGCTGAGGCATAGAATCATAGAATGGTTTAGGTTGAAAGGGACTTCAAAGCTCATCCAGTTTCAACCCCCTCTCACTAGAACAGGTGACTCAAGGCCTCATCCAGCCTGGCCTTGAACACCTCCAGGAAGGGATCAGCCACAACCTGCTTGGGCAACCTGTTCCAAGGTTCCACCACCGTTACTGTAAAGAACTTCCTAACATCCAGTTTAAATCTCTCCTCTGCCAGTTTAAACCCATTCCTCCTCATCCTGTCATTACAAGACCTTGTCAATAGTCCCTCCCCAGCATTCCTGTAGCCCCCATCAGATACTGGAAGGCCACTTCAAGGTCTTCTGGAAGCCTTCTCTTCTCCAGGCTGCAGAGACTCTCATAGTCTGTCCTCATAGCAGAACTGCTGCAGCCCTCTGAGCATCTTCGTGGCCTCCTGTGGACTGGCTCCAACAGTTCCATGTCCTTTTTGTGTTCTTTTTCCCATGTTCTTACCCTCTGCCTTGTGTACTCTTCCTTTCTTTCACATTAATATTTACTCTCTCCGTCACTTGCTGTCTCTCTTGCACATGCACTTTTCCTTTGCTCTTTTCTTCTCTTTGTTTTGATCTCTTGAGATGTCTCTCTTATTTTCCCCACTTGCTATAGTTTACACACAGGCTTTATCACTTGTGTGCTTTCTCTCTTAAGCATGCTCTGTGCCTTGCAGGTGCTTACCCTCTTTTGTGTGTTTTCTGTTTTCTCAGTGTTTTCTCTCTCCTGCTCACTCTTTCCCTTATATTTACTCTTTCCTAATACCCACACGTGTGCTTTACCTCTCTCTCCTTTTTCTCACTCTCTCTTTCCCTCTTCACCTCCCCCCAGTCTTCTCTCACACTCCATCCATCTTTCTGTCTCTCATTTACTTTTGTTCTTACTCTTACCTTCTTCCTTACTTTCCAGTCTTTTTTTCCTCCCTTGCTTTCCCCTTCTTTACTTTGTTTTTCTTCTTCCCCTCTTGCTTGCTCTCTTTGCCTCTTACTTGTCTTTGCTTTGGCTTGCTTTTTATCTTTCATTCTTCCCTTATTTATTTCCTGTCACTCCAATATGTTGTCTTGTCTACTCTCACTCTCTGCCTCACCCTTTGTTTTGCTTTATCTCTTTTGCTTTCATGTGTTGGCTTTCCCCCCCTTTCTGTCTCCACTTACCTCCTGCCTGGTGTCTTTTCCTCAGTCTCCCTTCATCTCCTTTTTCCCTCCTGATTGCTCTGACCTGCAGAATTTCCCCTGTATTCTTGTTCCCTCTGGTGGCCTTTGGTTACCTCTCACTCTTTCCCTTGTGCTTGCTTTTTCTCTTTCATTCTCGCTTTTCTCAACATCTTTCCTGCTGATTTTTATTTCACATCCATTTTTGTCTTCGCACTTCCCATTTTGTTACCTCTTTTCCTCTCAATTTCTCTCTCCACTCTTTCACTCTTCTCTCTTTTCATTTCCATCTCTATTTTCCTCCCAATCTAGAAAACTTTTCCCCTCTCACTTACTCTTTCCTCTGCCTCAATTCCATTGTTGCTCAGTTTCTGCTGTTAGCTACCTTTCTTTATTCCTGTCTTTTCAATACTGATTGCACCTTTTGACACTCCATTCGCTGTTGACTCTTTCCCTTCTCTCTCTCAATTGCTGTAATTCTCTCTGTCTCTATGCTCTAACCCCCTCTTTCCTTCTTACTCCTTTCATTCTCCTATGTGCTTCATAGAGTGACAGGATAGTTGAGATTGAAAGAGACGTCTGGAGATGATCCTATCCAAGCTCCCTGCTCTACCAGGGCCACCATGTTCAGATGGCTTTGAATTATTTCCAAGGATGGAGACTTTGCAAACAGGGGAGCCTGTACAGTCTTCCTTCAGTAAAAAAAAATTCTGATACTCAAGGGGAACTTCTTGTGTTGGTTTATGCCTATTGCTTCTTGGCTTGTAAATGAGCCTGTCTCCATCCTCTTTGCAGTCTCCCTTGAAGTATTTATGTACTTAGCTAAGATCCTCTGCAAGCCTTCTCTAGGCTAAATAATCCCAGCTCTCTCAGCCTTTCATCATAGGAGAGATGTTCCAGTCTGTCATCTTAATGCCCTTCACGGGACTCTGTCCAAGACCTTCATGTCTCTCTTGTAGCGTAGGTCCCAAAACTGGACATAGAACTCCAAGTGCAGCCCCAACCAGTGCTGCACAGAGGACAAATATCCCTTGATTTGCTGGCAACTCTCCTTCTAATGCAGCCCAGGATACCATTGGCCTCTGCTGCATAGGCACATTGCTAGCTCATGACAACTTACAGTCATAGAATCAGTCAAGGTTGGAAGGGACTACAAGGTTCATCCAGTTCCAATCCCCCTGCCATGCCCAGGGACACCCTACCTAGGTCAGGCTGCCCACAGCCTCATCCAGACTGCCATTGAACACCTCCAGGAATGGGGCTCCAACCACCCCTCTGGGCAACCCATTCCAGGCTCTCACCACTCTCATGCTCAACAACTTCCTTCTCACATCCCATCTGAATCTCCCCACCTCCAGCTTTGCTCCATTCCCCCTAGTCCTGCCACTACCTGATAGCCTAAAAAAGTCCCTCCCCAGCTTTTCTGTAGGATCCCTAGGTCACTTTCTGCAAAGCTGCTTTCCAGCTGGGTGGTGCCCAGCAGGTACCACCACATGAGGTTGTTCCTGCTCAGGTGCAGGACTTCACACATCCCTTTGCTGAGCTTTTTGAGGTTCCTGTTGGCCTACTTCTGCAACCTGCTGGGCTCCCTGTGAATGGCAGCATGGCTTTCTGGTGTATTAGCCTCTCCTCCTGGTGTTTTCTATGGTTTGCAGACTCGCTGAGGGCACACCCTGCCCCTTTAACAAAAAATTCTGAACAGCAGTGGACACTGTGTTGATCCCTACAGGGCTCGCCACTGGTGTCCAGTCAGATTTTGTGCCACTGTTCACAACTCTCTAGCACTGACTGTGAAGACAGTTTTCAGTCCTCCTCACTGTCTGCTTTTCCAGCCCACACTTAGTATTTGCTCTGTAAGAATCTTAAGGGAGACAGTATGAAAGGTCTTACTGAAGTCTAGGTAAGCTATATCCACTGTTCTCCCCTTGTCTAAATAATCCTCATTGTAGAAGGTTATTATGCTGGTCACACATGACTTCCTCTTGGTGAATCCATGCTGGCTACTCCTTCACACCATATTGTCCTTCATGAGCTTGGAAATGGATTCCAGGGGTAGTTTCATCACCTTTCCAGTCGCTGAGGCAAGGCTGACTGGCCCATTGTTCCCTGGATCTTGCTTTTTGAAGACTGGAGTGACAGTTGCCTTTCTCCAGCCTCCAGGCACCTTTCTGAGCTCCTGTTGGTCATTCAGAGATTGATTTTTGCTCTTGCAAAGACATCCTGCAGCTCCCTCAGTATTCATGGGTGCATCCCATCAGGGCCCTTGCAGTTATGTGTGCCTCGTTTGCGTAACTTCTCTCTAACCTTATCCTCATCCTCCAAGGGTGAGTCTTCCTTACTAATTTCTCTGGGTCTGTGAGTGCTTAGATTTCTCAAATAAAATAGCCTTATTAGCAAAGACTGAGGTGAAGAGGGTATTCAGTACCTCAGCATTTTCCATATTTTGTGTCACCAGGTCCCTGCTGCCTTTAGCAACAGAGACACATTTTCCCCAGTCAGAATCAGAATCAGAATTAATCAGGTTGGAAAAGACTTTCAAGATCGAGTCCAATCTGTCACCTAACACCTTCTAATTAACTGAACCGTGGCACTAAGTGCCTCATCCAATCTCCTTTTAAAAACCTCCACACATTCCAATGGCCAATCACTCTTTCTGTGAAGAACTTCTTCCTAGCATCCAGCCTAAAGCTGTGCTGGCACAGCTTGATACTGTGTCTTCTGGTTCTGTCACTGGTTGCTTGGGAGAAGAGACCAACCCCCAGCTGGCTACAACCTCCTTCCAGGTAGTTGTAGAGAAAAACAAGGTCTGTCTTGGGCCTCCTCTTCTCCAGTCATTCTTTTCTCATTCATGCACTTTATAGAAGCCCTGCTTGTGTTTGACAGCTCTTGACAGATTCAGCTCTAGGTGAGCTTTGGCTTTTCTAACTAGATGGCAGTGTGCTGGGATGTCTTGTCTCTGTGTTGCTCAGAGGTTATCTGTCCCAGCATCTGCTTTCTGCATGCTTCCTTTTCATGCTTGTAACTTTTGTCAGAAGCTCTGTGTTCAGCTGCCTTTGTGAATGAGTTTCTCCTCACTGGAGTGAACTACTGTTGAGCTTGGAAGAAGAAAGCCTCAGATATCAGACAGTTTTCTTGGACCTCTCTTCCCTCTCGAGTCTTTTCCCTCAGTGTGCAGATGCTTGGAGAGGCCAAACTTTGTTTTCCTGAAGTCAGGGGTTGTGAACTTGCTTTTCTTCTTCTTCCTGCTTCGCAGGAATGACCAACTATTGATCACTGCAGCCAAGGATGCCTTTGAATTTTACTTCCCAAATGAGTACTTCTCTGTTCGTACATATGAAGCCCACCATTGCACTCATAGGCTTCTTTGCCAGTTGGGTCTGGAGGGCGTTGTTGATGTTGTCCAGGAACCTCCTGGATTTCTTACATCCATCTCTGCATTGTCCCTCCAGCAGATGTTGGGGTGGTTGAAGTACATCATGAGGACCTGTAAAGAGTTAAGCCCTCCTGGGGGGGCTTAACTGAACTGGATCCTAGTTTTCCCTGGAGGTAGTATGACCTGCCCCCAGGTGTTGTGTTCAGCCCCCTCCCACTTCCTGCTAAGACCCCCTATAAAGGGGAAATTAACTTCCTGCTTTTTTTCTCTTGGTCCCTGCCATCTCACCAGCCAGCCTCTTGCTTTCCTGGTGCTATTTCACCACCTGCTCTCCAGCAAGCATGTGGGGAGAGCAGCCATATTTGCAACTCTAACTGACTGCATTTCCCCATCCTCTTGCATCCCTCTGCATCCACCAACAATTTCCAACTTCACTGCTTAGATTGAACCTCCATCCACTCCCATCTACAGAGTAGATTTTTGTAATTTGTTTTCCCTTCCCCATATCCACTGTAATTCCCCTTTAACTTATATACCTTTATCTTGTATTTTGTTCCCTTTCCCCTCCATCCTCTGTAATTCTCCTTACCTAAAATACCTCCTATTTATTGTTAAAGTGTGGTTTTTACTTCCAAATTGAATGAAGTATTTATTGAGCTTTTCAGCTGGTGGGGGGGATGGAGGGGTAGGGGGGCTTGCTTAAACTAATACAGGACCTGATTTACTTGAGGCAATTAATGAGGCAGGAATTATAAAATATGTAGTTATTTTATTTCCAAAAAGCTCCACCCACAAACTGTGTACAAACCAGTTAAATTTGGGTTCGAATTGGGTTGGGAAAATCTTCACAAGGATGCTTATGGGCAATTTAGTAATTTGGGAAAACCAGAAAATTGGAAAGGTTTAGCCACAAAATGTCTTTGCCCCACTTACATATAGGCAGTCTGGAGCCCTGTGGAAGGTCTGTCCCACTCAGAGCAGTGGAGTAGAAATTTTGAGATAGTCTCTTTTGTGGTGGTGTTGCAACTGCTTGGCATCTTGATAGCTATTGAGAGGCTTCTGGATCTTTCCTGGCTCTAGCAGGGTGTTGGGAAAGAGGCAGGTGATCTCTAACCTGATTCTGGTTCCTCTTGGCACGGAGGTTTGCAAAGGTGCAGGTAGGAGCTCTTGCAGATGTGCAGAGAGCACAGTGTGGGTGGCACTTCTCACCACATCGTGAGTCACTTAATGCCTTCTCCTGGGAAACTTGAGGCACTTAAGTTTCCAGGTAGTTCAAGCCCAAAACATCAGGGCAAAGCTGGTCTGAAGCAGGAGGCAGAGCAGAACACGTTGTCCAAGCTGAGAACAGTGAGGCAGAACAGGTTGCCTGAGCAGAGCAGAACGCAGAGTGGAGCAGCAGACACTAAAGCAGAGCAGTGAGGCAGAGGCAGCACAGAGCAGCACAAATGCTTTCAGCTTAGCTCCATTTATATTATTTGCCCGAGTGCAATGGATCCTTTGGCTACAGAGATTCACCAATCAGAATGGCATTTGCCAAACTGAACATATCAGGTGAACCCAGGGCTTGCTTACCCTCATTTGGGCAAGACACTAAAAAGTACCTAAGCATCTGTGGGTACCTGCTTATCATTTTGGGAGGGCACATAATGGCNGTACAAACCAGTTAAATTTGGGTTCGAATTGGGTTGGGAAAATCTTCACAAGGATGCTTATGGGCAATTTAGTAATTTGGGAAAACCAGAAAATTGGAAAGGTTTAGCCACAAAATGTCTTTGCCCCACTTACATATAGGCAGTCTGGAGCCCTGTGGAAGGTCTGTCCCACTCAGAGCAGTGGAGTAGAAATTTTGAGATAGTCTCTTTTGTGGTGGTGTTGCAACTGCTTGGCATCTTGATAGCTATTGAGAGGCTTCTGGATCTTTCCTGGCTCTAGCAGGGTGTTGGGAAAGAGGCAGGTGATCTCTAACCTGATTCTGGTTCCTCTTGGCACGGAGGTTTGCAAAGGTGCAGGTAGGAGCTCTTGCAGATGTGCAGAGAGCACAGTGTGGGTGGCACTTCTCACCACATCGTGAGTCACTTAATGCCTTCTCCTGGGAAACTTGAGGCACTTAAGTTTCCAGGTAGTTCAAGCCCAAAACATCAGGGCAAAGCTGGTCTGAAGCAGGAGGCAGAGCAGAACACGTTGTCCAAGCTGAGAACAGTGAGGCAGAACAGGTTGCCTGAGCAGAGCAGAACGCAGAGTGGAGCAGCAGACACTAAAGCAGAGCAGTGAGGCAGAGGCAGCACAGAGCAGCACAAATGCTTTCAGCTTAGCTCCATTTATATTATTTGCCCGAGTGCAATGGATCCTTTGGCTACAGAGATTCACCAATCAGAATGGCATTTGCCAAACTGAACATATCAGGTGAACCCAGGGCTTGCTTACCCTCATTTGGGCAAGACACTAAAAAGTACCTAAGCATCTGTGGGTACCTGCTTATCATTTTGGGAGGGCACATAATGGCCCAAGCCTTTGTTTTCCTCACACTCTTGCAGAAGGGTGGGGCAAGCCAGGACATGTTTTAGACCTATTAGCCTTCCAGGACAGGATCACAGCATGCCAACATGAGGCTGCTTATCTACTTGTTCTTCTGGTTGGTCAGTCTTTAGCAGACACCCATTACGATATCACCTGTACTGATCTGTTCTTTAATCCTTCTCTATAAGCACTCTCAAAAACACACACAGATTCTCCTCAGCTTTGAAGACAGTGAGCCTGTTACATAGTTGAAAGCCTTCAGGTGAAGCCAAGCCTTCCTTTGGATGCCAGCAGCCTTTCAGCCTTGGCTTACACAGAGTTTTCATTTACAGTTCTGCTAAGGAGAAACTTTTCCTGTGCCTGCACTGCAGTTGGGCTCTAGAAGCTGTAGGGTATCTGAGAAGATTGTGCCTCTTTCATCCTCTCTGATGCTGCAAAGTGATTCTCACTTCATCTCTGAACTCCTCCACTTGGTGGCACAGCTCTTCAACAACAACCCCTCTGCTTCAGGAAAGAAGACTGCTTCAGCAAACCTTAGGAAGAGGTCCTGTGCAATGCTAAGAGCTTCTGGAGGATGTGTTCTGATGCATAACTGCCATGCTTGAGAATGTTTGGCTAGGTGGAAGTGAGGTGAGGATCTGCTGAATACACCATCTTGCACAAACTCCTGTGCCTCTTAGCAGTGCTCTAGGCCTGTCAGCCATACAGGTGTTTAGCTCTAACAAAGGCTCCCAGGCACACTGGGTGAAGAGCAACCCTCTGAACATATTAGAAGCTGCTGGAATTTCCTCACACAGCCTGCATCTCTCCTTATCTTGTCCTTACTTTGCAAGAGTCTATACCCTCAAATTCTCTGTTCTGCCCTAGTGAGACCACACCTGCAATACTCTGTCAAATTTTGGGCACCCCAGTTCAGGAGAGACAGAGACCTGCTGGAGAGACTCCAGCGGAGAGCCCAAGGATGATTGGGGAACTTGAGCATCTCCCCTATGGAGAGTGCCTGAGAGCTCTGGGCCTGTTTAGTCTGGAGAAGAGAAGGCTGAGAGGAGACCTGATCAATGTGTACAAATCTGAAGGGTGGGGGTCAAGTGCCTGGGGCAATTCTGGAGCCCCCAACAGAAGGACATGGAACTGTTGGAGCCAGTCCAGAGGAGGGCTATGAAGATGCTCAGAGGGCTGCAGCACCTCAGCTATGAGGACAGGCTACCACAGCTGGGGGTCTGCAGCCTGGAGAAGAGAAAGCTTCCAGGAGACCTTGGAGTGGCCTTCCAGTATCTGAAGGGGCATAAAGAAGGGCTAGGGAGAGACTATTTTCAAGGTCTTGTAATGACAGGATGAGGAGGAATGGGTTTAAACTGGATGAGAGGAGATTTAAATGGGATGTCAAGAAGAAGTTCTTTACAGTGAGAGTGGTGAAACATTGGCACAGGTTGCCCAGGGAGGTTGCAGATGCTNCTTTTTGGTGGTCAGCAGCAATAATACTAGGAGGAACAGCTCTCTCCAAACCTCTCCTGTCTATCTCTCTCTCTGTGTCTCACTTGCCCAGCATCTCTTTATTTCCCTGGCACGTGCAGTTTCACAGATTCACAGATTGTGTCAGGTTAGAAGGGAACCTCAAAGGTTGTCTTGTCTAACCCCCCTGCAGTGAGCAGGGACACCTGCAACTAGATCAGTCTGTTCAGAGTCACACTGAGTCTGATCTTAATGTCTCCAGGGATGGGACTTCAACCACACCCCTGGGCAACTTGTTCAGTATTTTACCACGCTCATTGTAAAGAACTTCCTCCCTGGTGTCCAACCTAAATCTATTGTGCTCCAGTTTCAGACCATTGCCCCTTTTCCTGTCACTGCAAGGCCCTCTAGACAGTCACAGAATCACAGAATGTCTGGGGCTGGAAGGGAACTCAAAAGATAATCTAGCCCAACCCCCTGAGCAGGATCAGCTCTACTAGATCATGTAGGAATGCATCCAGGCAGGTCTTGAGTATCTCCAGAAAGGGAGACACTACAACCCCCTGGGCTTCCAGTGTTCTGTTACCCTCACAGTGAAAAAAATCTCCCTAAAAAGGACACAGCCATCCGTGACCACATTCCAGTCATGTGAGCTGTCCTAATACATCTCTGTAGTTGCCACCAGATCATAACCCCATGATGACGCATAGTTCTCTAATTCCTCCAGTTTATTCTCCATGCTGTGTGCTTTGGTGTACAGGTATTAAAGAAAGAGAGCTGAGTGTACTGGGCCTTCTACTCCAGCCAGGGGCAAGTCTCCAAGAACCAGAACTCTTCTCTTCCTCCTTGTGGAAGAGGTTGCTGTGTGCACTCAACCTCGGCCATGGCCATGAACCTGCCACCATTCACTCTCTTCTTTTAAGCTTCTGTCTTCCACCTGGCAGGTGTGGGACACAGACCCCTCTTGATCCTGAATCTCAGCTTCCAGTGTTCCATATCTGTTGCATAGGGGTAAGTGGGAAGGTGAGGGAGGCCAGGAAGGGCTTTGACTTCCTCCCCAAGCAGGGACCTATGTCCAATACCCTCCTTTTCTTAGGCCACTTCCCTCTGCCTGGTGATGGGAGAGAATTCTCTGCTTCTCCAAGAGCCTCCACCTGCTGCCTTTGCCTGGTGTGATTCCACCAATCTATTTCATTCTCACATTCTCTGCTTCTTCTCAACCTTTCCACCTCCTCCTTCAGCTCCACCACCTGGCTGAGCAATGCACTGCTCTGTTCACACAGCAGACAGGAGGTGTCACTGTGTGATGGTTCAGGAGTTATCCACGCACCCCCTCTGTTTGAAATCACCCAGACTACACTCAGGTGGCTGGAAGTTGATAAATGATGCTTTATATTTAGAGCTTAGCAAAATACACAAGCAGATATTTACAACATGTTACAAATATTTACAGCTATATACAGTAAAAAGGTAATACAGAAACATCACAGCCTTCCCAGAGATCAGAGTCCCCAAGAGGGGTTCCCAACCACCCTAACACCTCCCCTCACCCACCAACCTTATCCCAGGATCTGCCTTACATGCCAGGTAAACAGGGAAGATCAGCCATGGGGCTTAGAAGCAGGAATTGATTTGTTGAGTTAAATAGATCCAGCTAGAAGGCAAGGAAAGGGAGAAAGACCAACAGCCAGAGCTCAGACCAGAGCATCTCTCTCTTACCTGTGTTTATGTTTTTGTTTTTCTACATCTCAGCAAAGTTGTGAGTGAAGTAGACATCACCATTGTTTTTCTTTCCACAGCCTATGACCTAATTTCTCTTACTAAAATATTCCAATTAACCTCAGACCAGCACACATTGGTTCCCATGGGAACAAGCACCAGGGGAAGGCACTCCCTGCAGCCGGACAACTCCGCTGCCATGTTTTTGCACAGGAGCTCAGTCTGAGTTGCCACATTCCTCCTGGCTGTGGCTTTTGGCCATGTTATAGCCACATCTTCTAGGAGTTCTTTCCTCAGGCTTCACTGGTTCCAGGGAGCCTGCCAGCAGCAGACAGCTGTGGCACCTGCTGGGCACGCACAGGCCCTGTTTGCTTGCTCTGTGTTCTGTGGGCAGCAAGTTGCTGCCCTCCCTGAGGCATCTTATAGCTCGAAGGCATCATCAACGGTGTGTGAGGCTGGTTCTGCCCATGCTATCTCAGCAGAGTGAGCATATGCTTCAACAACGCCCCCAGAAGAGCATTTCCTCATTTGTTTTCTCTTTGGATCCTTTCCCTGGTGCAGTCTTACCAACCCTGAAGCTGGTCTCCACCTCTTTGCATGCTCCTGTTTGCCAGACAAAACCAGAAGACCTGTCTGCAGCATTGGCCAGGCACTCCCAGCTATATACAGCGTGCTCCTTCCCTCCTGCACCCCTCTCACTGCATTACAACAAGCAAGGAAGGTAGCTGCCTCGCAGTTGGCAGTCTAAACGGCTTCTTCTGCAGGCTGAACCACCCCAGTTCTTTCAGCCTGTTCTCCTCTGTTCTGTGGCCAGCATCACTAACTGCTTTGTTTTGGCAGCTGTGGATTAGACTGTACATGGAGTCATGTCCTTCTGCATTTATCCGGGATGGTTCTGTCTCCTGAACCTTTTCTTCAAGTGCTCAGGTTCTTAAATGTGTGCGTTACTGAGGTGGCAGGAGTGGTTTGAGGAGGGAGCTGTTGTTAAGTCACAAGTTTGAAAGTAGAAAAAGAAACAAGAAAGAATTGACTCTGCCCTCAGTGCCGAAGAAGGAGTTTTGCTTCACAAAACTGTAGAACAGCCCAAGTTGGAAGGAACCTTGAAAGACCATCTGATCCAACCTTTCATGAGAAAAGGAGCCTTGAAAAGGTCATCTAGCATCCTACCCAGGTGTATCTTTGAAATCTTTTAGTTGTGGGGACTTACACTACATCTCTAGAGAGATTATTTCAGTGACACTCAGATAAAATGTCTCTCAGTGCAACTTGTACCAGTTGCCTCTGGTCTTCTCCATGTGCTACCTGCTGAAGGGAGCACCTCTGCACTGTTTCTGTCCACCTTTTAAGCATTGGAGTACTGTGATGAAGTCTCCCTGAGCTTTCTCTTTTCCAGGGAGAAGAGACCTAACTTACCATCTCACTTTGTTCTCCACTCCTTTGATCTCCTGTAGTAGTTTAAGGCTTGTTGGAATATTCCTACAAGAAAAAAGGACTTTCCTGAAAGCTTAGTGTAGGATCTAAATAAATTAGATCATTGGATGTGAAAGAATTATAAGGATAAAATCTGTATCATTCATTGGTTTACTAATTGGTATAAAAAGCCAGTGTGTAAACAATTTTGTTCTCTTGGCTTTTAGCCATTGGCTCTGTTAGCTGTTCCTTCACTCCTGGAAGGTGATCTCCTGGAGAGCAGCCCTGTGGAGAGGGATCTAGGAGTCCTTGTGGATAACAAGTTATCCATGGGACAGCAATGTGCCCTAGTGGCCAAGAAGGGATTCTGGGGTGTATTAAGAAGAGTGAGTCCAGCAGATCAGGGAGGTTCTCCTCCCCCTCTACTCTGTTCTGGTGAGACCTTATCTTGAGTATTGCATTCAGTTGTGGGCTCCCCAGTTTAGGAAGGACAGGGATCTTCTGGAGAGTGTCCAGCGGAGGGCTAAAAGGATGATGAGGGGACTGGAGTACTGTCTGATGAGGAGAAGCTGAAGGACCTGGGACTAAAGTCTGGAGAAGAGAAGACTGAGAGGGGATTTAATAAATGTTTATCAATATCTGAGGCTGGGGGTCAGGAGGCAGGGGACAGGCTCTGCTCACTTGCTCCCTGGGATAGGACAAGGAGCAATGGGTGTAAGCTGCACCACAGGAGGTTCCACCTCAACACAGGGGGGAACTTCTTTACTCTAAGGGTCCCAGAGTGCTGGTACAGGCTGCCCAGGAAGATTGTGTAGTCTCCTTCTCTGAAGACTTTGCAGCCCTGTCTGGATGTGTTCTTGTGTGACCTGAGCTAGATTGTATAGTCCTGCTCTGGCAGAGGGGTTGGATTTGATGATCTCTTTGGGTCCCTTCCAACCGCTGACATCCTGTGATCCTGTGATACTCTCTGACTCCTCCACACTGAATACTAACCTTGACTGATGAGATAACACGTGGGATCTTGTTGGCTTTCTGTCTAGGGAGAGAGAGGATGGCATAGGCCCCTTGTGGGCTTTATCTTTGTCCTGGGGGGAAGTTAGGGTTTCTGTATTACTTCTAAATTGTGTATAATTGTGAATACATGTGACTATTGTGTATATATGCTGGTAATTTTAGCTTTCCTGTGCATACAGCTTTATCTTACTTCCAAGCTGTCTGAGCTAGTCTGCTAAATTTTAATTTGGAGGGTAATTTCCTAAACCTACCACATTTATCTTTTGGCACCCTCACATGCCCCCATCTCACACAATTGCTCCCAAGATGCCTATGGGCAGAGCAGGTGAGCACGGGACAGGCTTCTCGTCACAGCCACAGACACACAGGTAGTGTGCAGGCACACTAACAGAACAGGGCTCACTCTCAGGCCATCCGTTTTTATGTCCAGGAGAATCATGAGCCCACTGAGCTAAGAACGACTCACCTTAGTGTTTCCAACCAAGGTCAAGATCAGACTTTGTAGTAATTGAGAAATCCTATCAGCTAGATCTGCCTGATGGTCGTGTTGGTGTTCCTTGGTAGCTTTGCTCTTAGGCGTGTTTGTGTCTAAGTGCTGCACTTTCACTGGAATCTTCTCAAGATGAGCATCAATGTCCTGCCACAGATCAGCACACCAAACAGGCTTTCCTTTCCTCTGCCAACCATTCTTTTTCCAGTGCTTTATCCAACCTCACAGGGCACTGGCTACCATCCACAAATCGGTGTAGAGGTAAAGGGTAGGCCAATTTTCACATTCAGCTACATCAAGAGCAAGTTGTACAGCTTTTACCTCAGCAAATTGACTGGATTCACTTTCTCCATCTCTTGGTTCAGTAACTTTCCTGGTAGGACTCCAGACTGCTGATTTTCATCTTTGCTTATTTCCAACAAGACAGGAACCATCTGTGAACAAAGCATCAGAGCAGAGATCTCTGATTTCATCATCAGAGAGATCACCATAAGGAGGAGCTTCCACAGCACAAGTTACTTTTTCCTCTGGAGGTTTTGTACAGTTTGTGCCTTCTGGCCAGTTGATGATCACTTCCACTAGACCAGGTCACTCGAGATTTCCCTTTTGTGCTTGTTGGGTTATCAAAGCCATCCACTTGGAATAGGTTGCATCTGTAGCGTGATGCAGTCATGAACCTTTCCCTTTAAACATCCAATTCAGAACTGGCAAACAAGGAGCTATAAGAAGTTGTGACCCAGTTCCAATTACTTTGGAAGTTGATATTACTCCTTTCTAAGCTGCTGGTATTTCTTTCTCTGTTGCAGTGTAATTTGCCTCTTAACCTCTGTATCCATGATTCTAGAAACAAAGTGGTCATCCACATTTTTCATTTGGAGCTCTCTGCCATAAGCTCCAAGATGGACCATTGTCACTTGCAGCCATATACAGAATGTTTTTAATATCCAGACCAGTTTGGACAGGTTCTAAACCCATTGCATGGACTACTTCTCAGTTAAAGGCTGCTTGTTGCTCAGGTCCTCGCCCAAAATAGTTTCTCTTGCGAGTCACATCATGCAAAGGTTCAGCAATCTGACTGAATCTAGGCATGTGTAGTCTCCAAAATCTCACTGCACCCAGGAAAGACCTTTTTATTTTTGGGAATTGCCGTGGTAGGGACTTTTTTTATCACATCCTGTGGAATGTGAGGGCAACAATCTTGTCACCGCACTCTCAGAAACTGGATTTCTCTGGCAGGTTCTTTGACCTTGTCTCTCTTAATGGCAAAGAATGTTAATTTTGTTACTTTTCTCAGAAACTTCTTCATCAGTTTGGCCCCACACAATGATGCCATCAATGAATTGCAGATGTTCTGGAGCTTTGCTTTTCTCCATTGTGGATCACTCAGCAAGAAATTGCTGAACTGTGTTTCCACCTCTGAGGGAGTTGATTAAACATGTACTGGATTCCTTTCCAGGTGAAAGCAAACTGATGCCTGCATTCCTCTGCTATGGGAATAGAGAAGAAAGCATTAGCAGTGCCTGTAGTAGCATACCACTTAGCTCCCTTTGATCCCAGCTCATACTGGAGTTCCAGAATATCCAGTAGAATGGTGCTATGGGCAGAGTCACCTCATTCAGGGCATGGAAGTCAACTGTCAAACACCAGTTTCCATTTAACTTTCACACAGGTCAGATTGGACTGTTGAAAAGTGAATGAGTTTTGCTAATGACTTCCTGGCTTTCCAATTGGTGAATCAGCTTATGAATAGGCACCAAAGAGTCATGGTTAGTATTTTATTGTCTGTGATGCACAGTTTGATTAAGCAAGTGGCAGTTTTGCATGCTCTATGTCATGATGTCCGAGAACCGCAGATTCATCTGCAAGTTCAGGTCTAATAGACAATTTAAATTTACCATCATCAGTTTCTACAGATGCCATTCCAAGAGCCCATTTGTAACCTTTGGGATCTTTGAAATGGCCTTGTCTCAGAAAATCAATTCCCAGAATACCAGGTGCATCAGGACCGGTTACAATAGTATATTTCTTCCACTCCTTGCCTATTAGATTTGTTTCAGCCTGAAACTTAGTTAACTCTTGAGATCCACCAGTGGTTCCTGAAATGGTTGTAGACTCTGTCCCTTTACAATTTGATGGCAATAGAGTGCACTGAGCACCTGTGTCAACCAAAGCCCTGTACTTCTGAACTTTTTGAAGTGTCAGGCCACCTAATAAATACATTCCAATACATTCTGTTATCTCCATCATTCCTCTTCTCCTCCTGGCTGGAGGGAGGGACTTCTAATGCTGAGCATAGCATGTAGAGTGCACACAGTGCTTACTGTTATGTTGGGGAACAATTGCAGTTGTTGGAACAATTGCAGTTGTTCCGGGAAACTGAGTAGTGACAGCTACCTTTCTGGCAATGTTGCCTCTGGTTCTGCCACTCTGCAGTTCCCTGACTCTTTTCAAAAGAGCTGAAGTAGGTTGACCATCCCACTTGTTCGTATTCTCATCAAATTGGTCACACAGGATTATCCAAAGAGGCCCACGTGATTGCTGTTGTCTAGGTGGAATTTGCCTCCTAGGCTGAAATGGCCTTCTGGAAGGTGAACATCTTATTTTGGTGGCAGACACATTTGCCCATTCAGAAGGTGAAGGATTGGTGTCTTTCTCCTTTGCCAACTTGGATATGGGGGTTTTCGATTCCTCTTTCAGCTTTTTCGTGCTGCCTTTTATCTCAGATATTTTATGGTAGAAATTACTGAACTATGTGATCACCTCCAGCCCTCTTTTGGACCCTCTCCAGTCTGTCCATGTCAGTTTTGAATTGTGGGGATCAGAACATAGCACTCGAGGTGTGGCCTGACAAGCCCTGAGTAGCCTGGGTTGATCACACCTCCATCTTTCCTAGTGAATACCCCTGTGGATGCAACCCAGGACCTGCTTTATCTTACTTGCAGCAGCAGCAGCACTCTGCCATCTCATGTTCAGTACACTCAGGACCCTTTCAGCAAGGTGGTTCCCCAGACACACAGATCCTTGGCTGTACTGAGCCCTCTGTTGTTTCTGTCCCAAGTGCAGGACTTTGTCCTTGTTTTTATTAAGTTTCATCCTGTTCTTGCTGGGCTGCTATTGCAGCCTGGCAACTCATTCTCTGTAAGGTGGGTCTCCTTTCTGATGTGCCCAGCTCACCACCTAGTTTAGTGTCATCAATAGCATGTTTTAAAATTCTTTGTGGAAGTATTTGCAGGGCTGTCTGTGGAGTTTGGGTTTTGTTCTGTGGTTTGGTGTTTTGGGTTTTTTTTTTGTTTGTTTGTTTGTTTGGGGGTTTTTGTGTGTTTTTTTGGTTTTTTTTTGTTTTTTTTACCTTCTTGATTCTTAAGCTAGAAAACTTCTGCCACTACCTGTCAAGTACTCTGTACGACTGGAAGATGTGCTTTGAGAAGAAAAGAGTGGGGGTTTTTTCCTGTCATGTTTTTGGCATCATAATTTTTTCATTTTACAAACCTTGTATACCGACTTTAATAGGATGTTAGAGATGGGCTGAGAGTTGAAGGATCTGTTGATGAAACATTGGCAGCTGGGATTTAGGAGATCCAAGCTAGCAGAAAGTCTATTAATAGCACAGTTTCTTGGCCATGTTTTCCTGTGTGTTAAATATTAAATTAAAAGAGAGGATTTTTGTTGTAAGCCAGTATGTACTCTAGACTGTACTTAATGTTTTGCAGTCTAAATATGGCAAGAGAAGATTTTTGTTGTAAGCCAGTATGTTTTGCTGTCTAAATATGGCATGTTGAGTGATGTGAATCTGTAATAATTCCTTCCTTCAGAAGTCTCTAAAGGCATTGTTTTTTTCTGGAATTAGCCATCTTCAGCACCAGTATCACAAGAAGTTTGGGTATATTTTGTAATCTTTAACACATTTAGGTTATTCAGGTCCCCCAAGAAGATAACTTGCTAAATGAACTCAGTATTGGAAATCAGTATTTTTTCACTCCTGCTTTATGCAGGGGCCTTAATGTGGAATAGTTCTGTCAGAATGTGGAGGTACTGTGTGATGTTTACATCCTTCTGTATTTTTCTCCTTTAAATAAGAAAAAAAACATTAAATGCTGCAGAGAGAGTTCAATATGGAGTAGTTGCAGGTTTCTACTTTAGATTTGTCCTTTAGTATTCTGTTTTCACTGAAGCAGCATTGAAAGGTTGCAAGCATTACTGGTTGATCCAACTCAGAAATGGTAGAATACATGAGTGATGTCACAGAGTCACAGAATGTTAGGGTCTGGAAGGGACCCCAAAAAATCATCTATTCCAACCACAGCTGCCAGAGCAGGATCATTTAGAGTGGATGCAGGAACGCATCCAGGTGAGTTTTGAATGTCTCCAGAGGAGACTCCACAACCTCTCTGTTGGGCAGACTGTTACAGTGTTCTATCACCCTCACAGTGAAAAAGTTTTTCCTTATGTTCCCATGGAACCTCCTGTGCTCCAGCCTGCACCTGTTGCCCTTTCTCCTATCATTGCACATCACTGAGAGGAGCTTGGCTCCTTCCTTCTGACACTTGCCTTTCACATATTTGTTAAAATTCATAAGGTCACCCCTCAGTCTCATCCAAGCTGAAGAGTCCCAGCTCCCTCAGCCTTTCCTCATAAGAGAGATGTTCTATTCCCTTCATCATCTTTGTGGCTCTATGTTGAACTCTCTCAAGCAGTTCCCTGTTCTTCTTGAACTGAGGGGCCCAAAACTGGACACAATATTGGAGGTGCGGCCTCACCAGGGCAGAGCAGAGGGGAAGGAGAACCTCTCTTTACATAGTAGCCACATCCCCTCTAATGCACAGGATGCTGTTTGCCCTCTTCGCCACAAGGACAGATTGCCAGCTCCTGGTCATCCTTTTGTCCACCTGGACTCCCAGGCCATTTCTCCCAGAGTTGTTCTCAAGCAGATCAGCCTCCAGCCTATACTAGTACATGACATACCACAACCTGCTTTTGGTGTTGTCATGGTGACTTCTTCTGGAATTAGCTGGATTGCTTTGGTCACGTTATCAGCAGAAGCCCAACTCTTGACCACTGCATTTCTTGTGGCCTGGCAAAGCTCTGTACCCTGTGGTCACTCTGTGTGTGTAGAATGATCAGAAAGAGCACACAAAGTCATCGTTCTTAGCTCTTCAGCATACCAAGCGTACAGCAGAAGCGAGAAGAAAGCATGGTGCTGTGCTTGCAGAGCTAAGTCCTTGCCATAGCATTGGACTGGAGGACATCTAAGTGCTTGTGCTCGGCCATTCCAGTGCTGCTGTTGTTGCACAACAGCAGACATGTGAATGCTTGCACTAGCTCCATAGTAAATTGAATTGTCCTGTGTACTGGTTTAGCAGTTACCTGCTCCCCCTCACACCTTTTATAAACCCCAGCTAGGACTCAGAAACACTGGAAGTTGATAAATGAAGCTTTATATTTACAGCAATGCACAATATACAAGCAAATATTTACAATGTATAACAGATATTTACAGATATATGCAATGAAAAGGTAATACAGACACCACACCCCTCCCAGAGACCAAAATCCCCAACCACCCCCTACCACCTTTCCCCCCTTCCCCAGTCTTATCTCACCACCTGTTGATGCTGCAGATAAGCTGAAGTAGATCGACCAGGGGGTTAGTAGTAGGAAAGAAGTTAGTAGAATTACTGAGAGTGAGCTACCGAGACAGAGAGACAAAGGAGACCATGCAAAGAGCAGCCACAGCCAGAGTGGTCAGAAACCATCTGATATCTAATGTTTTGGGTACAATTCTTAAACACAACTTTTTTTCCTTTCTTAGTAAAACTCTGGTGAAGTGACATACTGTATTCACCTCTCTCAGCCTATAGTCTAATTTCTCACTCAAATTATCCAATTAGCTCAAACCAACACATCCTGCTACCGAACCCCAATGATAGTTTAACAGTGTGGATGCAACACTGCTGCATTCTACTGTGGAACTCTCCAAGACTTCCCTCTGCAGGTAGATATCTGAGACCTTTTGGAAGTAAAGGCACTGTATAAGCAGAAAACAGTTCATTGTTTTTACTGTATTAGAATTCAGAAAGAATTGTGCCATTTATCTCTCCATTTATGTATTTACNGTTTTTTACCAGCATTGATTTACGTTTAGGAGCTTTCTCACAATAGGTGCTAAATGTATTGTTAGGTGTGTTAGGTGGGCACAGACTAGGGAAAAAGACAGGGACTGAATTTTCAGTTTAAAATTCAGGGCTCCTGAAAGACCTGGATAGATCACAAATTCACAGAATGTTAGGGGCTGGGAGGGACCTCAAAAGCCCATCCAATCCAACAGCCCTGCAGAGCAGGATCACTTAAACCAGATCACACAGGAACACATCCGTTTTTAATATCTACAGGGAGGGAGACTCCACAACTCCCCTGGGCAGCCTGCCCTCACAGGAAACAAATTCCTTCTCATGTTTACATGGAACTTTCTATGCTTCAGCTTCCACCCATTGCCCCTTGTCCTGTCATTGGGCATCACCAAGCAGAGCTTGGCTCCATCCTTTTGGCACTCAGCCTTTACATATTGATAAACATGAATGAGGTCACCCCTCAGTCTCCTCCAAGCTAAAGAGCCCCAGCTCCCTCAGTCTCTCTTGGTAAGAGAGATGTTCCATTCCCTTTATCATCTTTGTAGCACTGCACTGGACTCTCTCAAACAGTTCTATGTCCTTGAACTGGATGCTCTCACTTGTCTCTTTTAGGATTCCCATTTAAATCCCATCATTTGACTTAATAGCCACAACGACTGATAGCTTTCATCTAGCTGTCAAGTGCATTTTTTTCACTCTAGAAGATTACTACAAAATTTCCTGTTTGCCTGACTCAAACATTTCCTTTGTGTATTCAGTTGTATCATCTAAATCCTACAGATACTGTTTTAACTCATATGAGCATGAAAACAGTAAGACTGAGCGAACTGCAGTTTGCTCAATTCTTGTCAACAAAATCAGTTATTAAACATAAAGCTGGTTATTTACACAAGCTCACTGAGGACTGTGGTAGTTAATACAGGAGCTGGAAGTGGCATGGTTCACTCCCAAGTCACAGTTTCCATGCCAAAGCAGTGAGGGAAATATTCAGCTCTGTTTTCATGACCTCTTCTTCGTTACACTGAAAGCCTTGGGAATTTTGATCTCAACTTCACTGGAAAACAGGACTGCATCCTAATTATTTTAATTTAAAGAAGAGCAAGTTCAGTGGTTTACGTAGAACACTGCATTCCGTAGCTTACTTACTCGTAAGTGACTCATTTACATCTCAAGTCAGTACCAATCATCTAAAATTTGTATTGCTTGGAGCAAGATCAGAATTAAAAACTGGGAGGAGCAAACAGATTCTCGGATCAGGATTTCAGTGTAAATAATTTCTGCTTTTTGCCATTGTGTTCTTTTGGGAGCTAATGATGTAAAATACTTTGATAGTGAGAGGAAAATGACCTGTTTATTTTTTCCAGTCTAATAAAATTGTTCCTTCCATTTCCCCTCCTCTGAACAGGAAAACATCTGAATTTGGTGTGAATTAGTCTGTGCAGATGTGGTTTGGAGAAACTGGACACATGCTTGTTACAAATTATGCAAAATTAATAATCCATATTAATTTTGATATCCAGATGAAGATTGTTAATAACTATTAAAATACTTTATTAACATTAAATATCACCAGAAAAACTTATTTACAGTGTTCAAAATGCAGGGTTTGGATACTTATACACACAGTGAACAGGCAAAACTAGAATACTTCAAGAAATAACAAGCAAATGCAAACATTAAAACTGGAGAGAGGTTCTTAGTTTCAGTTATACCTCTTGCCCATCAGGGGACTTGAGAGGCTAGTTACAGAATTTCTTAGAGAGGCTTTGAAATATTTACTCACAAAATAGTATCAGACAGTGCCCAAAGCTTGAAGGGAATTCTGTCAGTGTCTTGAAAGTCGTTGCAGACAAAGCAGAGCATGTAGCAGGGCAGAGCAGGCAAAGCAAAAGCAGAAAAGCATGTGGCAGAAGCCTATTGATTGTGTTGCCCAAATGTAATGGCTGCTGTGGCTGCACAAATTCACCAATCAGAATGGCACCTTGCTAAGCCTGACCATATTAGGTGAAGTCAGGAGCTTGCTTTCCCTTATTTGGGGAGGAACGAGTCTGAGCAAGTCTCGGACCCTCAAAATGGGTGTCTCCAAGCCTTTTGTCTTCTTCTTGTGCTCTGCTTCCTTCCTCCCGCCCAGCAGAGGGAAGGAACCATGGGATCATGCCTGGGCAAGCCAGGACGTGGATCTTCCATGACAATACCACCCTCTGGCCAATATGCCATTTAAATGAGGGCAATTGATCACCCTTTGAGGACAGAATATCTTGTGTGCATTACCTTGGGAACAAGTATGTTGCCTTTCTTGGCAATGAACACCCTTTGATAAGGCTTGTCACATAGGGATTAGGTTGCCTTGCACAAAACACATTAGGTTATATATATATGCATAGTGAGTTACATACTACATGCATTATATAAACAGCATATACAACCATATAAACCATATTACTCTATGTAGAGTATAACACAAAACAACGTAGAGCTTTATTGCTCTGAGCCCAAATACCTGCTACTCTTTATTAACCACACCACCCCCTTGACCGGTGATGGGTTTTGGCTTTTGTGACACTGAGTCAAAGGTATGCATGGAGGTTTTCAGTGTCCCACCCCGCAGATGGAGATGGATATCTGTTGCAGTGACAACTTTTCCTCAATATCATGAGGAATAATTCACTCCCTGGCTAAATACCAAGAGCACACCTTATTTACAGATGTGATCATTGTAATCTTCTTCAGTAACCATAAAGGCTCTTCAGTAACCATAAAGGCTGTTGCTTTATCACATGTTCAGGAACCTCTGTATCAAGTAGTTGCTGAGTACAGTCTTCTTTTGATGGATGAAACCATTTGAAGCAAGTCCAGAGCCCGTCGTCAAAGCCAGCCAGGCTGCTAGGTTTTTGAGTGTGAGTCCTTCTGGTGCAATGCCTTTTCCTGCTCCTCTGGAAATGCTGGCTTCCAGATTTGGAAGCGGCTGGGGACGTGTTTCTGTGACGCACTTCCCTTTTGCCATGCGGTGCTGCCTCATGGCTTTCTTTGTGCTGCTTGTTGTGTGTGCCCTCAGCTGAGGCTGCAGAGTTATCATTTTCTTGCTGTTTGAAGTTTGCGGCTTCTTCCTGGGTTTTCCTGTTTGAATTACGCCCGGACACTTCACGACTTTTACCTGCCCATGGCTGGGGCTTGTGGCACGGTGAAGCTTTGTTGCTGGATGGGGTCACGGCATTGTTGTTCCCAGAATCTGTGGCTTGCAGGTAGGCTGGATTCCTATGCTGAATCACAGTGAACTTTCTGGTGCTCTCTGCCTTTTAAATTCACTGCATGCCAATTTGCTGGTTTCACATGGCCTGGGGGGGCTCGGCAGGCAGGTTAAACTGGTCACCTCTGTGTGAGTGATTGCATCGCTCCTGCAAGGGCTATCAGTGCAAATGTCTGCTTTTGGCTTTGGAAAGCCTTTTCCCTCCTGGTTGCTTCAAGGTCAGCATGGCTTTTTTGCAAAGCACTGCTCCGAGGAGGCAGTGTCAGCTGTGGCTGAAGCAGCAGGAACATTTTCAGGCAACTTTTCCTCTTGTTTTCCAAGGCTGCTAGGTGAATCGAGGCTGTTTTTGCCCTGGCTGCTAGCTGAATTAAAACTCTACTTTGCCCTGGTGAGACCCTACTTGGAGTACGGCATCCAGTTTTGGAGCCCCTATTCCAAGAAGGGTGTGGACATGCTGGAGTGTGTCCAGACAAGGGCCAACAAGGATGATCAGAGGGCTGGAGCACCTTTCCTATAAGGACAGACTGAGAGAGTTGGGGCTGTTCAGTTTGGAGAAGAGAAGGCTTTGAGGTGACCTTCTTGTGGCTTTCCAGTATCTGAAGGGGGCCTACAAAAAAGCTGGGGAGGGACTTTTTAGGCTATCAGGTAGCGACAGGGTTAGGGGGAATGGAGCAAAGCTGGAGGTGGGGAGATTGAGATTGGAGGTGAGGAGGACGTTGTTCAGCATGAGAGTAGTGAGAACCTGGAATGGGTTGCCCAGGGAGGTGGTTTGGGTTACATCCCGGGAGGTGTTTAAGAGCAGTGTGGATGAGGCTCTGGGCAGCTTGACCTAGGGTAGGGTGTCCCTGGGCATGGCAGGGGGGTTGGAACTGGATGATCATTGTGGTCCCTTCCAACCCTGACTGATTCTATGATTCTGTGATTCTTTCCAGGTGAATAGGATACTAATAGGTCTATGCCTGGAAGGCAGAGCCGGTTCTATTGTTTTTGCTCAAGTGTGAGCATTTACCTCTGTCTCCCTCTCCGATTGGGAGAATGGTGGAAAAATACATGCTTCTTTTGCATCTTGTAAAATAAGCAGTGAAACCAAATCAAAAAACGTCTTATTTTGATATTTTGAATTTTCAAGTTCTCTTTCCAGACTCAGGATTTTTTCATCAGCGTTTTCTTAGCTCCTTTAGTGTTTGCACTAGACAGATAGCCAGGATTAAGGTGTGATTTTCCTGAGCTGCTAGTTTTTCAAAGATAATTTTGAGGCTGCCAGCAATTTCTAACTGCCCATTCTAGATCCAAGCCTGTTATTTTTATATCCCAGATTAAGCAATGTTTCCATCATTGTACACACCTTATCTCACAATGCAAAAAATGTAACAGAGGGGTAATTAATTGATGCAATTTTTTCAAAATTAATATTAGTTTTCAATATTCCAAACTCTCGCTACCCTGACCACTAATTTTAATAACAATCAGTTATTTGTCCAGTCATGGAAAGCATTACATAAAGGAATAACTAGATCTAGAAAATAACTAGCAAAAATATATAAACATTCGTTGAACTGGAAGAGAAGGTTCTTACGGTCAGTATATTGTGTGCCCACTAGATGGACTCTGCTTATGGCAGAAGGCAATTAGTAAATTACAAGAGGCTTTAAATATTTACTCACAAAATATTATTTCCTGCGGGCTAGCTGCAGCTTAAGCCAGTACCCAAACACTTTCAGGGGATTCTGTTGATGTCTTGTTGGCTGATGAGGCTTCGGATTTGGGCTTCACAATCTGCTGGGGAAAGGAGGCAGGCTATCTCTGACCTGGTCCTGATGTCTCTGGATGATCTGTGTATCTCCAGGACTTCCCGTCTTGGCACAACACTTTCAGGTGTGGGCAGGATGTCTTGCCATGTACAGTCGCAGTGCGGATGTCACGCTGGCTATGCAGGCCGATTGCATGGAGGCACTTAAAAGCCTATTCCTGGTAGACTTGAAGCAGGCAGTTTCCAGACTGTTCAGCAAAGCTAACTTATAGGTTAGCAAAGCATAATGCTGCAGAAGGCAATGGCAGCAAGCAGCAGCAGGCAAACAAGCACAAATACAGTGACAGAGCATGTTGTGTTACCTGCTCATCTCTTTTATCAATGTAGCCAGAGACTAGTGGGCCTTTGGACACAGAATAGCCAATCAGAATGGCAGTTAGCCAACTTGACCATATTAGGTGAAGCCATAGGCTTGCTTTACCCAAATTGGGGAAAAACTTAGGCATTGCATGAGGCAGGCACAAGCCAAATGTTTACCACAGGATGTAAAGAGGAGCAAAACAAGTCTGGGTAAGCCAGGGTCTTTAGACTGCATGGCCCCAGATTCTTTGTCCTGCAGTTGCTTCTCCCTAAAACAGAGAGAAGGAGAGCAAAAAATCATGTCTGGGCAGGCCAGAACATATATAAGCCTTTTTTGACCTGTCTGGCCTACCACGATAATGCCAACAGAGCATCATTGCTGCAAGTTGGCATCTCATGGATTTATGGCCTTAAGCTGTGCCAGGGTAGGTTCAGGTTGGATATTAGGAAAACTTTTCTTCACTTAAAGGGTTATGACACATTGGAACAGGCTGCCTGAGGAAGTGGTGGAGTCACTATCCCTAGAGACAGTTAAATAGATGTGTGGATGTGGTGCCTAGGGACACTGTTTAGTGGTAGTAGTTTAGCAGTTGTTGTGAGATTCCAAGCTCTAGGTGAGCAGCTGGACTCAATGATCTCAAAAGGTGTCTTCCAACCACAGTAATTCTATGGTTCTATGGGAAGTGCAGAAAAATCTTTTCACTTCCATTTTCATCTGACTCCTGACACCGACCAGGACACCTCAGTGTGGCAGATTGGGACCATGTAGGATACATATGAGGCAGATATTTCTCACAGTTCAGTGGGCTCAGGCAAGCTAAGATGTTCTGTAAGGAATGCAAGAAGGCATTTCTCCTGTGAGCCTAAGAACAGGGGATTCTCTAGAGAATGTTGTGTTAGCTAGCTCTGTAAAGTTTCCTAGTAGCACAGTTTTACGTTGCTTTGTGCAGTGGGACTGGGTGTGGGCAGCAGTGTACTTCAGCAAGGTTATGTCTCTCACAAGAGGTGCAGGCTCCATCTGATTATCCATTGTATAGGCTAGGCACTTTGTCAAGAGTCCTGAAGTCTTTCTTCCCTGCCTCTTACCAGCTAGATTATGTGGAGGGCTAACTGGAGACAAAGCTGCCTTGAAAGTGCTTAATGGAGGTTTTTAAAGAATTAGAACACAGTATACTAAATCGCAGAAGCTTCTAAGTGTGAGGGGGAATTACTGAGTGCCTTTAATTGCAGTGACAGTTGCTATGCTTCCACTTCATATGCTTAGACATTAAGGGATATATAAAGGTGAAAAGCACAAGCTTTACTGGTTACATTGCTGCACCAATAACATTTTCTAACACAAAGTGGAGATCTGTGGGTGTGCTATGAAATCATGCTAACCTGACATGCTGTGACCTAGAGAAGTGCTCTGTGTGGTGGGTGGGGAACTGGCTCACAGGCTGTACCCAAAGGATGGTAATAAATAGCTCTTTCTCAGACTGGCAACCTGTCACTACTGGGGTCCCCAAGGGATCAACACTGCGCCCAACACTGTATAAAATCTTCATTAATGATTTGGATACCAGAACTAAGAGCATCCTGATAAAGTTTGTTGACAGTACAAAAACAAGTGAGGAAGTTGACACCCCAGAAGGGAGAGCCACTCTCCAGGAAGATCTTGACAGGCTGGTCGAGTGGGCAAGAAGGAACTGTATGAAGTTTAATGAGGCTGAGTGAACACAGAACCCAGGAATGCAGCTCACACTGGGAGCCACCTGGCTTGAGAGGTGCACTGTGGAGAGGGACCTGGGGGCCTTGGTGGACAAAAGGCTGTGGTGTCAAAGAAAGCCAACAGGATGCTGAGTTGCATTAATATGTGTGTCAGAAGGAGAGATAAAGATGATGTTTTCCTACTCTACTCAGTGCTGATCAGGCTCCACCTTGAGCATTTGTAATGGCAGTATGGGCAGGGTTTATTTAAAAATTAACATATTGATTTTGATATTAATACATTTAATTTCACCATGTTACCTATTTTTAATCAGGTTCTTTGCACAGTCATGAAAAACATTACACAGAGGAGAACACTTAAGAAATACCTAGCAATAATATAACAAACATTAAACTATTGGAACTGGAAGAGAGGTTCTCATGGTCAATTATACTGCTTGCCACTAGAGGGACACGAGAAGCTCCTTTCTGCTTAAGACAGAAGGCACTTGGACTCAGAGACAGGCTTTAGGTATTTACTCACAAAATATTATCTCCAGATTCCCAGGGCTAACTCCAGTTTCCAGACAATACCCAAACGCTTGCAGGGAGTTCTGTCGGTGTCTCAATAGTCGTTGATCTTTCTAGGCCCTAACATGGTGCTAGGAGTGAGGCAGATTATCTCTGATCTGAACCTGGTTCTTCTTTGACTCCAGACTTGGCACAGAGGTATGCAGAGGTGCAGGCAGGATATCTTGCAGAGGTGCAGATGGGCACAATGTCACGCTGGCTAAGCAAGCCTATCATGTGAAAGCACCTAATGCCTATTCCCTCGTAAACTTGAGGCACGGCAAGTTTCCAGGTAGACGAACCCAAAGTACCAGGACTTGTTATTATGTAGCACGCAGAGCATGGCAAGATACAGCAGCAGAGAACAATGAGGCAGAAGCACAATAAGGCAGAAACAGTAGCAGAAGCATGTTGTGTTTGCCTGCTGATCTCTTTTTATCAATGCAGCCTGAGACTAATGGCTCCTTGGCCACAGATCAGCCAATCAGAATGGCAGTTTGCCAAATGTGATTATATTAGGTAAAGTCAGGGCTTACTTTTACCCTTTTAGGTCAGAACACAAACACATGAGGGTACCCTGTTTACAGATTTGAAGGAGAGAAGGAGACTTGAAGGCACCAGGGCTATGTCTTCCTTTCCTGTGGTGCTTCTCCCAATAGCAGAAGGAGGGAGAGCAGGGAACATGTCTGGACAAGCCAGGTCTTGTTTAAGCCTGTACTGGCCTTCCATGACAGCACTGTATGCAGTTTTGGTCCATGCTATACGAGAAGGATGCAGACAGACTGTGAATGGTCCAGAGAAGTGCCACTGGAATGATCAGAAGACTGACCAACCTGCCATGTGAAGGAAGGCTGAGAGAACTGGGTTTGGTCAGCCTTGAGAAGACTTAGGGGAGACCTCATAACCACATACAAGTACATAAAGGGCAGCTGTCAGGAGGAGGAAGACTCCCTGTTTACAAAGAGTCACATGGTACAGACATGGAATAAAGGGCAAAAGTTGCTACTAGGGAGATTTGGACTGGATGCCAGAAAAAAAAAATTGTCACCAAACTATCAAACGTTGGAACAAACTCCCAAGGGAGGTGGTGGATCCCACCCCTCCATTGGACAGTTTCAAGACCCAGCCTTGACCAAGTGCTGGGCCACCACGTTTAAACCATATTCTTACCCTGAAAGGTTGGACCTTGAGGTCCCTTCCAACCTCCTATTCTATGTGAATTTATGAATAAAGGATGGAGGAATTCATATGTCTTTACTAAGTTTCCCTGACAATGAACTCTTCTGTCTTTGTTACCAGGAGTTCCGCGGCGGTGGGGCACGGCTGCTTCTGCTACGCCCTGATGCGCTCCATCCCAGTTGCCATCTACATTGTTTTGGTGACGGGTCTGCGTTACCACTTGTTCATATGGAGTGTCTTCTCACCCAAACTACTGTATGAGGGAGTGCACGTCTTCATCACGGCCACTGTCTGCCTCTTCTTCACAGCCATGGATCAGAACCACTCCCAGAAAGTGCAGGACTGAAAGCCAGTGTGCGCTACACGGTTCTGCCTTGCAAGGTCCAGTGCGTCGCTGGAGTGGAAGAAGGGAAAAAATAAGAGCTTTAAATCGTTGTGCAGGATCTGAAGAGTGGCCTTGTTTGTTTTAAATCAAGAGCAGGGTTTGAAGGGTGTGCTAGGTTTTAAAACAGAGCTTGCTTTGAACGTACTGAGCTGAAATAAACTTTTTCAGTGGTTAACTTTTGTTGTGTGGATGTTCGTTACAGCGCTCTCCATGGCAGTATTACCAGATCCGAATGTTGAAAACATTATGATGAACACTGACCAATGCCTCCTGGGCACTGGGGAAAAAAAAAAATCTTCTGCGTGTACAATTGGTTTTTTTTAAAAACTTTCTTAGGCTGCAAATCCTAAAAATACTGCAGGAATTATTGATGCTCTTCACAGCTGTTTGGTTTTTCATTCCTTTGTTTTACTTCTCCTGTGTGCATTGAAATTATTATTGAATTATTGTACAGATACCTCCCGTAAGAGATTTTTTCTTTGTTTGTTTGTTTGTTTTCATAGGCAGCATTTCTGTTTAAAAGGCAGGGTTTGGTTCTTAGGATGTGTGCAATCGTTGCACTTAATGGCTTTCCATCTGCACTTCAGGCAATGGATAAGGAAAGCCTAATTGAGCTGAGAAAGCACTGAGTCTTCCGTGGACTCCATACACTGCTGAAATGTTGTGTTTCTTTCTATTAATGTGTAAATGTTAAATCATGTTGGTGGCAGCTGCGCTGCGAAATTTGATCGTGTTTGCCACACCGGGGTACAGAGTTATGAGCCATGAAGGGGAAAGTGGTTTAATGGGCTTGAATTACCCTCAGAAGAAAAGGTGTGTTTGCATCACCTTCCTCCTAGTGACCTGTCTAGCCACTTCACTTCAATGTGCTGCAATTAGCTGCTAATAACCTTGTTTTCCTTCCTTCTGTCAGGAAGATGGGCACTGATGACTCTCCTGAGTGTCAGTATTCTTGATGTGGGGTTTTGGGGTTTTTTTGCTTCCTATTTTTGCCCATGTTAGCAGCAAATAGGATTTAATCTGGATGTATTAGAAATGTAGCAGAAGAAGAGCGTAAAGGCAACTTTAACTTTTGTCATAAACCTGGAAATTAAAAAAAAAGAAAAAAAAGCATTTAAGCCCTCTGTAGCTGACAGCACACTCTTTAGGATCACTGCTATGTTCTCCATCTCATGTTTCAGATGAGGCAAATCTCAGAAAGCAGGCTTTTAGTTTTCATACATTAGTAATAGGCCATTTGATAGCTAATAATGAAAATAGTTTTTCAGCCTTGAACCAACAGGATTTTCAGTGTCCTGGATGTGGTATTGCTGATCACCTGGAGAAGAGATTACTGGGTCTTTGTGCTACTCACTGTGACCTGTTGGAAGTTTGAAAATTAAATACTTTTAATAAATTGTTGTGTTTGGGTTTGGGTTTTTTTCACTGCAAATTATAGAAGTATTCAAACCAGTTTTTGTTTGTGAGTGTTGTGCCATTTTCATCATTCATGCTGCCATAATTTTCAGCATTTTTCTGGTTACCTGTTGCTTAGCAACCCCATGGGGGTTATCAACATCTTCTTTGTTTGCTTGCTTCGTTAATTCCTAAGCAGTCCACCCACACATAGGGGACTTAACTTTCTGAAGTTGTTTTCCAGGCTTCAAACTGAGAATTAAACCTGTGATTCTTGCATTATGCCTAATGAATGAGGTACACAGGTTCATCTCAAATGACCTCTTACCTCCCAACCCCTGTGGAGAAGGACCTAGGAGTGCTAGTGGACAAGAAGCTCTCCATGGGACTGCATTATGCCCTCGTGGCCAAGAAGACCAATAGGACCCTGGGGTGCATTAAGAGGACTGTGTCCAGCAGATCCTGGGAGGTTCTCCTCCCTCTCTACTCTGTCCTGCTAAGACTCACTTGGAATATTGTCTTCAGTTTTACACTCCCCAGTTCAGGAGGGATAGGGATCTACTGGAAACAGTCCAAGGGAGAGCTATGAAGATGCTGAAGGGGCTGGAGTACTGCGCTGTGACAATAAGTTGAGGGACTTGGGGCTATTCGTTCTGGTGAAGAGAAGACTTTGAGGGGATCTAGTCAATGTTTATAAATACCTGAGGGCTGTGGGTCAAGAGGGAGGAGGCAAACTCTTCTCAGTTGTGCCCTGTGATAGGACAAGGAGGAATGGGTATGAACTACCATACAAAAGCTTCTGCCTCATCATGAGGAAGGACTTCTTTACTGTCAGGGTCACAGAGCACTGGAACAGGCTACCCAGTGAGGTTGTAGAGTCTCCTTTTCTGGAGACTTTACAGCCCTGTCTGAATGGGTTCTTATGTGACCTGATCAAGGTCCTGCTCTGGCAGGATCTCCAGTGATCTCTGGAGGTCCCTTCCAATCCCTAACATCCTGTGATCCTGTGAATATTTGATTAAATGGTTGGGTTGCTACAAGGAGTAGGTGAGTTCCCTCAGCAGCTGCCTCTCCTCACTCAGTTCATGCTGTTGTCCTTTCCAGTGACAGGGTGCTGAGGACACATTTTCAACTTCAGGTGTAAATTCAACCTGTAGTTTTCAGTACACCCTTTTTTTGCACAATGTTTTCATTTAAAGAATGAGTGTTACTAGACACTTAGAGATGGGCTCCAGCAAATAACACTTAATCTCAAGATGGACTATGTATGGCAAAACTTTCATCACCAATGCCTCTTTTATGCCTCAGATTTGACCACTGTAGTGTGTTGTATTTGGTGATGCCTACTGCAAAGACCACTGGGGATGCAGAAAAGGACACAACACAGCTCACACCACAGAAGTGCACCAGGTATGCATGGCTGGGGTATAGGTCATCAATAGGCAGATAGGAGGACCAAAGCCTGTGCAGCTGTTGCACTTAGACTTTATTATATCTGGTGAGACAGGAAGACTTGAGCTGGGCTTTTCTAGCTACAGAAGAAAAAACTAAAGCTGTGTTAGAAGAGCACTGGATTTGGAGAATGCAGGATTTCCTAATGGGTCAACATAGCCCTACCTTGTCCCAGGCATTTTGCAGAGCTGCAAAGCTGTTTGTTTGGGTGTTCCCCTGAAAAATCTGAGTCTGTGGTCCCACACTTGGTACTGGAGTGATGTAGCAGCTGTAATTGTTCAGGGCTGCTGGTTTAGCACAAGTTACTTTGCCGTGATTTGTTTGCTGGTCAGAGTTGGCCTTCAGATGCTTTGGGAATCTGGACACAAGATGAAATTAAGGAAATCACACTTCTGGACCACACATAAGGCCATGAGAATCAACACCTTATTCTCTAAAAGGAAAGTGACAAATTCTGCCTGAGTCCCTGCATGTCCTACTTAGTACAGTCAACTTACGGACTCCCAGAGGTGCTTGACTGCTAAGAAAGGCAAAGCATGGGCATAGAAGGGAGAAACATTTTCATGGACTGTTGGTAGCTTTTTGCTTTTAAGAAATGTTTAAAAATAAACTAAAATGACTGATTCAGCTCTCTTGGCTGCAGTCAACAGCCTAGAGCAACAACTTAGTGTGTGTGTGTGTGTGTGTGTGTAAGGAGGGGGGTGTGAGCAACTTCTTGCATTTGGTCTGCACGTGACTTCCCCTGAATGTCACTGCTCACCAGTCTTGGCAGCACTGAAAGCCACTAAGAGTTCCACCATGCTGGAGGTGCCTTGTCAATGGTTGAAGGTTCTCGGTCCTCCCCTTTCACAGCTGTGACACAGAACTGCTGCAGAAAAGAACAAAAACAGAAACAAAACAAAACAAAAAACACACACATAAAAAACAAAAAAGGCCCATCGGAGTGCTTGAAACATAATTATAACTGGGTCTTTGTTGTCTGCGTGTCTGGCAGTGACACATTCATGTGGATGTTCACATAGAACCACAGGATTCTGCGTGAGCACCTCCTTTGCGCAGTGTTGGTTGGCAGGAAGTGTCCAGTGTTGCCAGCTCCGCCTTGGTAGGCAGCAAGCTGCAGCACAGAAATCACAGGCTCCCCCTTCTGCTTTCCAGTACAGTTACTGGGCTACACTGTGGAGTCACACTGCAGGAGGTAACCACGTGCGTGCCAGTAGCACAGCACTCCACATAGGCACTTGCGTGAGGGATAAATCCTCCAGTGAACAGCAGCACAGGACACAGCCTTGGTTTACATCCCACCAAGCCTGTGGCTTTTTGTGCTAAATGAAGTGCAGACCTGGTAGTTGAAGTCCCAGTGTGACCTGGGAGAGCCTTTTCTCCTCCAGGAGATTTCTTCCAGCTTCAGTCTTCTTTGGCACGTTTGATCTAAGCAGTGGCTCACCGGTGGCATCCCACCAGAAGCATCCCTCAGACTGACAGCTAATGGTGTTCCATTAACAGCTGGCTCAAGCCAGAACCTCTTATAGACATGGTTCTCAGCAACTTCCCCTCTGCAACCTGAAATTAAGTACTAACATAGTAAGGAAGTTCTAGATACCAACTGCATCTAACTTACTGAACAAATGCAGGCTTAATTAATCTCTGAGGTACTCTGCCAGTGTGGACTGTGATGTTTGTTGACACATCACTCATTTTTGGATAAATGTGCCCTGCTTAGGTAGAGAGGGAATCTTGCTATCCACTGTAAGGGGACAGATAATGATTAGACAGAGATCTTGGAGGGTGATGAAAGAAGTTACAATACAAGGTTCATGGTAAAAAAGATTGGAAAAGGAAATCACTACTGGGATAGATGATTTGCCTATGAAGTGATCTGGAACCCACTTGAGCTGAAGGCAGGATCAGTATAGGCTGGGGACTGACCTGTTGGAAGGCAGTGAAAGGGAAAAGGATCTGTGGATCCTGGTGGATGGGATGAGCCAGTAGTGTGCCCTTGTGGGCAGGAGGGCCAATCCCTTTCTGGGGTGGATTAGGAAGTCTGTGGTTGGTAGGTCAAGAGAGGCTCTCCTCCCACTGTTGCTCTGCTCTGGTGAGGCCACATCTGTAATATTGTGTCCAGTTTTGGGCCACTCCATTCAAGAAGGACATAGAACTGCTTGAGAGAGTTCAGTGCAGAGCCACAAAGATGATGAAGAGCATGGAACATCTCTTGTTAGGAGAGCCTGAGGGATCTGGGAGAGGAGGAGCCTGAAAGGTGACCTCATTCATATTTATTAATATGTAAAGGCTGAGTGCCAAAATGATGGAGCCAGGCTCTGGTGGGTGATGTCCAATGCCAGGACAAGGGGCAATGGGTTGAAGCTGAGGCATAGGAATTTCCATGTAAACATGAGGAGGAATTTTTTTCCCTGTGGGGATGACAAAAGGCTGGAACAGGCTGCCCAGGGGAGTCATGGAGTCTCCCTCTCTGGAGATATTAAAAACCCACCTGGATGCCTGGAGAAGAGAAAGCTTCGAGGAGACCTAATAGCAACCTTCCAGTATCTGAAGGAGGCCTACGGGAAGGCTGGGGAAGGACTATTCACAAGGTCTTGTAATGACAGGACGAGGGGTAATGGGTTCAAACTGGCATAGGGGAGATTTAAAAGGGATGTTAGGAGGAAGTTCCTCACAGTGAGGGTGGCGAGACACTGGTACAGGTTGTCCAGGAAGGTTGTGGCTGCTCCCTGCCTGGAGGTGTTCAAGGCCAGGTTGGATGAGGTCTTGAGCGTCCTGATCTAGTGGGAGGTGTCCCTGCCTATGGCAGGGGGTTGGAACTGGATGATCTTTGAGGTCTCTTCCAACCTAAACCATTCTATGATTCTATGAATTCCTGTGTGATCCAGTATAGGTGATCCTGCTCTGGCAGGGGATTTGTACTTGATGAGCTTTTGAGGTCCCTTCCAGCCCCATGACACTTTGTGATTCTGTAACTTCTGATACATTCCAGAAATAATGGAGCCATGCCCCTTGCAGACCTGTTCCCTGGGGGCCAGGAGCCCAGCACCACCATGTGTGGTGCTGCCCCTCAAAGTGCCTGTGTAGTCACACCGGGCACAAAGCTTTGAATCCATTGGCCAAGAACAATGATGGTTGTAGCTGCTGGCCAGTTTAATTTTCAACATAATGCATTTGACAGGAGTTATGATTTAGAAGCCATGTCTTTTCAGCCCTGACTCTCCACCCCAGTGTGGTAAAAGTATTCATTTGTGTCAATACAGACTTTAGTAAAAAGCCAGAAAA
>VWZI01016699.1:69531-89913 GCA_013396835.1 Psilopogon haemacephalus
AAAAAGGAAAAGGAAAAGATAAAGAAAAAAACCCAAATAACAAACAAACCATCAAACAAACAAAAAAACCCAAAGCCACAGGCACTCCTGTCACATATTTTTCACCAAAAATAAGAGATGCTCAGGTGTCAGCCACTCAGTTTATCTGTTGTGGCTTACTAAAACACATTGCTCATACTGTCCTGGTTTTGAGCAGACAGAATCACAGGTCCTTTTATGCAAGCCATTAGCAATTTTGCTTTCAGAAAGGAGCTTAGAACAGGATGAGGAAAAGGCAGGACAGCTGACCCAAGATAGCTCATGAATCATAGAATCCATCAGAGTTGGAAGGAACAACAAGGATCATCTAATTGCAACCCACCTACCATGGAGTGGGACACCTCACACTAGATCAAGTTGTCTAGAGCCTCATCCAGCCTGCCCTCCACCTGCAGGCATGGGGCTTCTACCACCTCCCTGGGCAACCACTTCCAAGCGCTCACCACCCTCATGGGGAAGAACTTCTTCCTAACATTCAGGCTGAATCTACTCATTTCCAGCTTTGCTCCATTCCTCCTAGTCCTGTCACTACCTGACCTCATAAAAAGTCCCTCCTCAGCTTTCTTGTAAGGCCCCTCAAGATATTGAAAGGCCACAATAAGGTCACCTGGGAGCCTTCTCCTCTCCAGACTGAACAGCCCCAACTCCCTCAGTCTCTCCTCATGGGTGTATTCCAGGAAACTGAAAGGTACACGATGGCTTCAGTGATGCTGCATGTTTGAGTCTTTGCTCATTTGAAAACCCAGCAGAAGAAACAACCTTCATCAAGGTTTTTTTTTTTTTTTTTTTTTTTTTTTTTTTGTGTTGGCAGAGGAATCACAGATAAATCTGGAATGCTTTCCTTTTTCTCCTGTTACTTCAAAATTCCACCTGATTTGTCCTTTCTGCTTCAGGCCTGTGCGTTCCGCAGAGCTTACTTCATCCCGAGTCCTCATAGGCAGCACGTGGGTCGTGGTACCTCGCAGAAAGACATTTAGCTCTTTGGCTTCATCTCAAAAATACCAACTATGCACGTTGTGAAGGGCTTGGCAAGCAAGGAGCACGACTACAAGGAAGGTTGTGGATGCACCCTAGAAAAGCTCCTAGGTTACATGA
The DNA here is from genome assembly GCA_013396835.1 of Psilopogon haemacephalus. Taxonomy (NCBI): domain Eukaryota; kingdom Metazoa; phylum Chordata; class Aves; order Piciformes; family Megalaimidae; genus Psilopogon; species Psilopogon haemacephalus. The sequence continues at coordinate 70,666 of VWZI01016699.1, forward strand.
GCATGGAGGACCCAGGCTGGGTGTACGTATTTGATTACAGCCTTGAACGCATCCCTGCCTCTCCCAGCAGGCTGAGATTGATCTGCTAACATGCACACAGCCTCAATTCAACAAAGCTTAATGTGCATGAGTTTAATGCTCTTTTCCCTGTGCGGACCCTAGGCAAGATGCTTGGATTTTTTGTTTGTTTGGTTGGGTTTTTTTCTTTTATTTTTTTTTTTTAAAAAAAAAAACAAATCAGGGATAAAGCAAACAAAGCCAAAAGGAGGGCAGGCAAGAAGAACTGCTGATAGCTGTCCTGTTCTGGAGAGTGTTTTATTATCTCTTGCACAGTACCCGGGGGAACCTCAGGATCTCCCTAGCAACAATGCAGCAGGAAAAGGAAATGCCATCGTTCCTGGAGCCAAAGCATTTGTCCAGGGCTGTTGGCCCTCGAGCGCCATCTGTGCAGCTTGGAATGGAATGGAGAGGTGGTAGCTCCTTCCACAGCAGTGCCAGGCAGCAAAAATGGCAAAGTTGCTGAAACTGAGAAAGAGGGGAAGAAAAAAAATAAAAAGAAAACAGTCATGGTCTAGGACGCCATATGGCTACTCCATAAGGAAATTCTTTTCTGGTTATTAGCTGAGATGCATGGCCAGTCTGCATGTCTGATCAAGATGTGACCGTCCTGGTCCCACTGCTGTCAAAACAATCCACCTTTTACACAGGATCACAGGATGTCAGGGGTTGGAAGAGACCTAAAAGATCATTGAGTCCAACTCGCCTGCCAGAGCAGGATCACCCAATCCAGCTCAAGTCACATCCAGGCAGGCCTTGAAAGTCTCCAGAGAAGGCGACTCTACAATCCCTCTGGGGAGCCTGTTCCAGTGCTCTGGGACCCTTGCAGTAAAGGAGGTCCCCCTTGTGTTGAGGTGGAACCTCCTATGCTGCAGCTTATATCCATTGCTCCTTATCCTATTTAAGTTCTTTCCCATCTTTTCTACCTCTGTTTAGTCGTCCCTTCATCCATATCTAATCTTTCCTTATTTCTGAAGATGGCATACCTGATACTGCATTTGTTTCTCTTACTGTCCTGCTGTAAGTGAATCATTATGAGAAAATGGGAAACCGAAGCCTCTCTGTTCCCTCACCACTGGCTTTGTAAAGCGTCTCAAATTTTCATGGCAAATCTTTTAAAGATGAAAAGCAGCCCTCTGTAACAAGCGGGCGCAGTGTGGTGCTCCAAAATCCCTTCTCCCCTCTCAATCAGCAGAGGTTTGAAGGGAGGAAGAAGAAGGCACGAAAACTGCTCCCCACTCTGTAGGCTTGAGCATGGACTGGCAAAAGGCCTTTTCCCACATGGGTGCTGACTCGTGGGGAAGCCCACACTAGAACCTGGGGTCCAGTATATATGTATTGGGTTAAGGCTAGCTACCCCGAGCCCAAAAGCCCAATAAAAAACTCAAAGCAATTTGGAAGTGAAAAGAGTATAAAACTTTTAACAATAAATAGAAGGGAAAAAGGTTTTTTTTTACAGGAGGTGGGAGAAAGGGGAAACAAAATGCAGGATATGGGAATGAGGGAGAAAAATGGGGAGAAGGGGAGAAATACAACCACGGCAGGCAATTGAGTCCCAAAGCTGAGATTTAGTGGTTGGTGGTGCTGAAGGAGAGCAGGATGCAGGAATTTTATGTTGCAAAGAATTAGTCCCAGTTCCAGATGAAAGATAATGGTGGTCTCCACGCAGTGGCAGGGAGCATGTGGTTTGGCAACAGAGAAACAGCAGCCAGGACGAGGAGAAGAGAGAGAGAGGAAGTGGGCTCCCCTCCTTTTTATATTCAAGATCCTAGCAGGAAGTGGGAGTGGCTAACCATGACACCTGGGAAAAGGGTCAGACCATCCCTTGGGAGGAGACAGGGGGTCCCGGGTGGGCTTAACCCTTTACAGTATATTGGCACTGGACACATTGTCTAGGAAGGAACTTAAGTAGAGTGAGGAGAAAGCGCACACGGTTCCACAGCTCTCATGCAAAGTCTGCAAGTCCAACAAGTCCATTAGGTCCATTGGAGAGAGTTGCCTGCAGCATCTGGACCTGTATCCTTGTCTTTCTGCTCGCTACCCCCAAGCTGGAAGAACCCTGCCTCTGCCGTAAACTGCCGCAGTTGGCAGGAACATGCCAGCAGTGTGGCTGCCTCTGTGCTGCTAAGGCAGTGCCACTCCACCAGAGCTGCCTCATGGAAGCTGTGTCTGAGACAATTTTGACCTTGGTGGGTTTCATTCCTATTGGATTTAATACCACATGGATTATAATTTGCAGTTCCAGAGGCCGCTGCAAAGGAAACGCAGAGAGAGCCAATGGCACCCCAGCCTGGATCAGGAATAGTGTGGCCAGCAGGACAAGGGAGGTTATCCTTCCCCTGTTCTTGGCACTGCCCAGGCCACACCTTGAGTACTGAGTCCATCTCTGGTTCCCTCTATTCAAAAGAGATATTGAGGTACTGGAACATGTCTAGAGAATGGCAATGAAGCTGGTGAGGGGCCTGGAGCAGAGGAAAGGCTGAGGAAGATGGGGTTGCTTAGCTTGAAGAGTAGGAGGCTCAGGGGTGACCTCATTCTGTCTTCCACTACATAAAAGGAGGTTGTAGCCTGGTAGGGTTGATCTCTTCTCCCAGGCAACCAGCAACAGAACGAGGGGACATAGTCTCAAGTTGTGCCAGGGGAGGTACGGGCTGGTTACTAGGAAAAAGTTCTTCACAGAGAGAGTGATTGGCATTGGAATGGGCTGCTCAGGGTGGTGGAGTCACTGTCTCTGGAGCTGTTCAAGAAAAGCCTGGATGGAACACTTAGTGCCATTGGCTACGGCTGGGTGATAGGTAGGACTGGATGACCTTGGAGGTCTCTTCCAACCTGGCTTATTCTATTCTATTCTATTCTATTCTATTCTATTCTATTCTATTCTATTCTATTCTATTCTATTCTATTCTATTCTATTCTATTCTATTCTATTCTATTCTATTCTATTCTATTCTATTCTATTCTATTCTATTCTATTATGTCCTACTCCACCCTTGTGAGTAAATCAGCCTTTCCTTAGGCTCTGCTCTCCCTCTTGGTTTTCTAAGTGGGGCAAAGATATCTCAAGGCTTAGCATTTTCCATTTTATGACTTTCACTGTTTTGGTTGACAAGGCAGGAATTATAAGAATAGAGTTATTTTATTTTCCCGAAAAGTCCTGTCCCCAAACTATATACAAAACCCACTTAAATTTTATTCACAGGTTCTAAATCGGTTGGGAATCTTCACAAGGAGGCTTATGGGCAATTTTAGTGATTGAGAAAAGTCAGAGAATGGAAAACGCTAAGCTTCAAGGCAGCTTTACCCCACTTATAAATCAGGCTGAGCAGCGAACCTAGGGAACAGCAGATTTTACTCACAGAGGTGAAGTAGGAATTTAGAGATGATTCCTGCCGAACTTCTGTGGCAACCTCTGAAACTGCAAGATATATTCAATCGTGGGCCCACACAGCATTAAGTCTAAGGTGAATAAAACCCACCAAAGTCCAAAGTGTCTGTAGACACAGCTTCCATGAGACAAAGATCGTGAAGCGGCGCTGCCTTAGCTGTGTAGAGAAAAGAGCCAAACTGCTGCTGTGTTCCCCAGCTCAGGGTAGTGAGCAGGCAGTCAGGACACAGTGGTCTAAGAGAAGCCAGGTCTGGGTGCTGCTGGCAGCTCTCAAATGGACCTAAAGACTTGCCAGACTTGCAGACTTGTAGGGGAGTGGCATGGACTGTGCAAGAGCGGGACTAGGGTAGAACTTCACAGCACAGTGAACTCTTTTCCTCACTCTACTTATAATCTTTTCAAGATGTTGTGTCTGTTGCCATATATATACTGGGCACAAAAAATCCAGCCAGGGCCCATCCAATCCCAGTGTGGGCTTTCCCACAAGTCAATACACGTTTGGAAAGGGTTCAAGGAGAGGGGAAAGCACTTTTGCACCTTCTTCTTCCCCCATTCAAGCCTCTGGAGATGGAGATGGGGTGGAAGAAGGGATTTTGGAGTGCCCTGCCACATTCCCAAATTATCGAATTGCCCATAAGCATCCTGGAAATTCCCAACTGAATTAGAACCTGTAAGTAAAATTTAACTAGCTCTGTATATAGTTTTGGGGAAGGGTTTTAGGGGAAATAAAAATAGCTATTTTTTTTTTAATTCCTGCCTCATCAATTAATTCCCAGCTAAATTAGCAGGTACTAACGTCCTTTAGAAACTGAAGGACCACTTAGACCAGAGACAAATGACTTCACATGTAAATGTCCACCTCTCAAGTTTGATTTTAATTCTTTTTTAATTTGAAATTGTGCTTAGGAATGTGCCCTCTGTATTATGTAGGCTGTTAGCATGTCTTTAATTTCCTCTGCATCTAGGATTTGTTTACCTGAGGTGCCAATGGACTGGAGGGTAGCTGTAGCATATTGATGGGGAGCAGGCATGGCATGGCCTTCAGAAGGCTTCCCCACCCCCAGCCCCACATGAAGAGCTTTATTTGCACAGCTTATTTTTCTTATATAAACTTCCAGTTCTATTCACATGGCAGTCTATGGATAGTCTTCAGATCACGCCCTTCACTCTCCAAGCACACTAATTACATTGGTTAATTAAATCAGACTTATGCTCCCATTCCTTCCATTTATCTTATCTACCATCTACACCTAGATGGCACACCATTGTTTCATACTGAACTGAAATATTTCACTCCTATATTTCCCCCTTTTTTATTTCTTAAAAAGAGATTTATTTAATTTTCCATTTCCACAGTGGTGGAGCTGTCGTGGTAGACCTGAAGGGTCAAAATAGGCCTGTACATGTGCTGGCTTGCCCAGACATGTTTTCTGCTTTCCCTCTGTTTTAGGGGAAGAAGCAACTGGCGGGAACAAAGACAAAAGAAATGGTGCCATGGAGTCTGAGCACTCTGGCTTATATAACTTGTTTTGCTTCTGATTGCAAACTGTGGTAAACAAGGTGCAAGCAGTAGCCTCATGCTATGTGTGTGCTGGACCTGTGCTTTTCCCCCATATGGTATAAGCAAACCTATGCTTTCACCCAAATATGGCAAAACATGGCTTACTGCCACTCGGATTGGATATGCTAATGTCCAAAAGGGTCCAATCAATATCAGGCATTGATACTAAAAGCAGACAAAGAGATAACACAGCAGGCTTTTGCCATGCTTATGCTGCTGCCACAATTCTGCTATTATTCTGTGTTCTGCATCCATGCTTGTAATGCCTTATTATTGTTATATAGTGATATAAGCTGTATTCCACCCTGGAACCATTGAGTCTTTCCAGGAGCAACTTGAATAGTCTTCATGCAATTAGCAGTGTGGGATACACATCTGCTGAGACACACCGCAAGATGTGTGCCTGCACCTGCTGCAGCAACCTGCATCTCTGGAAGGTGACCAAGCCTAGAGGTACACAGATCATCAAAAAGCCAGGAACAAGTTAGAAAAATGTCCGCACCCCTTCTTCTTTCTCCAGCAGTCTGTGGAGCCTGGGGTGAAAAAAGTCTCAGCCACAGCTGCAGCCAGCAGCAGCAGCCAGTGGCCAGACTGGCCAGAAACCCTGCAAGTGTTCTGGGTAATTCCAATTTATTGATAACTCCACAAGCTGGGAGAAGTTGTGGATAAAAATCTAACCTTTACATATTACCTAGATTCTGCCCTAAGCAGAAGGGGCCGTGAATTCCACCTAATGGCCAAGCAGCACTATTGACTGCAAGAGATCTTCCAGTGTTAGTTACAACTATTATTTATGCATATTAATAGATACTTATATATCTGGATATTGTTTATGTAATCGTTCCAGAAATGCTACAATCAAACCCATTTAATATTAAAAATAAGTGGTCGGGGGTGGAAAAGTTTGGATATCAAAAGTTAATAAACAATATTAATTTCAGAAAATCATATGGTATTAATTAACCCCTTCCATAATAGGAGCATAGTCCAGACTTTGAGACAGCAAGGCACCAATTTTTTAGGGATGTCTCCACTTTACGATTGATTACTATGTTGTGTCTGCAGCTCTGGTTACTTGTATACATCCTGTCATATAGGCATATGGCAGGAGGTGGGCAAAGCATGCCCTTAATAACAGAATGTTAAAAAAACCCCAAACCACACACTGTTTTTTAAAATGTAACAGAAAAGTAGCTGTCTCTTATCTTTCACAACCATACTGTATCCCCTGGTTTTGTTATCACTTAGCAAAGGTGGTTACAACACTGTCTTGGAGCACTCCAAATTCACTCCTTCTCCCTGTCCCCTGCAGGTTTGAATGGGAAGAAGAAGAAGGCTCGAAAACTGCTTTGCCTCACCCTGTCATGCAGGCTTGAAGTGCAACAGCAAAACATGCCTTTCCACAAGTGTGCTGACTCATGTGGAAGCCTGTGATGGGAATCAGGCTGGTGGCTAGCTGGGTCTTTCACACCCAGTATAAATGGCAAATGGACACTTTGTCTAAAAAAAAAGTAATAAATAGGGCAAGGTGCAATATGAGCCAGCAGTGTGCACTTGCAGACCAGAAAGCCAATCAGATCCTGGGCTGCATCAGGAGAAGTGTGGCCAGCAGGTCGAGGGAGGTGATTCTCCACCTCTACTCCGCCTTGGTGAGACCCCACCTGGAGGACTGCATCCAGTGCTGGAGGGACAAGAGGGATGTGGAGATGCTGGAACATGTTCAGAGAAGGGCCATGAGGATGCTCAGAGAGCTGCAGCACCTGTGCTATGAGGGTAGACTGAAAGAGTTGGGGCTGTGCAGTCTGGAGAAGAGGAGGCTCCCAGGTGACCTTCTTGTGGCCTTTCAGGATCTGAAGGGGGCCTACAAAACAGCTGGGCAGGGACTTTTTAGGCTCTCATTCCACCTAGTCCTGTCTAGGTGGAATGGAGCAAAGCTGGAGGTGGGGAGATTCACACTGGAGGTGAGGAGGAAGTTGTTGAGCATGAGAGTGGTGAGAGCCTGGAATGGGTTGCCCAGGGAGGTGATTGGGGCCCCATCCCTGGAGGTGTTTAAGGGCAGGCTGGACGAGGCTCTGTCCAGCCTAATCTAGGCTAGGGTGTCCCTGCCCATGGCAGGGGGACTGGAACTGGATGATCCTTATGGTCCCTTCCAACCCCGACTGATTCTATGATTCTTCTCATCGAAATTAAAACTTAAATAAAATTATCCAGGAGAAGCTTTTTAGGAGCAGATAGAAGTGTGTGTTCTGGTAATTTCCTTCAACAGTTCAACATGCAAATGCTACAGCTACACCTATCACTACATTTGAAAAAAACAAATGTACACAGAGCAAATGCTAGGAAGGAACAGTAACTAAACAGAACACTCCTTTCTGCGCTACACACAGAAATAGAGCTGTATATGCAGTTTTCAAAAATTCTGGGTTTCTCCTGCTCTTTTGCAGGAGTTCAAATTATTCAGGCTTTCACATCAGCATTCTGTTGTTTGTGGGAGTGTACGGATGTTTGCAAGGTATTTTACACAAGTCAGATATTGCTCATTTCCTTATCTGAAGCTTTTTCCACTCAGGGTTGATAGTGACTGTCCTCCAGTTCTAAATCAGATAATATCAGCAGACTGCTGCTCATTCGTGTCTTAAAGCAACCAAAGAAATTCAGTTTCGTAGCACCATCCTCTCAAATCCAGGAAAGCTCTTAGGTTGTGTTACCATTACCATCTGGGAAAGAGTTCTGCAGCTGATTTCCAGTTTCAGGTGAATTGCTTCCTGCTGCTAGAGATTCAGAAAGTTCACTTCTGCTTCAGGTACACTGATTTTTCTTGTCCATTGTAAGGCTTTTGTATTCAGAGGTAAAGTCTCGTGGGGCAAGACAGACAGAAAAACATGTCACATACAACCTACTTGAATATCTTTAAATTACTTAAAACTTAAACATGTTAAAATCCTAAACTTAAACATCTTAAACACCTTAAAACTTAACCTTTTCATCTTTAAATCCTTAACACGAAAGTATCTTTAAATTCCTAAATTTAAACTTAACATATTTAAATTCCTTAAAACTTAACCTTAGCACTTAAAACTTAACCTTAAATATTCAGTGGCTATTTCATCTGCACCTTAACATTATACTTCCCTGTTTAAATATCATCACAGTATTTCACAGTTCTCCTGCTTATCTCAAGGTCCTAATGATTTGGTATGGGCAATTAACACTTAGCTTCAGCTTCTTCAGCCCCTCCATTCACAGGCAGAGAAAAACCTAAACCTGAGTTTCTCTTTAACAAAACAAAAGATAATGCTTAAACTTGCCTCAATAGCTTCACTCCTTTTCTGCAGCAATTTCAACACAGCAAAATAGTTATAAAGCTACAACAAGATACAACAAAGTTCCCATGTTTGTATAGGGAGGTTCTGGAAGTGGCTTCTCCCCTCTGCTGTAATAGGAGGAAACTATACCCACTGCTTTTCCCACTTTCCCTCCCTTTTTTTTCCCTCCAAAGCAACAAATAAACAGTGATAACGAACTTAACACCACAATTAGTATCAATTAGCATGAAGAAAACACTCAAATGTGTGGTACAACATTCACAAACACATCCAGAAGAATAAATTTGTAGTTGTGTCTTTTAAACAATCTGTAAGTTTTAAAAATAGTTCACTGGAAACTTGCTTTATTAAGTTCCCTGCCCCTGCCCCACACATACACTTTGAAAAAACCCAGGCTAGGACTCAGTCGGCTGGAAGTTAATAAATGAAGCTTTACATTTACAGCAATGCACAATATACAAGCAGATATTTACAATATATAATAGTAAAAAGGTAATACAGAAACACCACGTCCCTTCCAGAGACCAGAGTCCCTAAGAGGGGGTTTTAACCACCCTATCACCTTTCCCCCTCCCCAATCCTATCTCACCATCTGTTTTATGCAGCAGATAGACAAAGGTAGATTGGCCAGGGGGATTAGCAGCAGAAAATAAATTAGCAAAATTATTCAGATCCAGTTAGGAAAGGCAGGGAGAAAGAGCCATGGAATAGCAGCAGCCACAGCCCAAAGTGGTCTGTATTATCTATATTTGGGTTACAACTCTTAAACACCTTTTTTTTCTTCTTCTTCAGTAAAGCTATGAGTGAAGCAGCATCATCAGTGTTTTTCTTTCTCAGCCTAAAGCCTGATTTCTCATTCAAATCATCCAATTAGTTCAAACCAGCACATTGAGGTAAAAAGAAAATGTAGGCTTGTTTTAGTCTGGAACTTGACTTAATGCCTGCTGAGCAAGTTCTTTGCTTAAAACAAGAATGTCTTGATGTCATTGAGTCTGCAAAACTTAACTTTGCTTTGAACTGAGTTTAGCATTCACTGCCTCCAACTTCTTCAGATGCTTCTCGTTCTCCACAGTGGATGTGGGGGTGGGTGGCTGGGTGGGCAGCAGAACAAGGGGTGGCTGCCAGCCCTCAGTCTGAGTGCAGAGTCTTGGTGTCCCATCCTGTCACACAGCAACAGCAGCATCCTTGGCAAGGTCACTGGCATCACCTTCTTACATGACGCTGCCTGCTGCTCTTCTTCCTGCTGCTGCTGGCCACTCCTTCCTACTTGGCACAGCTTCTTCAGCAAACACCACCACAGCTGACCTTGGATGGGCTGATTTGCAGCACTGCAGCTTCCATGGACAGTAGAGATCTGCAGTGGCAGCTGGCTGGGAGCAAGCTCCATGCATGGCTGAGTAAACTTAGCACAGTGGCTGTCCTCAAGGATCAGAGAGGTAAAAGAGTCAGACCCCTGAGAGGTAGATCAGGTGGTGAGACACTGGAACGGGTTGCCTAGGGAGGTTGTGACTGCTCCCTGCCTCAAGGCCAGGTTGGATGAGGCCTTGAGCAACCTGTTCTAGTGGGAGGTGTCCCTGCCTATGGCAGGGGTTTGGAACTGGATGAGCTTGGAGGTTCTATCCAACCTAAACCATTCTAGTGCTGTGGCACCATTCCTCCCACTTCTGTGGCAGCAGTGAAGGCAGTCCCACCATTTCATAAGCCACCACGCTGTGAGCAATACTGCTCAAGATACAATCATGTTCTTTGGTCATATACTGACATATAATTATTAAAGTTCCCTGCTGTTCACCTCTCCTCTCAGAACTGTAGAGGTGATGAAAATGTTGCATGATGAGACAGCTCTGTGGTCTGCTGTGTTCTGTAGTTCAGTTGGGCTTGCTACCAGTCTGCTCTCTTGTCCACAATATTAAGACCATCAAGTCAGGGTTCACCATTTGTGGCATTTGGAGGCATACACACATGGCATAGACTTCAGAAGGCTTTTCCTCCCACCCTGTGGAGACCTTTATTTGCACAACTTATTTTGCTTATATAGACTTCCAGTTCTATTCACATGGCAGTCTATGGATAGTCTTCAGATCAAGCCTTTCACTCGCCATGCATAGTAATTACATTGGTTAATTGAATCAGGCTTATGCTCCCATTCCTTCCATTCACACTTCCATTTATCTTTTCTACCATTTACACCTAAATGGCACACCATTGTTTCATACCAAACTGAAATATGTCATTCCTATAGGTGGCAAATGTGACACCTATCTAGGAGAAGGGCAGAAAGGAAGATCTGGGCATCTCAAATGCCATCATACATCATACAGCCAATAACCAGGGGATCAGGCCAAGTCAGCATGGATTTATGGGGAGCAGGTCCAGCCTGACCAACCTGATCTCCTGGATAAAGCACTGAATAAAGCACTGGCTGGACAGGAGGGAGCAGAGAGTGGTGGTCAATGGAGTCAAATCCAGTTGGCAGCTGGGCACTGGTGGTGTTCCTCAGGGATCTGTGTTGGGACCACTTATTTTTAACATCTTTGTTGATTACGTTGATTCAAGCATAGAGAGTGTCAGCAGTAAGTTTGCAGATGACACCAAGTCAGGTGGCAGTGTTGATTTGAATGAGGGTAGAGAGGCTCTGCAGTGGGACTCGGATAGGCTGGACCAATGGGCCAACATTAATGGGATGAATTTCAAGGAGGCCAAAGGTCAGGTCTTGCACTTGGGTCACAACAACCCCAAGCAAGGCTACAGTCTAAGGGCAGTGTTGCTGGAGAGCTGCCTGGAAGAAAGGGACCTTGGGGATGTAATAGACAGGAGCTGAATATAAGCAGCAGTGTGCTCAGGTGGCCAAGAAGGCCAATGGCATCCTGGCTGGGATTGAAAATGCTGTGTCCAGCAGGAGCAGGGAGGTGATTGTTCCCTTGGATTCTGCTTTGGTGAGGCCACACCTTGAGTATTGTGTTCAGTTTTGGGCACTGCAATACAAGAGAGATGTGGAGGTGCTGGAGCAGGTCCAGAGGAGGGCAATGAAGCTGAGGAAGGGCCTGGAGAATAAATCTTCTGAGAAGCAACTGAGGGAGCTGAGGATGGTTAGTGTGAGGAAGAGGAGGCTGAGGGAAGACCTCATTGCTGTCTACAACTACCTGAAGGGACACTGTGGAGAGGCTGCTGCTGGTCTCTTCTCACAGGTAATTGGAGAGAGAACAAGAGGGAATGGCCTCAAGCTGAAGCTGGAGAGGTTTAGACTGGACATTAGGAAAAAGTTTTTCACAGAGAATGTGGTCAGGGACTGGAATGAGGTGGTGGAGTCACCCACCTTGAATATGTTTTAAGGTGAATCTCATAGAGTAGGGTTATAGGCTGGACTTGGTGATCCTGAGGGGCTTTGCCAACCTGGATGTTTCTATGATTCTGTGGTTCCCCTGGAAGGCAGCCAGATAAGGTGCATTTGGCAGTATCTGAGACTTGGTGGTGTTCCTCAAGTTATTCCAGCATTGTGCATTGTTTCACTTAGCTGGACTGGCACATAAGCATCTGTAACCAAAACTGAGATGTTAACAAACCAACCTCTCACTCTTTCCTCATAAAGTCCTGAAAAAAACACATCCTGTTGCATTGTTATCTCCACATGTGAGCTCTGTTCTTGGCAGGCAAAGGCATCTCTTCTTCCAGAGATGGAATTGCTGGGAAAAACTTCATAGCTGCTTGCAGGTGTCTGTGGGATTGGTAGCTTCTCTCAGCTGCTTTCTATGGTGCAACTTCCAGGCACCTTTTTCAGGCAAGAGCTGAATACACCTAGAATATGTTTGCCCTGTATGAATGTATAAGGCAACATCCCCCACCACAAAAAGGGTGTGGAACTGTTGGAGCCAGTCCAGAGGAGGGCCACAAAGATGCTCAGAGGGCTGGAGCACCTCTGCTATGAGGACAGGCTGAAAGAGTTGGGGCTTTTCAGCCTGGAGAAGAGAAGGCTTCCAGGAGGCCTTATAGTAGCCTTCCAGTACCTGAATGAGGCCAACAGGAAGGCTGGGGAGGGACTGTTCACAAGGTCTTGTTATGACAGGATGAGGGGTAATGGGTCTAAACTGGAAGAGGAGAGATTTAAATGGGATGTTAGGAAGAAGTTCTTTGGAGTGAGGGTGGTGAGACACTGGCACAGGTTGCCCAGGGAGGTTGTGGCTGCTCCCTGCCTGGAGGTGTTGAAGGCCAGACTGGATGAGGTCTTGAGTGACCTGTTGTAGTGGGAGGTGTCCCTGCCTATGGCACAGGGGGATTGGAACCGGATGATCTTTCAGGTTCCTTCCAACCTAAACTAGTCTATGATTCTATGATCCCCCCAAAAAATTGTGTTTTTTTTCTCTAGATTGTTCTGATGGTTGGAAAGGGATGGGACACTCCTTTCCCCATGGAATGCACCATCTTCCTCTCTCTTGATAAGAAGAGTTTTCTGACCAAAGGAGGCATGGCCAAAGCTGGGTAATTTTGTGGGTCTCTAGAGCATCCAGACTAACTTGGGAATAAAATTTCCACTACCACCCATGCACATTGCACTGCAGACCACTTGTTGTGGTGTCTCTCTCTTTCTTAAACTCTGCCATGGGTATCTATGCACTGTGCCAGTTGGCAGCTTCATCAGCATCCAGCATCCCCTGTGCTTGGTCATTGGGAGCTGAATCTGTGTCCCTCTCCGGTTTAGTGCCATTGGAGCATTTGGAGCCATGAACAGCTGAGCGGAATCTGGGCCTGATGATTCATTACTGGAAGAGTGCTGAGCATACAAATAGCAGGGTACATTCAGCAGCTGAGCTTATTTGATGCATTTCTGGTCTACTTTGCTTCACCAGCAGCAACACTTCTAAGACCAGCCTACATTCCTCTGCAGCCCTGGTGCCAAATCTCTGGCAATGTAGCTCTGTAGAGACTCCTCCGACATGCCTGCTACCTCTATTAGTGCTTTGTATTAGCCAGGCAAGTGAGTAGCTCAAGAAAACACCAGGAGAAAATAATAGACATATTCATTCTCATAAAAAACCACAGTGCAGTGATGAACCCTTATTATTTGTGTGCTTCTAGCTATTCATAGATGGCCACAATCCAGATTAGCTGCTCTGTGCCAGCGCATCTGATTGTCAATAAGAGGCAGCTTGACTCAGATGAAGCAAAAGCTTTATCTGCATATGACAGGGGAGTGTTGCTAAAGTTGACTGAATCCTGGACTGTGTAGGATATATTCCAAATGCACTTATTTATCTATGTGTTCTAAACACCTTTCAGCTTATTTCTGAAGAAATGGGAAGCTGACAGTCAGCACTTTACCTGCTCTGCTCTCCTGGTGAACAGGGCAAGACTTTGGTGACACTCTGGCGACTGCAGCAGATTTCCAGTTGCACTCATCAGAATCAGGATTTGGCATTTATGCACTGATGGCTCAAAGTGCTGGCTGAAAGGCAGAGAGGGAGTCGAAAGGGAACGGACCTTAGTGAGAAAGAGAAAAGGATCAAGTTATCATTCCCTTGGTGAAAAGCCTCCTGCAGGTGCTGCAGTGGTCAGCAGGCAAGGGGTGGTTCACTGAAGGTGGAAGAAAACACCTTCAACAAAGTCTAAAGAGAAAAGAACCCAAGTGATAGAGATGAGAAATCTGGATGGACTCTTACATACACCAGCTTACTACTTGACCTGGACACACAGAGTACAAACAAAAAGTCAACTATGATTCTATGAAGCCCACAAAACAAACACATTTCAAGTCTAAAGATAGCATATCCGCTGTCAGAGAGGATACTGCATGGTTGTGGTCTAAACATGTTTGTGGTGGTTCACTGAATCACTACCATGCTGCATTTGGTGGTGTGGTAGGCCAGCAACACACCCATTTTCAGTGCAGTTGGGCAGGCAGAGATTTAGTGAGTTTCTTAGGGCAGCAGATGAACTGGGCTACTGTGCTGCCTCCCAGATGCTGAAATAGCCTATTGTCATTTTGCATTAGTTACTTGCGTTGAGGTTCTAGTGGAATTTCTGAGTTGAAGTGGGTAAATGTTTGTTCTGGAGATGCACTTTGATGCCCATCTCCTCTGAGCAATACAGTTATTAGCAGAAGTGAGGAAATGTAGCAGGCAATAGCTCAGGAAACTGGCTCTTTCCTATTTGGAGCACTAATTAGAGCAATTAATCACTGCTGCTTCTGCTATCTAAGCTTCCGGGCTGGAATATATTGTCCTCTCTTGTCAGAGCAGAAGTGTAAAAATGGTTTCCCTCCACCTGACACTTTGCCAGTAGAGCTTTTATCAGTATCTGTCTCCTACCAGCTTCTATCTTGCCTAGGAGCTGAAAATGTAAAGAACAAATTGACATGACTGTTCCAAAAGAAAGAAGAGGTGTGAAATTTTAAGAGATCATCTTCTACCGTGTGGGCTTTAGCTGGATATCTCCTCCTGAACTACATTTCTTGGGAGTTTCTGGTGGGTTTCTGTTTCACAAGACAGCCATTACCTTCTGAGAGTACCTGGATGTTTCCACTGCATAGAAAGGGTTTTCTCTACTCTTCATGCAATTAAAACTTCTTCCCACAAAGCCCCCTACCTATTGAAGTTCTCCAGGCATGTGCAGGGTGAAGATGAGGTTGTTTCTGTTTATTTTAATAACCTCTCTGCCCCTTAGTTAGTCCACTAGTAGTTAATTTAAATGGTTAAGTATGCTCCTCCTACTCCCAGCTGATGAACGGTAGGGGCTGGGGATCACAGCACAGAGACGTGGTCCTCTCTGTCTCTAACTATGCAGCTCTGTAAGTTAGGGACACCAATGCTTCAGCTTATCTTCTGTGTGTTCTTGACATACTGGTAAGTCCTTCAGAGAAGAAGGGCATTTAGAATCATAGAATCATAGAATCAGAGTTGGAAGGGACCATAAGGATCATCTAGTTCCAACCCACCTGCCAAAAGCAAGGACACCCTACCCTAGATCAGGCTGGCCAGAGGCTCATCCAGCCTGCCCTTAAACACTTCCAGGGGTGAGGCCTCAACCACCTCCATGGGCAACCCATTCCAGGCTCTCACCACTCTCATGGTGAAGAGCTTCCTCCTCGTTTGCCATTTCTTCTGGCACCCTTACCTCCCAGTGTGCTGAACCCTATAGCACACTGTGGCCTTGTTCCATGAGCGCCTCCCCAGCCTTGAGGGTAAGGATTTCAACTGGTCCCACTCTTGCCTCTTATCCTTGTGAGACCTGTGAAAAAGTGTGATGGTACCTGCCAGGGTCCACAGAGCCACAGTTTTCACTGGGCCTACCCACAGTGTGTGAATGTGAAAGAGCGAGATGTGACCCCACGATGCTGGAAGCGTCTGCACTGCTGCTGAGATTTAGTGCTGCTGAGCAGGGTTGGTCTCCTGCTCCCCTGCAGTGCCAAACAGAACGGGTGAGCTTGCCTGGCTGATGAAGATGGCCATCTAGCCTCAGCCTGCATGCACATTTTAATAGTGCACACACATGACTAAATCACGAAGATGATCAGAGGGCTGCAGCAGCTCTGCTGTGAGGACAGGCTGAGAGAACTGGGGCTCTGCAGTCAGGAGAAGAAAAGGCTTCCAGGAGTCCTTATAGTAGCCTTGCAGTATCTGAAAGGGGGCCTAGAGGATGGCTGGGGAGGGACTATTCACAAGGTCTTGTAATGACAGGACGAGGGGGAATGGGTTCAAACTGGCAGAGGGGAGATTTAAACAGGATGTTAGGGGGAAGTTCTTC
Organism: Psilopogon haemacephalus; assembly: GCA_013396835.1. NCBI lineage: Eukaryota > Metazoa > Chordata > Aves > Piciformes > Megalaimidae > Psilopogon > Psilopogon haemacephalus. Next base: position 86,732 of record VWZI01016699.1, read on the forward strand.
ACAGTGAGGGTGGTGAGACACTGGCACAAGTTGCCCAAAGATGTTGTGGCTGCCCTGCCTGGAGGTGTTCAAGGCCAGACTGGATGAGGTTTTTAGCAACCTGTTCTAGTGGGAGGTGTCCCTGCCTATGGTAGAGGGGGGTTGGGACTGGATGATCTTTGAGGTCCTTTCCAATCTAAACCATTCTATAATGATATGGTTCTGTGCTGAAGAGCACTTGTCCCTGTACTGACCTTTGAGGGCCAGCACTAATCTCCATTTGGACATGGAGATTCATGAGATGGTGGAGTTCAGGATCTTGAGTGGTAGGAATAGAATATCAAGCAGGATCACAACTCTGGATTTCAGCAGGGCAAACTTTGGCTTTTTCAAGCAGTTACTAGGGGAAATAGCATGGGACAGAGTACTGCAAGGCAAAAGGACCCATGGTAGTTGGTTAATATTCAAGACCCTGAACATCAGAGTCTTTGAGTCTGCCTTTAGCTGAGCTCCAGAAGTTGCAGCAAAATATTGATCTGTATGGGTTGCTCAGGGAGGTGTTTGGGGCCACATCCCTGGAGGTTTTTAAGCGCAGGCTGGATGAGTCTGTGGCCAGCCTGATCTAGGGTAGGGTGTCCCTAGGTTTAAACTGGAAAAGGGGAGATTTAAATGGGATGTTAGGAAGAAGTTCTTTCCAGTGAAGGTGGTGAGATACTGGAATGCCCAGGGAGGTTGTGACTGCTTCCTGCCTGGAGGTTTTCAAGGCCAGTCCTTGGGGGACCTGGATGAGTCCTTGGGGGACCTGTTCTAGTGGGAGGTGTCCCTGCCTATGGCACAGGGGGGTTGGAACCCAATGACCTTTGAGGTCCTCTCCAACCTAAACTGTTCTATGATTCTAATTATACCAATATGAAGTAATGAACTCAGTAGGTACCAAGTAGGTTCCAGCTGCATGGGTAAGGCAGGCTGAGATTGCTGTAATTGCAAGCCCTTGCTGGCAGTGTGACAGCAGAATTGTGAAATGCCCACTTGCCCTTGGTGTAACTACCTTCTGCTGCTTCTGTATCAGCCAGCTTCAACACTTCTCACTGTGAAGTGCTTTTCCAGATCTGAAATGTTAACACTAATGTTTATCTCTTTTTGCTGCCCTTGATGAAAAATTGAAGGACTATGAATGAATGAAGAGTTTGTCCCCTGTTTATGCTTTTTTTTATCCTTTCTTTTCATGCTTGGATGCTGAGATGCATTTACTGAAACAGGGTCAGGGTTGCTTTTTGACTTTTGAGACAGATCTGTTCAGGAAATCTTTCAATGAGAATCCTCATTCTTAAAAGCTCTAGATGTTGCAGACCTTCAGCAGGTAAGAATGGCTACAGCCTTCAGTGAAATACAGCCCAAGAGCATCTTGCAACGTCCCAACCACATGACAAAGGCAAAGGCTTTTCAGATGTTGTTGCACATTTCTATTTATTATTTTAGCAGCTGATTGAATAACTGTCAGGCTTTCCCCCTGAGCATAGAAGCAGTAGAGATTGTGTGCAGGCTGTTCTTTTTGGAGAAGTTGCTACAAGGAGCAGAGGTTCAAAATGGAGCTCAAGGTGTAGCTTACCACCTCTGTAAGAGGTCTGCGATTTGATTGCTTCCGTTTTGCTCGGGGGGTGGGGGAGGAGGAATAAGGCAGTCCTCCTATCTCCATTTCACTTAACTTCAGCATTTTGCAGCCAAGACCCTGTGTTACAAGTCTGTAGCCTTGGCATCATTGCAGCGACTTGCCTTCGCCATCATGTAACACAGGGTGGTGTTTCAACTGGTCTGCAGATGTAGTGGGCTTGGGCTGAGCTGGGGTTAATCCTCCTCAAAGCATCTCCCTAGTGCTGTGCCTTGCAGTGCTGCAGGCGAGTGCTGATAACACAGCAGTGTTTTGGCTGCTGCTGAGCTGAGCACCCAGGCTGGGGTTTTCCAACATCTCCCAGCCCCAAGGGTGTGCTGGGAGGACACAGCTGAGGCAGCTTATCCAGGTTGTCCACAGGAATGTTCCATGCCATACAATATCGGCTCAGATGTAAGAACAAAGTGAAAGAAGGTGGTCTGGGGACCTTTGTCCCTGGCAAGTTTGGGAGAAGAGACCAGCACCAGCCTCGCTACAACCACCTTTTAGGTGGTTGTAGCGAGNCCTTACTGAGAAGGTGGTCAGGCACTGGAAGGGGCTGCCCAGGGAGATGGTGGAGTCACCATCCCTGGAGGTGTTTAAAAAAAAGAGTAAATGTGGCATAGCTTGAGGCTATGGCCTGGTGATCAAGGATGCTGGGATGAAGGTTGGACTGGATGATCCTTGTGGTCCTTTCCAACCACAGTGATTCATAGTGATTACATGTTGTGCTGAGGGATTTGGGTTAGTCAGGGACTTGTCAGTGTGAAACTAATGATTGGACTCAACGATCTTGAAGGTCTTTTCCAATCTAAGAAATTCTGTTACTCTGTGATTCTGTCTGTCCTCCAAGGGAACCAAGTGCAGACAGCTCTGCTTCCTGAGACACAGCATTGTCCTGCTGATGGGCAGCAGAGACTAACATCTCTCTCTCTGCTCTTGCTTTCTGCATGGTCTATTGCTCTGCTTATTGCCATGATTAAATTGCTTCTATCTTATCACTTGGTTTTTGTTACATTGTCCCCTCTTCCCTTGTCTATTTAAGAGGGAGAGTGATAGAGCAGCTTTGGCAGGCATTTGGCCCTCAGCCAGGGGCAAGCCACCGCAGCAGTATGTCCTGGCTTGTCTTCCTCTTGACAGATACATAGAACAGTGCCACAGCACATCCATCCTCGGAGGATGGAGCACATCCATTTCTCCCTGAGTGTATCCAGCAGGTGCTGGGTTAGCAGTGTCACAAAAGGCACTTGCTTGTTCCCACTGGCACTGCGAGACTCTGCGCTCCGCTGCATAAAGCTCAGCGCACATAGGGCTGAACGCGCTAAAAGAAGTGGTTCAGGTAAGCCTGCGTGACAGTGGTGCCCTGCAATAAACTCTGGTAGCCCTCCAAGGACTTTGCTGAAGAAGTTTCCCTGTCATCCAAAGGCATCTCTGTGCCCAGTTTGTTGAAAGAAAGAACCCTTCTGTTCTGTGCAGCACAACAAACCATATTTCTTAGCAACAGCTTCGCAAAGAGCTGTATCTGATTTCCTCCTCTGCCCCCTCCTCTCCTTTT
>VWZI01016701.1:0-17511 GCA_013396835.1 Psilopogon haemacephalus
CCCCTCATGCCATTACTACCACATGAATTACCTCTGGATTTTTTTAAAATATGGAATGCTTCACGAATTTGCATGTCATCCTTGCGCAGGATTTCATTATACCCACATAAAATGTGTATGAAGCCTTGGAATCATAGAATCATAGAATGGTTTAAGTTGGAGGGGACCTCAAAGATCATTTTGTTCCAACCCCCTGCCATATGACCAAAAAGACAAGTAATCACTGAAGGAGAAACAAGGCTTTTTTTGCCTTCTTTTCAGAGGCATCTTTCATTATAGTTAATTTTTTTTTAAATTAAAAAAGAGGAAAAAAGATCTTCTCAAAGGCAACTGCAGAGCAGTCTCTCAACTTAGACAACTACTTTGCCATCAGGCACCTTTTTGAGCCTCCATGAAGTGTGGTATCTGATGCCACACTAGAAATCTGCATAAAAAGCTGCAGTTGAAAATCTGTTCTCTGGGCTGAAGGTTAGCACCCAAATCACAGAAACATCTACCTTTGATGCTTCCAATATTTTTTTAAAATAAGCTCTTGGTTATGCAGTGAGGTGTAAGCATTAAATAAAAGCACTTAGCTTTGATTTTACATAGCTTAAATAGATTTTGGAGAAGTGGATTTTAAGCATCATTTCTTTAACTTAAGTGCCTGGCTTAAATCACAATAAAATATGATTTAATTTTTGTTTCCTTTTAAAAAAAGAATCTGGTTATGCTTTGCTAAGACTTCAAGATAAGCATTAACTTTAATAAGAGTCTCAAAGTATTGTTTTTTCCCTGATGTTGTAATAAAAGAGAAGATGCATGAAAGGTTTGGGGTTTTCTGTTGTTGAAGCTGAATTAAACCATAGAAAATAGACTTATTTGTACATTTCTTTTCCTATAAGATTAAAGAAAAATATAGGATTTATTCCAAAGCTGCCCCAACTCACTGAACTGCTCATACTGACCAAATCTGAGTATGTTGCTTGAGAACAATGTATATATAAACAGCTTAAGAATTTGGCCCTTCATGTCTATTCCCAAGCTGTGCTGTGATTCATTCTCATTTTATATCATCAGCCATTTTGATGCCAGTGGAAGGCTACAGATTTTTACCTTCTTAAATAATCTTGTTACTGGGTGAGCTACAGAAGCTGCTTTCTTTTACATCTGTGCTGAAAGTAGAAAAAGTTTGTATATCTCCCATGTCTGGGGGCCATCAGAGTCTTCTTTGGGGAGAAGAAATGAGTAGAAAAAAACAGGAGGGCATGTTGGATAGTGCTATTAAAGAATGTGGACCCAATGGAGTGGGTCCAGAGGAGGGCCACAAAAATGATAAGAGGGATGGAACACCTCTGCTGCAAAAACAGAACCACAGAATCACAGAAACATCCAGTTTGGAAAAGCCCCTAAGGATCACCAAGTCCAACCTATAACCCTACTGTACAAGATTCACCTTAAACCATATCCCCAAGTACCACATCCAAATGACCTGTAAATACATCCAGGGTTGGTGGCTCCACCACCTCCCTGGGGACCTCATTCCAATGCCTGATCACTCTCTCCATGAAAAACTTTTTTCTAATGTCCAGTATAAACCTACCCAGTCTCAGCTTGAGGCCATTCCCCCTTGTTCTGTTCTGCAGTTACCTGTGAGTAGAGACCAGCAGCAGCCTCTCCACAAGTTACACAAGAAGGATGGTGAGAGACTGTTTACAAAGGCCTGCAGTGATAGAACATGGGGCAATGGTTTCAAACTCAAGAAAAATAGATTTAGATTGGATATTAGGAGCAAATTCTTTACCATGAGGGTAGCAACTGGAACAGGTTGCCCAGGGAGGTAGTTGAGGAGGAATATCCCTGGAGATATTCAGTGTGAAGCTCCACAGGGCTCTGGGCAACCTCATCTAGTTGAGGATGCCCTTGCTGACTGTAGAGGGGGTTGGACTGGATGACCTTTGTATGTCCCTTCCAACCCAGAGCATTCTATTATTCTATGAAGAGAAGGCAGAACTAGCATTTCATTTTATGGAGTTAAAGCCATCATGTGTACATTGAAAATGATGATGTACTGCTTGGTTTCGCCACTGTAACCAATCTCAGGATACAACATGAAAACTTTGTAAAATAAGTAGACTTGAGTAACTTGCACAAGTTTTAGAGCAGCTGGCCAGAAGTCTTACAACACTGAGGAAGTTCCAGAAGATAATTTTGTGCCAATGCAGGCTGAACAAAATGACCCTTCCATGTCTCCACTCTCAAAAAGCATAAATCAAGCTCAAGAACTAAAGAATTCAAATGAGATTAAATTAATAATTATCAGTATGGATTTCACAAAAAAAACCCAAAACCAAACAAACAAAATAAACCCCAGCTTGTCAAAACAGACAAAGCATTTGACTTCAGATTTGCATGCCATTATATTTAGGAAATGTAGCAATGCAACCAAAGCAATCATTAAGTTAGCTACATTAGTCTCCAAATGCAGTTATAAACAGGAAATTGTCATTGGGAAGATATGTTTCTAACGTATGCCAGTAGGGTTTATTTCTTAAGCATGACATTACTGAACAGTGACCAGGAGGAAAGAATTACTGATAAAATCTGCAGGCGGTGGGGGGGGGAAGGAGGGGGGAAAGGGGGAGCAAAGTAACTCACTATCTGAAATCTGACAGTGTCGAAGCTTGCAGACCACTCAGGCTGATGGAGGGGCAAATAACATAGAGTCATAGAATGGTTAAGTTTGGAAGGGACCTCAAAGATCATCTAATTCCAAACCCCTATCATAGACAGGGACACCTCCCTCTAGAACAGGTTGCTCAAGGCCTTATCCAACCTGGCCTTCAACACCTCCAGGGAGGCAGCAGCCACAGCTTCCCTAGGCAACCTGGTCCAGTGTCTCACCACCCTCACTGGAAAGAACTTCTTCCTAACATCCAGTTAACTCTCCCATCTGCCAGTTTAAACCCATTACTCCTCATCCTGTCATTATAAGACTGTGGTGGTTTAGCAGTTAGCTGCCTCCTCACACTTTGAAATAATCCAGGCTAGAACTCAGTTGGCTGGAAATTAATAATGAAGTCTTATATTTACAGCTGTGCACAATATACAAGCAGATATTTACAATATATAACAGATATTTACAGATATATACAGCAAAAAGGTAATACACAAACACCACACCCCTCCCAGAGATCAAAATCCCTAAGAGGGGTTTCTAACTTCCCCCTTACACCTGCACACTCCTTCCCCAATCTTATCTCACCATCTATTCATGCAGCAGGTAGGAGAAGATAGATTGGCCAGGGGGGTTAGCAGTAGGAAAAGAAGTTAGTGGAATTATTCAGATTCAGTTACAAAAGGTAGGGAGAAAGAGCCATGCAGGAGCTACCACAGCCCAAAGATGTCTGAAGCAGTCTGACCATCTGACTTACCTATATTTTGGTTACAGCTCTTAAAACAATTTTTTTTCTCCTTCTCAGTAAAGCTATGGGTGAAGTAGCACCATCAGTGTTTGCATTTCTCAGCCTATAGTCTAATTTCTCATTCATATCTTCCAATTAGTTCAAACCAGCACAATCCACCCCTGTCTACTTCACTCAGAGTTTACTGAGAATTATCTATCTAATCTAATACAATATTTACAATAATGAATATTACAAATTCAGTTCACGCTTTATTCTGGATGTATCTTGGATGTAGCTGATTCAAAAGCTCAGAAAATAAGAAACAGTTTGTCTCCTCACAGATGAGATGAGACCAGGGACTCCCAGGTGACATTTGCTATGTGCTCATGTACTTGTGTTGGATGCCATGTGAAATCTAGAACAGAAAACTCCTAACACTCTGAATTTAACCTCTTTCAGCTAGGGTTAGATTTATCTGTGGAATACACTGGATTTCACCATTCTCCTGCATTACCCAGTATATATGACCAGGACCTTCTGCAGAAACCACCCCTCAGACAGGTTTCCCTTCACCTGAAAGAGTAAATATCCAAACAGTTTTTTCTAACAGGTTCTTTTCACATACAACAGGAACTCTATCACTGTCCACTGTTTGTACCAAATCTGATTGGGCAGGTCCTGCTCTGTTTACAGAACACTTACTATTTACCAACCAGGTTGCTTGTGCTAAATGCTTATCCTAGTTTTTGAAAGCTCCACCCACCATGGTTTTTAGGGTGGTTTTTAGCAAACCGTTGTAGCATTCGATCTTCCTTGAAGCTGGTGCATAGTAGGGTATGTGGTAGATCCATTCAACACCATGCTCTTTGGCCCAGTTTTTCACAAGATTGTTCTTGAAATGAGTGCCATTGTCTGATTCGATTCTCTCTGGAGTTCCATGTCTCCACATGATTTGTCTCTCGAGACCAAGAATGGTGTTACGTGCAGTAGCATGTGGAACTGGATAGGTTTCCAGCCATCTGGTGCTTGCCCCTACCATCGTAAGCACATACTGCTTGCCAGAACAAGAACGAGGTAAAGTGATGTAGTCAATCTGCCACGTTTCACCATAGTTGTACTTTGACCATCTCTCACCATACCATAAGGGCTTGATTCGCTTAGCATGATTAATAGCAGCGCAGATGTCACAGTCATGTATGACTTGGGTGATAGTGTCCATGGATAAGTCAGTTGACCTATCACATGCCCACTGGTATGTTGCATTCCTGCCTTGATGTCCAGATGAATCATGGGCCCACCGAGCTAAGAACAGTTCACCTCAGTGTTTCTAATCAAGATGAAAGTCACTGTCACTGTTTGTGTCAACTTGAGAGATTTTTGCATCTTGATCTGCCTGATGGTTGTGTTGATGTTCCTCAGTAGCATTGCTTTTAGGTATGTGTGCATCTACATGCTGCACCTTAACAGGAATTCTCTCTAATCTTGCATCATAGATTAGCACACCAAATAGGCTTTCCTTTCCTCTGCCAACCACTCTTTTTCCAGTCCTTTAGCCAATTCCATAGAGCATTGGCTGCCATCCATGAATCGGTGTAGAGGTAAAGGATAAGCAAATTTTGCTGTTCAGCCACATCAAGAGCAAGTTGGGCTGCTTTTACTTCAGCAAATTGACTGGATTCACCTTCTCCATCTTTCACTTCAGTAACTCTCCTGATAGAACTCCAGACTGCTGACTTCCATCTTCACTTGTTCTTAACAATACAACAGGAGCCATCTGTGAACAAAGCATAGTTCTTTTCCTGATCAGAAAGATCAACATANACCTTTGCCTTTGAACATCCAGTTTAGAACGGGGAATCTAGGAGCTAAAAGCAATTGTGATTCAGTTCCAATCACTTCAGAAGCTGCTTTCACGCCTTCATAGGCTGCTAGTGTTTCTTTCTCTCTTGGGGTGTAATTTGCCTCTGAACCTCTGTAACTACAACCCCAGAAACCAAGTGGACAACCACGTGTTTCATATGGAGCTTTCTGCCAAAGACTCCAAGGTGGACCATTGTCACTCGCAGCCGTGTACAGAATGTTTTTAATGTCTGGACCAGATCGTACAGGTCCCAAGCTCACTGCATGGACTATTTCTCGCTTTATCTGATCAAAAGCTGCTTCTTGTTCAGGTCGCACTGAAAATGGTTTCTTTTGCGAGTTACATCGTGCAGAGGTTTGACAATTTGACTGAATCCAGGAATGTGTAGTCTCCAAAATCCCACTGCACCCAAGAAAGATAGAGTGTCCTTGTCATTTGTGGGAACTGCCATGGTGGAGACTTTGCTTATCATATTCTGTGGAATGTGATGGCGACCATCCTGCCACTGCACTCCTAGAAATTGAATTTCTCTGGAAGGTGCTTTGACTTTGTCTCTCTTAATGGCAAAACCTGCTTGCTACAGAATGTCAATTATTTTGTTACCACTCTCAAAGACTTCCTCATCAGTTTGGCCCCACACAATGATGTTTTCAATGAATTGGATGTGTTCTGGAGCTTTACCTTTCTCCAGTGCATTGTGGATCACAGAGTGACAGATCATTGAACTGTGTGTCCAGCCCTGAGGCAAACAGTTAAACTGATACTGGATTCCTCTCCAGGTGAATGCAAACTGAGGCCTGCATTCCTTGGCTATGGGAATAGAGAAGAAAGACATTAGCAATGTCTATGGTAGCTTACCATTTAGCTTCCTTTGATTCTAGCTCGAACTGGAGTTCCAGCATGTCTGGTACAGCTGCGCTCATGGGCAGAGTCACCTTGTGGAGACCACAGAAATCCACTGTGAGGCTCTAGTCACCATTAGCCTAGCACACAGGCCAAATAGGACTGTTGAAAGGTGAATGAGGTTTCTCAATGACCTCTGACTTTCCAGTTCATGGATCAGCTGATGAACAGACAACAAGAGGCACGTTTAGTTCTGTACTGCCTGTGATGCACAATTTCAGTATCAATTGGCAGTTGGGACATCTATGTCATGATGTCCCACAAGTGCAGATTCATCTTAAAGTTCAGGTCTAATCCCCAATTTCAATTTACCATCTGCAATTTCTATAGATGCTATTCCAAAAGCTCATTTATGACCCTTAGGATCTTTGAAACAACCTTTTCTCAAAAAGTCAATTCCCGGAATGCAAGGCGCATCAGAACCAGTTACAATAGTATGCTTCTTCCACTCTTTACCAGTTAAACTTATCTCAGCCTCCAACTTAGTTAACTCTTGAGATCCACCAGTGATTCCAGAAATAGTTATAGCTTCTGACCCTTTGCAATTTGATGGCAATAAAGTACACTGAGCACCTGTATCAGCTAAAGCCGTGTATTTTCAAACTTTTCAACTGCCAGACCACCTAATGGATACATTCCAATAGATTCAGTTTTCTCCACTATCACCTTCCTCCTCCTGGCTAGAGGAAGGGCACCCCTAATGCTGAACATGGCATGTAGGGTGTACACAATGGTTGGTGTTGTTGTTGTGAGAGGAATTACAATTATTATTAGAATAATTGCAATTGCTCTGAGAAGCTGAAGAAGTGACAGCTACTTTTCTGGCATTGCTGCCTCTGTTTCTACCACTCTGCAATTCCCTGACTATCTTTGAAAGGACTGAAGTAGGTTTACCATCCCACTTGTTCGTATTCTCACCATATTGGTCACGCAGAATTATCCAGAATGATGCACGTGATTGCTGGTTTCGAGGTGGATTTTGTGTCCTGGGCCAGAATTGCCTTGCCAGAGGTGGACTTATGTTCCTCATAGCAGAATCATATCAGATTGGATATGGAGGTTTTAAGTTCCTCCTTCAGTTCTTTCATACTGCCCTCTAGCTTTCTACTCATCCTTTAGCCTTGTTGTCATAGTTTGCATGGCAGAGACTAGGGTAGAATGAGACAGGCTGTCCTCTATCTGCCTCAGTTGGTCAGTGAACTCACCAACAGTGAGCCTTCCATTATCACCCTTTGATAGAAACTTGCTAGCCAAGATGTTAGCATAGGATGAATGAGCAAGTTTAATAATCTTCTTCATGAGATCTGTTCCAAGAGGAATGTTATCAGGCTCATGTATGGCATGATCTCCATAAAGCACTTCCTTCACAGCAAACTCCTTCAGAAGCTTAATTCCCTGCTCAACTGTGTTCCACTTCCTAGCTACCCATGGCAAGTCATCTCGGGAGGTGTATCTCATACCCACAGCCAGCAAAAGATGTGTCCACAAGCTAAGCACAGCAAGATTGGTTGCTAGGTCTTTGTCCACTCCACTCTCTTCTGTGAGTGGGCCTAGCTGCTTTTCAGACTTGTCTCTTACTTGTGGTACGACAATTTGCACCAATAGTACGACACCTCACCAGCCAGCTTAGGATTGGCTCTCCTGATTCTCTTGAATATTCTTTTCTAACTTCCCTGGTGTCTGTGAGGTGATCATTAGAGCCCTGGACACCACCCTTTTCCTCTTCATCTCTTTATTGATCTGTTTTTGCCTAACCAAACAAAACTCTCCTAACAGCATCCCTAATGTCCTGAGAGCCATCTTCTGTCCTGGTAGCTAAACTTACATTGTCCAGTCAAATATTTAAGACTAAGTTTCTCCTCTTCTTCCTCCTCCTGAAATCAGAGGTACCTGACCTTAGATCTTCCTTTGACCCATGTTTTGACACAAATTTAGGTTTCATTTTGGCAGGGGCCAGTTTAACAGAAGATGGAGCTTGTAATGGATCTGCATTTTGGGGAGCTTGAGTTGCTGGCACCTTAGAATCAGAATCGTCTTTTGCATTGGAATCAGGAATTGCTGCCTGAGGAATCAAAAATAGCATTTGAAACTATCTCAGTAATATTTAAGCCAGCAAACCCTAAGAAATAGTCGCCATAATCTCAAACCATCTTATTAAGTCTTTTCCATGCCAAATTCCATATACAAGTACTAATTTTGGCCACAAGCCATCCATGTGCAAACCACATAGTCACAGAAGAAATGACCGAGTATAACAGCCAGGTCAACTTCATTTTTTAACTTCCAGGATTAATTAGCAATCAAACAAATGTTAATTATGTCCACCCCACATTGGGTAAACCAATTAAATATAATGGTGTGGTTTAGCAGTTAGCTGCCCCCCCACACTTTGAAATAACTCAGGTTAGGACTCAGTTGGCTGGAAGTTAATAAATGAAGCTGTATATTTACAGATATGCACAATATACACACAGATATTTACAATGTATAACAGATTAATATATACACTCAAAAGGTAATACAGAAACACCACACCCCTCCCAGATGTCAAAATCCCTAAGAGGAGTTTCTAACCACCCCTACCACCTTCCTTCCCTTTCCTCAATCTTATCTCACCATCTGTTAATGCAGCAGATGTGTGAAGGTAGATCGGCCATGGGGCGTAGCAGTAGGAAAACAAGTTAGTAGAATTATTCAGATTCAATTACAAAAGCCAGGGAGAAAGATCCATGCAAGAGCTACCACAGGCGAAAGAGGTCTGAAGCAGTCTGACCATCTGAGTTATCTATATTTTGGTTACAACTCTTAAAACTTTTTTTTTTCTCCTTCTCAGTAAAGCTATGGGTGAAGCAGCACCATCAGTATTTGCATTTCTCACCCTATAGTCTAATTTCTCATTCAAATCCTCCAATTAGTTCAAATCAGCACAAAGACCTTGTCAGTAGTCCCTCCCCAGCCTTCTGGCAGGTCCCCTTCAGATACTGGAAGGCCACTCCAAGGTCTCCTCAAAAGTCTTCTCCAGGCTGAAGACCCCCATCTCTCATAGCAGAGATCATCTGATCATATCCATTGCCCTCCTCTGGATCTACTCCAACAAAAAAAACCCAAGCTGGATAGATGGTTGAAACTGGAGCTGTGAAGTGATTCTGCTTACTGTGTGACCACAGACTGTAAAAACAGAAGCATCGCCATTTGCTAGGTTAGAGATGCAGTGCCAAGTGAGTTGGAAATGTGGACTGGAGTACACAGTACTCCAGGTGGGGTCTCACAAAAGCAGTGTAACGAGGGGGAATCACCTCCCTTGCCCTCAACACCAAGACTATGACAGACTGCCTGTATGCAAACAAACCACCTCTGCTGCAATATCAACGCAAGGGAACCACCTCTGTTGCAATACCAAATCATACAAATGCAAAGAAACTTTGTCTCTTGGGAGACTACCCTGTGAAGATGGCCTTAAGCATTGATGTCATGGTAAGCTGTGGAACTGCTTGTGAAACTAAATTTGGGGAGATGAATTTCCAACCTAAACCATTCTATGATTCTATAATGCAACCCTTGGATGTTCCAAAAAGATCCTTAAGAAGCCGACTGCACTAGAGATACATCAGCTGCTTGTGAGAAAGCACTCAGATGAGCCAACAGGAACAGGGAGGTCATTCTGCACCTGTACTCAGCACTTCTCAGCACAGAAGTTCTTCTGGCCCTGTAATCAGTACTGGTTAGGCCACACCTGGAGTACTGTGTCCAGTTCTGGGGCCCTCAGTTTAAGAAAGATGTTGAGGTGCAGAACAAGAGGACACAGCCTCAAGCTGCACCAGGGCAGGTTTAGGCTGGATGTTAGGAAGAAGTTCTTCACAGCAAGAGTGAGTGGCATTGGAATGGGTTGCGCAGCAAGGTGGTGGAGTCCCCATCCCTGGAAGTGTTTAAAAGGAGGTTGGATGAGGCACTTGGTGCCATGATTTTGTTAATTAGAAGGGTTAGGTGAGAGGTTGGACTTCATGATCTCAAATCATAGAATCATAGAATGGTCTGGGCCGGAAGGGACCTCCAAAGGTTACCTAGTCTGGCTTCCCTGCAGTCAGCAGGGACATCCCCACTAGCCCAGGTTACCCAGGGCCTCGTCAAGCCTCACCTTGAATGTGTTCCTAACATCCAATCTAAATTTGCTTTTTAAGAGGAGGTGGATGAGGCACTTAGTGCCATGGTTTAGTTAATTGGAAGGTTTAGTAGATAGGCTGGACTTGATGATCCTGGAGGTCTTTTCCAATCTGCTTGATTCTGTGAAATACTATGTTCTGAGGTTTTCAGATGCAGAAGAACATTGACAAAATGGAGAAAGACCACAGGATATTTGCAAAAGTTAGCAGAGGACGGACCCCTCCTTACAAGAACCACCATCATATCGAAACCAAGTGAAAGGTGAAAGGAAAGCACAAAATAATATCTTCAACACAGACAGGCAGAGACAGACAAGCTTTTAAACTGAGAGAAATCAGCTTTTGAATCCAAAGTTTACTGGGGTAGAATGACTGAAAAGCAGATGTTAGATGAATTCAGAAAATCTGGTGCAGTTATCTTGTTAATGCTTCTCCTGCCCACCCAATGTTCTGCATATTAACAGATAATGTTCCAATACTGTGGTGGTTCGGCAGTTCCATGCCCACCCCCTCCCCCTCTTTGAAATAACCCAGGCTAGGACTCCGTGGGCTGGACATTAATAAATGAAGCTTTATATTTACAGCGTTGCACAATATACAAGCAGATATTTACAATGTATAACAGATATTTATACATATGTACAGTGAAAAAAAGGTAATACAGAAATGCCACGTCCCTCCCAGAGATCAAAATCCCTAAGAGGGGTAACCAACCACCCCTACCACCTTTCCCTCTTCCCCAGTCTTATCTCACCATCTGTTTTATGCAGCAAATAGGCAAAAGTAGATCAGCCATGGGGCTTAACAGCAGGAAAGAAGTTAGTGAAATTACTCAGATTCTGCTACAAAAGTCAGGGAGAAAAAGCTAGGCAGGAGCCACAGCCCAAAGCAGTCTGAAGCAGTCTGACTTATCTGTCTTTGGGTTACAGCTCTTAAAACAATTTTTTCTCCTTCTCAGTAAAGCTATGAGTGAAGTATCACCATCAGTGTTTTCATTTCTCAGCCTATAGTCTAATTTCTCATTCAAATCCTAAAATTAATTCAAACCAGCACAGATACTGATCAGGAATTTCCTTCTTATCTGACTCTAGAATAGCAAGCTCAACCACTTCTCAAACTTCAGAAGGGTCTGAAGCGTAGATCATAGAATCATAGAATGGTCTAGGTTGGAAGAGACCTCAAAGATCATCCAGTTCCACCCCCCCGCCACAGGCAGGGACACCTCCCACTAGATCAGGACACTCAAGACCTCATCGAGCCTGGCCTTGAACACATCCAGGGAGGCAGCAGACACAACCTCCCTGGGCAACATGTTCCAGTGCCTCACCACCCTCACTGTGAAGAATTTCTTCCTAACATCCCGTTCAAATCTCCCCTCCGCCAATTTGAACCCATTCCCCCTTGTTCTGTCATTACAAGACCTTGTGAACAGCCCCTCCCCAGCCCTCCTGTAGGCCCCCCTCAGATACTGGTAGGCTGCTATAAGGTCTCCCCGAAGCCTTCTCTTCTCCAGGCTGAAAAGCCCCAACTCTCTCACCCTGTCCTCATAGCAGAGGTGCTCCAGCCCTCTGATCAGCTTCGTGGCCCTCCTCTGGACTCTCTCCAACAGTTCCATGTCCTTCTTGTGCTGGGGGCTCCAGAACTGCACACAGTACTCTAGGTGGGGTCTGACAAGAGCAGAGTAAAGGGGGAGAATCACCTTTAGATCCTAACACTTAGTTGTCATAGAATGGTTTGAATTGGAAGGGACCCAAAAGATCATCTAGCCCAGCTCCCTGCAGTGAGCAGAGACATGCCCAACTAGATTAAATTGCTCAGAATCTCAATCAACTTGACCTTGAATGTCTCCAGGGATGGGACCACCTCCCTGTGCAACCTGGGCCAGTGTTCCACCACCCTTTACAGTAAAGAAGTTCTTCCTAATGTCCAGTCTAACACTCCTCTTTCCTAATTTCAGACCATTACTCCTTGTCCGGTGCTACATGCACTTGTAAAGACCCCCTTCCTGGCTTTCTTGTAGGTTCCCTTTAGGTGTTTGAAGGCCTGTATAAGCTCTCCCTGGAACCTTCTCTTCTCCAGGCTGAACAACCCCAACTCTCTCAGCCTGTACACCTCATTGCTGTCTACAGCTACCTGCAGGGAAGTTGTGGAGAGGCTGCTGCTGATCTCTTCTCACAGGTAGCTGGAGGCAGAACAAGGGGGGAATGGCCTCAAGCTGAGGTTGGGTAGGTTCAGATTAGACATTAGGAAAAAAATTTTAATGGAGAGAGTGGAATGAGGTGCCCAGGGAGATGGTGGAGTCATCAACCTTGGATGTGTTTAAGGGTTGTTTGGATGTAGTGCTTAGGGATATGGTTTAAAGTGAATCTTACAGAGTAGGGTTAATGGTTGGACTTGGTGATTCTGAGGGGCTTTTCCAGCCTGGATGTTTCTGTGATTCTGTTACTCCTCAGGTACTGGAAGATCATTATTAGGTCTCCCCAGAGCATCCTATTTATAAAGGTCTATCTCCAAAAAGCCAGGGTTCATTTAAGCTCACACCAAATCAAGGTGTGTCCCAGGATTACCTTTTGCACAGGTATGTTTCTGTGCACTGTAAACTACATTGGAAATTGGGAAGGCCAAACTGGCCAGCTGAGCTGGGCTTTGTGGTTGTTCCATTTAATACGTAGCAAAGTCTGCCAGGTGCAGAGCCCTCTTGTAGTCTGAAAATAGACCACAAATGTGGTTTTATCCAGTAAAAGGACATCTTCAAATTATAAATCATAAAGGAAAGCTGACAGAGTGCAGGAGTATCAAGTAAATGTATCTGAAAATTATCTGAAAGGCAATGTAAGTTTTATACTCATCTTGGGAATAAACCTCTGTGCTAATAAAACCTTAATTGCCCTGTCATTTTCCTGTTTTGTGAAGCAGAGGCTTAAGAATCATTGGGTAAAACTGGTAGTGTAAAATGTAAATCAGGTGTTTGGGGGAGTTTAATTAGTGATTTTCATTAAAGAAAAAAATAATATTTTCCTATAGCAAATTTGAGTTATCCTAGACAGTAAAAAAATACCATTGACTAAAATTCCTGTAATCCAGTGATTAGGCTTTTTAATTTTATCTTCTATAAGATGTTTTGTTGACTGTGGTTTTCTTACTATTAAATAAAAACATGCATTTGATATGACCCATCTTAACTAAACAGATGGGAACAAAATTCTATTTTATTCAAAGTATGCTCCAGATATGTAAGAAATGAGCTTGCAAATAAATAGGACAGGAAAAGGAAGTATATGTTGGAAAAGCTACATACATGACACTAGAGGAAGGTAGGAGTAGAAGCTATGTTAGATTTGCTTGGCTTTCAACTGGTTAGATTTCATTAGTAAGCCATGCTGTAGAAGTCTTCATAAAATATTTGTCCAGTGACTGTAGCATTCCTAACTGTTGAAATGTGAAATAGATACTTTGATTTAGGAGTTGGGTTTGAGAGTAGTGTAGAGTGGTTTGGGTGGGATTTTTAGTTTGGGTTGGTTGGTTGGTTTTTTAACCTGCTTTGTAAAGCATATGATACTTACTAGCTGATGTGATTACTTTAGGCAGTAATAAACTGTGTTGGTTTGTATGAGCCAGTGACAGAACAAGGGGATACACTGTCAAACTGCACCAGGGAAGGTTTAGGCTGGATGTTAGGAAGAACTTCACAGCAAGAGTGATTGGTATTGGAATGGGCTGCCTGGGGAGGTGGTGGAATCACCATCCATGGAGGTGTTTAAAAAGAGACTACATGAGGCATGTGGCACCATGATTTAGTTGATTAGATGGTGTTAGGTGATAGGTTGGACTTAATGATCTCCAAGGTCTTTTCCAACCTTGTTAATTTTCTGATTCTGTGAAGTTAGGTGCTGGAAAGCAGTTCTGCAGTAAAAGACTAAGAAGTGTTGGTAGACAAGAAGTTCATCATGAGCCAGCAATGTGCCCTCGTGGCCAAGAAGGGCAATGGTATTTTGAGGTGCATTAAACAGAGTATGACTGGCAGAGAAGTTCTTCCTGCCTTCTAGAACTGCCTGATGAGGCTACACCTGGAGTATTGTGTCTGTTTCTGGCCCTTCTGGTTCAAGACAGGCAGGGAACTACTGGAGAGAGTCCAGTGGAGGGCCACAAGATGATTATGGAACTGGTGCATCTCTCCCGACGAGGAGACACTTGGGGCTCTTTAACCTGGTGAAGAGGAGACTGAGAGGGGATCTTATCAATGCTGATCAATATCTAAAGGGTGGAGGTCATGAGCATGGACTGGACTCCTTTCAGTAGTGGCCAGTGATGTAGGACAAGGGGCAATGGGAAAGAAGTAGAACAGAAGGTTTCAGTTGAGCTTAAGGAGAGAATTCTTCACTTTGAGAGTGACAGAGCACTGGACCAGGCTGCTCAGAAAGGTTGTGGAGTCTCATTTTCTGGATATTTTCAAAACCCTCCTGGATGTGTTCCTATTCAGCCTTTTGGGAGGGTTCTTGAAAGTAGTTAATAGTTGGCCATGAACAGAGCTGCTCCCTTTTGCTTAAAAGTACTGGCAACAGAGTGAAATATAGAGAAAATTATGCAAATTAATGACTTAACTGTCACTGCACTGCTTAACTACCATGCAAGAGTGAATTTTAGATACCTTACTTATTTTGCATGCAGTATTCATGAGAGAAAGACAAGTCAGACCTGGCAGCTAGAAACAAAGATATAAAAGGGTGGAAAATGTGTTGAGTAGGGCACAATCCCTGGCCCTGAAATGTTCTCTAGCCATCTTCTAGTGAACTGTTAACAAATAAATCCTGAGAATGTGGTGGAAGACATCAAACATTTCTTAGGTGCTGACAGTTGTAGTGCTTTCACACTGAATCTGTTTGAAAGAATGGCTTTCATAGACTCACAGAACCTTAGAGGTCAGAAGGGACCTCCAGAGATCATCAAGTCCAACACTCCCTGCCAAGCAGTATCCCCTGGGGTAGTCTGCACAGGAATGCATCCAGGCAGGTTTTGAAATCCTCCATAGAAGGAGACTCCACAACCTCTCTGGGCAGCCTGCTCCAGAGCTCTGTCACCCTCAGTGTAAAGACGTTTCTCCCCATATTGAGGTAAAACCTTCTCTGTTCCAGTTTATAGCTGTTGCTCCTTGTCTCATTGCTGCTGACCACTGAAAAGAGATTGGCCCCAGCCACTCAACACCCACCCCTCAGATCCCCTCTCAGACTTCTCCAGATCAAACATCCCCAGGGTTCTCAGTCTCTCTTCGTACGGGAGATGCTTAAGTCTGTCAGTCATCCTCATGGCTCTCCGATGGACTCTTTCCAGCAGGTCCCTGTCTCTTGAACTGGGGAGCCTAAAACTGGGCACAGTATTTCAGATGTGTTCTTATCAGAGCAGAGTAAAGGCTGAGAAGAACCTCCCTAGACCTGCTGGACACACTTTTCTTGATGCACCCCAGGATGCCATTGGCTTTCTTTGCCACAATGGCACATTGCTGCCCCGTGGAGAACTTGCCATCCACCAGCACTCCAAGATTTTTCTCCATGAAGCTGCTTTCCAGCAGGGTAGCCTCCAGTCTGAACTGGTGCCTTTTGTTATTCCTTCCCTTACAGTAACATATGGAAAGTGCCCTTCAAAGTAAGCACAGAAATAGCAGGATGTGGAAAACACAACAGTGTTCACTGTTCAGCACTCAAGGAGTTGGCAAACTACCTGAAAGTGTTGATGTTTCTATTTTTCTCATTCTCTTTGAAAAAGCTTGTTAGGTGCATAAAGAGCAGAATAAAGTGGCAAAAGAACCAAAGAAGTAATTTTAAAGTATTTTTTTCTTTAATTCCTTTAATATTATATAGCATGCAGTCAGAAATGCTGTTCTGTGACCTGCTTTGGGAATGGTTACTGTTGTTTTGTAAAAGTCTTTTGAATTGTAGAATTAACCAAGTTGGAAGAGACTTACAGCCCAGAAGGCAAATCATATCCTGAGCTGCATCAAAAAAGTGTGGCCAGCAGATCCATATAGGTGATTCTGCCACTTTACTCTGCTATGGTGAGACCACACCTGGAGTACTGCGTCAAGTTCTGGAGCCCTCATTATAGGAAAGACATGGACCTGATGGAGTGGGGACAGAGGAGGGCCATGAAAATAATCAGAGGGTTGGGGCAGCTCTGCTATGAGGACAGGCTGAGGGAGCTGGGGGTGTTCAGTCTTGTGCTAGTTTAAACTAACTGGAGGATTTTAATAAAAAATTAGACTATAGTCTCAGAAAGGAAAACATTCCAGTGTCTCCTTCACTCATTTGTTTACTGAAATGTTAGAACCAAAGCAGAGATAACTCAGAGCTGTTTGAGCCATGCTCGCTGCTGCATCTCTCTCTCCCTTTGTAGCTGAATCTATGTAACTTCACTAACCAGTCTCCTCTACTAACCTCCGTGGCCAGTCTACTTTGCTTACCTGTCATGTGAGACAGATAATGGGATAAGATTAGGAAATGGGGGGAAGGTGGTAGGGTGGTTCAAACCCCTCTTAGGGACTCTGATCTGTGGGAGCGATGTGGTGTTTCTGTATTACCTTGTAATTGTATATATCTGTAAATATATATAATATATTGTAGATATCTGCTTGCATATTGTGCAAAGCTGTAAATATAAAGCTTCATTTATTAACTTCCAACTGACTGAGTTCTATCCTGGGTTATTTCAAAATATGGGGGGGTGGGTAACTGTTGAACCACCACAAGTCTGGAGAAGAGGACGTTCTGGGGGACCGAATAGCAGCCTTCCAGTACCTGAAGGGGACCAATAGGACGGATGGAGAGAGACTTTAGAAAGACCTGCGGTGACAGATTGAGGAACAATGGCTTCCAGCTTGAGAAGAGCAGATTTAGACTGGATGTTAGGAACAGGTTCTTTACTATGAGGGTGGTGGAGCAGGTTGCCCAGGGAGGTAGTTGAAGCCCCTTCCCTGGACACATTCAAGGTGAGGCTTGACGGGGCCCTGGGTGACCTGGGCTAGTGGGGATGTCCCTGCTGACTGCAGGGAAGCCAGACTAGATAACCTTTGGAGGTCCCTTCTGGCCCAGACCATTCTGTGATTCTATGATTTGAGATCATGAAGTCCAACCTCTCACCTAACCCCATCTAATTAACAAAATCTTGGCACCAAGTGCCTCATCCAACCTCCTTTTAAACACTTCCAGGG
>VWZI01016701.1:17543-72614 GCA_013396835.1 Psilopogon haemacephalus
TGTATATATCTGTAAATATATATAATATATTGTAGATATCTGCTTGCATATTGTGCAAAGCTGTAAATATAAAGCTTCATTTATTAACTTCCAACTGACTGAGTTCTATCCTGGGTTATTTCAAAATATGGGGGGGTGGGTAACTGTTGAACCACCACAAGTCTGGAGAAGAGGACGTTCTGGGGGACCGAATAGCAGCCTTCCAGTACCTGAAGGGGACCAATAGGACGGATGGAGAGAGACTTTAGAAAGACCTGCGGTGACAGATTGAGGAACAATGGCTTCCAGCTTGAGAAGAGCAGATTTAGACTGGATGTTAGGAACAGGTTCTTTACTATGAGGGTGGTGGAGCAGGTTGCCCAGGGAGGTAGTTGAAGCCCCTTCCCTGGACACATTCAAGGTGAGGCTTGACGGGGCCCTGGGTGACCTGGGCTAGTGGGGATGTCCCTGCTGACTGCAGGGAAGCCAGACTAGATAACCTTTGGAGGTCCCTTCTGGCCCAGACCATTCTGTGATTCTATGATTTGAGATCATGAAGTCCAACCTCTCACCTAACCCCATCTAATTAACAAAATCTTGGCACCAAGTGCCTCATCCAACCTCCTTTTAAACACTTCCAGGGATGGGGACTCCACCACCTTGCTGGGCAATCCATTCCAATGCCACTCACTCTTGCTGTGAAGAACTTCTTCCTAACATCCAGCCTAAACCTGCCCTGGTGCAGCTTGAGGCTGTGTCCTCTTGTTCTGTCCCTGGGTGCCTGGCAGAAGAGACCAATCCCAGCTGGTTACAACCTCCTTTTGGGTAGCTGTAATGAGCAATAAGGTCTGCCCTGAACTTCCTCTTCTCCAGTCTGAACACCTCCAGCTCTCTCAGCCTCTCCTCACAAGGCTGTGCTCCAGCCCCCTCACCAGCCTTGATGTCCTTCTCTGGACACTTTCAAGTACCTCAACATCTTTCTTAAACTGAGGGCCCCAGAACTGGACACAGTACTCCAGGTGTGGCCTAACCAGTACTGATTACAGGGCCAGAAGAACTTCTCTGGTCCTGCTGCTCACACTATTCCTGACACAGGTCAGGATGCCCTTGGCCTTCTTGGCCACCTGGGCGCACTGCTAGCTCCTGTTTATTTGGCTGTTGACCAGTACTCCCAGGTCCTTGAAGAGGGAAGGAAACTCAGCTTCGGGTTGTTGGAGACGAAATGAGTAATAAACAAAATAAAGAAAACTTAATGTGATTGTTGTTTAACAGTTTGCCAGACATATCAAGAAATCCGAAGGCCAGAAGACACCCAAAGTTGAATTACAGATTTCAATCTATGGTGTGAAAATTCTAGATCCCAAAACAAAGGTAAGAGACTTAAATGTTTATGGTGCTAAACTAGTAATAAAATAGTGGTTGAACTGTTTGTAATATTTTTGTTGCTTTGTATTTTTAAAAATGTGATTATTGAAAGCCATTCTAATGCTTGTTGCAATACATGGGTAACGCCTTCCCAGGAAGATACATGGTATTCCAAAATAAAGGCTGTAGCTAATCTAAGATTTAACATTTTTAATCTGGAGATTTAATTTTTTTAACCTGTAGAAGAGGAGACTTAGTGGAGACCTTATCACTCTACAACTACCCAAAAATAATGGCTTCAAACTAAGGAAGAGTAGATTTAGATTGGGCGTTAGGAATAAATTTCTTACCATGAAGGTAGTGGACCACAGGAACAGGTTGCCTAGGGTGATGCCCCCACTAACTGCTTAGTTGGACTAGATAACCTTTGGAGGTCTGTTCCAACCCAGACCATTCTGTGATTCTACGATAATGCATTTTGAGAAAAACTAGCTTTAGTTCAAGCTTGTATCTGCTTGCAATGCATTTTTGCTTTGCACTCTTGGTACACCCAGAATTCAACAGTCCATAAGCAGAGGGGACAAGAAATACTCCATGTCAAGTTTAATTGCAGTTTTTGCATCTTGCTTTGCTTCTTGGAGCATAAAACAGTACTAAACACCATCTCCTGGCAAGAATACTGCTTTAAAACAAAAGTTTTAGATGCCAAAATTTGCTAGTCTTCTTAACTTTTCCTTCAGGGATTAACAGAAAGCTGTGGGTTGAAAGTTCCTGTGGGAGTAGGAACATTCTAATCTCTCAGCAATGTTGTTAATACGACTCAAACTGCAGTGGACCATGAGTAGTCTTTTCATCTCCTCCATTTCTTCAAACTACATGTAAATGTGAAGTGGAATCAGGTTTTCCTTGTTTGTACAATTCATAGGTGCTTTAGGAAGTGACTGAAATTTCTCTGTTGCTATCCCAGATTGCAGTCATTTTTCCTTTGTGTTTTCGAAAGAAAGCAATATTGTTACAGGGGAATAGTGGATTATATTCATAGAATCATAGAGTCATAGAATGGTTTAGGTCTGAAGTGACCTCAAAGATCATCTAGTTCCAACCCCCTGCCATAGGAGGGGACAGCTCCCGCTAGACTGGGCTTCTGACAGCCTCATCCAACCTGGTCTTGGACATCCCTGGGGAGGGGACATCCACAACCTCCCTAGGCAACCTGTTTCAGTGTCTCACCACTCTCACTGTAAAGAACTTCTTCCTAACATCCAATTAAAATTTCCCCTCTGCCAGTTTAAACCCATAACTTCTTGTCCTGTCATTACAAGGCCTTGTGAATAGACCCTCCCCAGCCCTCCTGTAGTCCCTTTCAGATACTGGAAGGCCACTCCAAGGTCTTCTTGAAGCCTTCTCTTCTCCAGGCTGCAGAGCCTCAACTCTAGTAGCCTGTCCTCAGCAAAGCTCCTGCAGCCCTCTGAGCATGTTGGTGGACTACTCTGGACTCACTCCAACAGTTTCATGTCCTTCTTGTGTTGGGGGCTCCAGAACTACACACAGTACTCTAGGTGGGGTCTCAGAAGAGCAGAGTAAAGAGACAGAATCTGCTCCCTTGCCCTGCTGGCAATGCTTCTCTTGCTGCAGCCTAGAACTCGGTTGCTGTCTGGGCTGCACTCACACTGCTGACTCATATTGAACTTTTCATCAACCCAGACCCCCAGGTCCTTTTCCTCAGGGCGCCCTCAGCCATGTGCTACCCAGCCTTGATTTGTGCTTGGGATTGTGCCTACCGAAGTGCAGAACCTTACCCATGGCTCGTAATTGTGATAGGAACAGGAAGCTGTTCACGTGTCAGGACTTGCTTTTTCATTTGTTGCTCAGAAAAGGAGGATTGCAGGAAACTTGATCTGAAGTGATAGAAAGTAGTTATGTCACTCTATAAACCTAAAAAAGTCCGAACAAACGTGTTGTTTTACTGAACTGGTAAAGAGCTCCAGAAAGAGATTAAATGAGAGAGGAGAGATTTGGAGAAATGGGAGAAATTGGCTGTAAAGACTAAGAAAGAAAACCCACCTGAGACAGGGAGA
Source organism: Psilopogon haemacephalus (assembly GCA_013396835.1). Lineage (NCBI taxonomy): Eukaryota > Metazoa > Chordata > Aves > Piciformes > Megalaimidae > Psilopogon > Psilopogon haemacephalus. Next base: position 20,966 of record VWZI01016701.1, read on the forward strand.
AAAGATTGCCTCTGTGATCCATATTTTGGGGATCACTGGTTGTGTGCAAGAAGGACATGCCCTCGTGTATGAGCTTACAGCAATCTGGGAACCTTGGTGCTGCAAAGGAACTTTCTTCTTTTTAATAGATAATAGTTCACATGTAAACTGCATATTTTCCCTTAAAGCAAACACTGCTTTCCCATGTAATAAGCCAAATAAAATACCAAGAAGGGACTTGTAGAAGGAAAACAACAAAAGAAATAGTTGTGATAATTTATTTCAGTCTTGTCAAACTCTCAGCTGAAGAGCATTGCCACTGCAATTTTTTTAATAGCTGAAATATAGTTTTTTTAATGGAAAGTGAAATACAGTGTCAAAAATATGCAAGTAATAATGTTTAAAAGCTGTTTATGTGGTACTTTAAGCAGTTACTTAGATCTCTAGTTGATTTTTCTGTGCCCTTTTATTTGGCTAACAAAAATCACTGTATTTTTCTTTTCTATATTGAAGATAGAAAAGGAAGGACTTCTTTCAGTACAACCATTTTAACAAACCCTGGGAGATGATGAAATCTGAAGATGGTGTGCACCTGGAAAAAGGGCAGAGTATTTTACAAGCTCTAAATAAATTGCACAGGGAAGCGAAGCAATAGTAAAACCAATTTTCCAGAACAGAAATTTCTGTTCCAAATGAATACTCCCAGATAAATGCTGTCCAAATGAAAACTTCCTGCTTACATTCAGCAAGAATGGGAACATTTGTTAGGAGATGAGTTTGCTAACATCTGTTATATATTAAATCCACTTTTGGATGCTCCCATGTACAACAAGAGACACTCAAAGTACGTGAGTGCGATTTGCCTGCAATTACATACATGAGGAAACACAGAGGTTTACTTTGTGTGTCTTTATCCTAAGCAAGCAGAGGCGATTTCTTGAAAAGTATCTTCGGGTTTGGTTTTTTTTTACTTGCAGGAGGTCCAACACAACTGTCAGCTCCACAGGATATCATTTTGTGCCGATGATAAAACTGACAAGAGAATATTTACTTTCATATGCAAGGACTCAGAATCAAATAAGCATCTGTGCTATGTCTTTGACAGTGAAAAGTGTGTAAGTATGCAAGGTACTTTAAAAGCATTTGGGTGAGCCTTGCTTTGAAATAAAGCAGGAACGGTTAATAAGGGCAGATTTTTGGGGAGAAATGGGTTTTTTTTGGGATAGGGACAGATTCATGGAGCACTGGAACAGGCTGCCCAGAGAGATTGTGGAGTCTCCTCTGGAGACTTTCAAGCCCTGTCTGGATGCGTTCCTGTGCAACCTGAGTGTAGATTCTGTGGTCCTGCTCTGGCATGGAGGTTTGACTAACTTCCTTTGATGTCACTTTAATGTAATCCTTCATGCCCCTATAACGCCTTGTAGCTTAGATATGGTAATTTAAAGAAGAGCCTTTTCCTTCATCAATCTAAGGTGGGTTTCTGGGACAATTCTTACTCCCCAGCTCAGTATCCTAGGCCAGACATCTGCAGCACTGCCAGAGAACAGACTGCATCCCACCAAGCTTGAAATGTTTGTGTAGCGTTGACTGAGATACCCTTGCAGGCTTTTCTGCTGGTGGGTTTACCTCAGATTTATAGGTTTCGTTTTGCTTTACAACAAGGTTTTCCCTTCCCTCTGCCCACCTCCTTGCCACATCTCTGTGGTTTAATGCTGTGGATGCACTGTCGGAAAATTAATTTCATTGACCACTGACATTCTTTTGTGTCTGAGACATAGTGAAGCAGCTGCTCAGAAATGTGCAATAGCAGGAAAAAAAATGTAATTCAGGACAGGAAACGGAGAAATGCTATGGAGAAATGTCTAGCTGTAGTGGTTTGGCAGTTACCTGCCCCCTCTCTCTCTCACACACACACACACACACACACACACACACACCCTTTGAAATGACCCAGGCTAGGACTCAGTCAGCTGGAAGTTAAGGAATGAAGCTTTATATTTACAGATATGCACAATATACACACAGATATTTACAATGTGTAACAGATTAATATATACACTGAAAAGGTAATACAGAAATACGACACCCCTCCCAGAAATCAAAATCCCTAAGAGGAGTTTCTAACCACCCCTACCACCTTTCCCCCTTCCCCGGTCTTATCTCACCATCTGTTAATGCAGCAGATAAGTGAAGGTAGATTGACCAAGGAGGTTAGCAGCAGGAAAGAAGTTAGTGGAATTATTCAGATTCAGCTACAAAAGGCAGGGAGAAAGGAGGCATACAAGAGCAGCCACACCCCCAGAGCAGTCTGAAGCAGTCTGACTTATCTATATTTGGGTTACAACTCTTAAAACACTTTTTTTTCTTTCTCAGTAAAGCTCTGAGGGAAGTAGCACCAGCACTGTTTTCATTTCTCACCCTATAGTCTGATTTCTCATTCAAATCCTCCAATTAGTTCAAACCAGCACACTAGCCGAGACAGTCATGTGTTTACTCTGAAAATAATTAACAAAAACACTGCAATCAACATGAAAAAATGGATGTTCAGGGTGGTTTTTGTTTGAAATCGCTGAGGTATCATACAAAGGAAATACTAAGGATGAAAAATATGTATTTTCACATCTGTTTCTGTGCAATTATGCAGCATTAGATGTTAGTTCAGTGATTTTGACCATGCAGTCGTTCACCTGCTTTGTTCCACTTCCTTCAGCGTTGTTCTGAATTGTTATACACATCTGTTCTTTTATCTTCTAACTTCTGCCCTGCTATGCCTCTTTTTCACACATTCCATGATCTTAAATTGCCCTTGCAGTCTGTACACTGATACCATTTTCATTGCAGACCTTCTTTCTAACCTGATAATTTTTCCTTGCTTGACTTTTTTCCTGTTTCACTCTGTTCATGAGTGCTCTCAGACCTCAGAAGATCCCAGCTCATTTGTTGCTTTTCATTTCAGCCGCTTTTTCTTTCCAAGAAGACAGGGTTACATATTCCCATCCTTCGTTACACTTTCCTTTTAGAAAGTTATTCTCCGTAGCAGTCCTAGTTCAACTTTTTGGCTCTAACTCAATTTAATTTGGTTAACTTAATCCATTCTCACAGTTTGGTGGGTTTTTTTGTGTGTCTTGGGTTTCTTGTGGGTTTTGTTTTCTTTGTTTTAATTTTACTGAAGATGTCTGTTAGAATTGTGCACAATTAATAATCGATACTAACCCGGGTAAAGGTTCTTACTAACTATGAAAATTGTTTATTAACATTATATCTCACCAGAAAAGTTATTTAAAATGTTCAAAATGTACTGTTTGGACACTTATACACACAGGGGACAGGCAAACTAGAACACTTTTAAAAGTAACTAGCAAATGCAAACACTAAACTTAAAACTGGAGTTTCTTAGCTTCAATATACCACTTCAATATACCGAGGGACTTGAGAGGCTCCTTTGTGCTGCTAAGGCAGAAGGCACACAATAATCTACAGAACTTCTTACAGAGGGGCTTTGAGTATTTACTCACAAAATAGTATCAGACAGTACCCAAACACTTAAAGGGAGTTCTGTCAGTGTCTTGAAAGTCGTTACAGGCAAAGCAGAGCATAATGTGGCAGGGCAGAGCAGGCAAAGCAAAAGCAAAAGCCATGTGGCAGAAGCCTATTTATTGTTTGCCCAAATGTAATGGTCCCTTTGGACACAGACATTCACCAATCAGAATGGCACCTTGCCAAACGTGACCATATTAGGTGAAGTCAGGAGCTTGCTTTCTCTTATTTGGGAAGAACAAGTCTCAGCAAGTTTTGGACCCTCAAGGTGGGTGTCTCCAAGCCTTTTGTCTTCTCCCTGTGCTCTTCTTCCCTCCTCCAGCAGAGGAAAGGGGACCATGGTATCATGCCTGGGCAAGCCATGGATCTTCCACAACAATGTCAGTATAGGTTTTTTCCCACAGTAAAAAGATAGAGAGGTTAGTTCCCCATTCCTATAGAACTCAGGTCTTCACACACTTCTGTTGAATCACCCTGCTGTTGCACTGGTTCTGTACCATTGCACTGACTCCTTTATATTCTTACAGGTAGCGAAGGTAAATTCTTCTTGGCATTGAGTGGAATGTTCTGGTTTCATGAGAAACAACCAATACCAGGTTTTTGTTTCAATAAAAAGAGAAAATCAGAGTTTAACTTCAGCCAGATTAAGGGTGTTCTGATTTTTTTTTCCTTTTCATAAATTATTTTAAAATACTAAAAAGTTGCTTACTATGTTTATTTTCCCTGATGGATTTGTAAGCAAATGGTGTATCCATACAGTCACCTTTTCCTGATGCCCCTTTTAAAGTCAGCATTTTTTTGTTTTCAATCAAACCTTGGTGTACTTAATCAACTTCTACACTTATTTTCACTCCTTCTATTTCTAAAGCAGATTTTCTGCAGTGACTATATGTACACATCATAACATATGATGCAAATCAGCATAGAACTGCTAAATTTATGTATTTTGCCCATGCGAATGCAAATTCTTCTTGGTCAGGCTTACATAATCAGAAATAGTTGTGCAGATAAATACATTTACTGTATGCTGGTTGAGATTTTCTAGTGCTTGTAAAAATAAGTATTGAAACCCAATCTTCAAAGTAATATGATTCAACATACCCTATTAATGTGAAAAAAAAGTTCATCCATTAAAACGAAAACAATTTGTGCAGTGCTTGAAGAGTCTGTATTTGCTGCAGAGGTCAGCACCAAATTACATGCTGCAGTGTGCTATCTGTATTTAAAGAAATCGGAGGCATAACTTGGGCTAAAAATCAGCTAATTTTGTTCTTCCTGTTGAGTCTTCTTTCTTTATCTGAAGTGTTGTAAAAACCATGCTGACTGGAGTGCACTGTCACCAAGTTTGCTGATGACACTGAGCTGGGTGGAGAGGCTGAGACAGGCTGGAGATTTGGGCAGGGAGAAATTTAATGAAGTTCAACAGAGGCAAATATAGAGTTGTGAACCTGGGAAAGAACAATCCTATGTATAGGCTGGGGACTGACCTGCTGAAGAGCAGTGAAGAGGAAAAGATCTTGATAGTCCTGGTGGATGGAAGGATGGCCATGAGCCAGCAGTGTGCTCTTGTGGCCAGGAAGGCCGGTGCCATTTTGGAGTATATTAGAAGCGCTGTGGTTAGCAGGTCAAGGGAGGTTCTCCTGCCCCACTACTCTGCCCTGGTGAGGTCTCATCTGGAATATTATATCCAGTTCTGGGCCGCTCAGTTCAAGAAGGAGAGGAAGCTGCTTGAGAGAGTGCAGCTCAGAGCCACAAAAATTATTAAGTTGAACATCTTCCTTATGAGGAGAGCCTGAGGGATATGGGGCTTTTTATCTTGGAAAGGAGGAGACTAAGGGGTGACTTCATTAATGTTTATAAATACGTAAGGGGCAAGTGCCAGGAGGATGAAGCCAGGCTCAGCTTGGTGATACCAAATGACAGGACAAGGGGCAATGGGTAGAAGTTGAGGCATAGGAAGTTCCATGTGAGCCTAAGGAAGAATTTTTTCACTGTGAGGGTGACAGAGCACTGGAACAGGCTGCCCAGGGAGGCTGTGGAGTCTCCCTCTCTGGAGATATTCAAGAACCATCTGGATGTGTTCCAGTGTGATCTGCTCTAGGTGATCCTGCTCTGGATCAGGGGGGCTGGACCAGAAGATCTTTCAAGGTCCCTTCCAGCCCCTGATATTCTATGATTCTATGATTCTAAGTGTTTTTAAAACTTTTTGTAGCATTTTCTGCCAAAGTATTTAGTTGCAGAGTGTTTGCCTCTCTCTTTTGTAGTGTTGACTTTGTGATGGGTGTAGCAAACCCTTTGAATGCAAGACGAGGTTTAAAGCATTTTGTGATCATCTGGAATGAATGTATTTATATGAAGTGTTCTCTAACATGCTCATTTCAATCTTATGTTTTATGTGAAGGCGGAGGAGATAACTTTAACAATTGGTCAAGCCTTTGACTTAGCTTACAGGAAATTTCTGGAATCCGGAGGAAAAGATGTTGAAACACGGAAACAAATTGCAGGTCTACAGAAAAGAGTAAGTTCTGAAGTATGTTTATTTTTTAAAAGAGATAAAATAATACCTGCAGTGTTTGTGTTACCTGCTTCTGTGGGGGGTTAGGAACTTTCCACCCATGCACAGTTTGAAATTTACCAGACTAGCTCAGACAGCTTGGAAGTAAGATGAAGCTGTATTTATAGCAAAGCTAAATTTACAAGCATATGTATACATATCAAGGTTTTACTGCCGACAAAATGAAAACTCTCAAATGAATTGGAGAAAATAACAGAATTATATTTTGGATAGAGAGATGCATGAAAAAAAGTTACAGAGCAGGTATATTAGTCATAGCAAGTCCCTTGAATTTTGTTCCTATCCCAAAACTAGACCTATAAACCCCTGTGCTCCAGTCCTCCCCTGCCCCATGCCTCTGCCATTCATAGGCCTCAAAACAGGCCTACCCGCTTACATATTTACCCGATAACAGCTCCTGCCCAGACACGGCTGGTGGGGGTGTGGGGGGAGGAAAGGAGAGTGAGCTGGCCTTGCCCTCAGTTTATGAAGAGATAGCAGAATTATGAGATCGAATAACATTCTCCTCTAATCCCTAGAGGAGTTTTAACCCTATAGTTCCCAACCTGGGACAATACAATGTATTTATAAGTATTTACAATTCTATACAAATTAGAAATAATACAGGAATTCAAACTCCCTTCTGGATGAATGAAACTGCTCTGAAGAGGCTCAAAGCTACCCTCTTCTTCTCCTTCTGCTTTCCTAGACAGGCAAACTAAAACAACCAGCAAAGTTTACGTTGTTATGTGTTTGCCAAGATTAGTGGAGAGGGATTAGAGCAGAGTGAAAAGGAAGTTAATAGATCCAGCATCCCAAACTAGAGTGGGACAAATTGTTTATTTTTTGGCTTTTTATCCCTCTAAACTAACCAATGGAAGATATAGACTTCTTCATTGTTTTCTTTTCCACAGCCAATGATCTAATTTTGCTAATTAAAATATTCCAATTAGCCTCAAACAAGCATAGCTCCCTACAACAGCGTAATTTTCAGCACTGCTCTCAGATTGCTAAGAATTGTAACTCAAACAAAACTGAAAAAAAGACCTGGTAACTTTGAAATGCACTTTTATGTTGCTTGCTCCCTGAAGGTGTTCAAGACTAGGTTAGATGAAGCCTCAAGTGACCTGATCTAGTGGGAGGTGTCCCTGCCTGTGGCATGGGTTTGGAACAGGATGATCTTTGAGGTCTCTTCCAACTTAAACCATTCTATGATTCTGTGTTTTTCCTCTTTGCAAGGTCATTAAAGAGAAAATCCAGGTTGCAGTACAGAAGATACAGGAACTTACTGGGGTTATTTGTAATCAGATAACTGGTTAAGCATTGCTTGCAAATCACCAGCTCTCAGACAAACCTTGCTCTCAATGGACACTGTTGTTGAGATGAACAAGTACCCCAACAGCTGTTGCAATAACCATTTGCTTTGTAGATTCAAGAATTAGAAACTGAAAATGCAGAACTGAAAAATAAAGTTCAAGATTTGGAAAACCAGTTAAGAAGAACACAAGTACCTGCATCTCCAGTAAGTACACAGACATAGCTCTTGTATGTGAAGTTCATTTAAACTGATGATCTTTGTGTTGTGATAATTATTAGCATCCCTTCTTTTTCCAGTGATTATGATTAACTTACCTTTGATCATGTTAATGGTGTTATGCAGTGTTGAAGTAGTGGTGAGATTGTGACAATCAGCAATTAAGCAAATTACAGTCTCCCATCTATGGTCCTTTAATCCCCTTGTTATACGTATTTGTTGCTGTGTCAAGACAGTAAATATGCTAGTGGATATCTAAGCATGCCAGCTAAGGATGAAGAACTTAGTTCTGCACTTAAAGGCTCTGGTTCACAAATGCTACTGGTGATTTTTTTTAGGAACTTTCTACCTCAAGCATATTGTCACTTTCAAGAGATATTTTCTAAATTACTTACACCTTTTTCAGCTTTTCAAAGGTAGTTATTAGGTGTCAGGAAATAACAGGAAAAAGGAGCAAGGTCCATACTCTGCTAATGCTTTCTGAAGTCCCTCTAGATAGTGACAACAAAAGGGTTTTTAAATCACAGAACGTCAGGGGCTGGAAGGGACCTAAAAAACTCATCAAGTCCAACTCCCCTGCCAGAGCAGGATCTCCTAGAACAGATCACACAGAAATGCATTCAGGTGGGTTTTGAATACCTCCAGAGAAGAAGACTCCACAACCCCCTTGGGCAGCCAGTTCCAATGTTCCAACACCCTCACAAGTTAAAAAATCCTCTTCATGTTTACGTGGAACTTCCTATGCCTCAGCTTCCACCCTTTGCCCCTTGTCCTGTCATTGGGCATTACTGAGCAGAGCCTGGCTCCATGCACTTGGCTCTCACCCTTTACATATTTATCAACATGAATGAGGTCGCCTCTCAGTCTCCTCTTCTCCAAGCTAAAGTGCCCCAGCTCCCTCAGTCTCTCTTTATAAAAGAGATGTTCCATTCCCTTCATCATCTTGACATCAAATGACAATTGCTTAGGACCTCTGAATGTACAGGTTGCATTGCCATCTGGTCTTCATGATTCCCCTCCTCTTACAAATGTGCTCTACCTACATAGAATTAGAGAACTGTGGAAATAAAAATGGTACCTCAATGCATGCAGAACAGAACCATAAAAGCAGATGGACTGCATCTGAGCTGTGCATTTCAGGCCACCTTGTTCCTGCCCTGAATATGCGCCATTTCAATTTAGATGAAATAACTGAAGTTTGAAGAGATGGAAAAGTATGCTTAAAGTGATGATGACAGTTTGTGTCTCTATACTACTCCCTGAAAGGGGAATAGAAGGTTGTTGCTTTGAGGAGTTACCATTTCCTTACACTAAAATCCACATGGAGGAGAGAGCACCGTAAACCATAAACACTGTATAAATGCCACAGTGACAATTCTGAATTCTCACTTAACATTCAGTGATAAGTAATCAATTTTAATGCTGGATTTAAAGTAATTTTAATAAATTATTTCATCTTTTATTTTTCTCAATTGGACTGGCAGCTGGTTTGTTTTTGTTGTTCAATTGAATCATAGAATTAGAATCCTAGAATGCATTGTGTTGAAAGGGACCTCTAGAAGTTATCTAGTCCAACCCCTCTGCAGTCAGCAGAGACATCCCCAACCAGATGAGGTTCCTCAGAGCCCCATTAAGCATGACTTTAAATGTCCCCAGGGATGGGGTGTCCACCACTGCCCTGGGAGTATCCTGTTCCAGTGTTCCACCACCCTCATAGTAAAGATATTCCTAATGTCCAATCTAAATCCCCTCTGCTCTGGTTTAAAATGTATGTTTGAATTCAGCTAAACAGGCTCTTAAGACTCTTGTGACAGATGCATTTGTATTTCATTTATATTAATGGAGAACTTGGTAATTGCATTTAGCCCAGAAAAAAAATAAAGAAAATCATAGAATCAACCAGAATGAAAGAGACCTCCAAGATCATCCAGTCCAACATATTACCCAGTCCTATCCAATTAATAATGAACAAAAAATAGCTGTATTTTGTGATTTGTCTTTTAAGTCAAGTAAAGAATTAAGATGTAAATTTCTCTATTTGCCAGCCATGGGTAGATTCTCTCCTTTATTAATGACTACTGGTATAATTAATAGAAATATTGCTTAAACAGCACTTATGTAACAAGAAAACGATATAATAATGAGATTCATATTAAAATATTACCTCATTTCAAAAAATCACTGTGAACTTTCACACATCATTTTATTGGCTCTACATACTTCTTCATTTTTAAAGGGAAAACCACAAGCAGATTCTTCAACAGGTTTCTTGAGTTTTCTCCATATCTAACCGCCTGTTTAATAACTAAATTAATTCTGCCAAAAAAAAAAAAATTATGTGAATTAATAAATACTGGAACAGGTTGCCAGAAAGATTGGAGCTATCTGCACCCTTGGAGATAGTCAAAATTTTCCTGGATATGATCCTCAGCGGCTTCAGCTAATTGTATCCTGCTTCAAGCAGGAGTTTGGATTCACCTAATTTCCTCTCATATGATTCTTACATCAAATGGACATCCAACAATAATACAACCAAGCAAACAAAAGTAAACACATCTTTAGGTAAGTTTCATCTTCAAACCTAGAAGCATAACTATATCCACCAAACACTATCAGCTTTTGCACCTTACTCAGAGGGAACTCACAAGATTCAAAAAGGGAAAGTGCAAGGTCCTGCACCTATCTCAGGGCAATCTTCAATATCAGTACAGGCTGGGGGATGATAAAATTGAGAGCAGCCCTGCAGAAAAGGACTTGGAAGTACTGGTAGGTAAGAAGCCAACACTCACTTGCATCCCAGAAAGCAAATCACACCTTGGGCTGTATCAAAAGCAGCATAGCCAGCAGGTCAAGAGAGATGGTTCTACCACTCTGCTCTGCTGAGAACTGGGTCCAGATCTGGGGCCCCCAACACAAGAGAGACAAGGACCTGCTGGAGCAGATCCCATGGAGAGCCACGATGATGATCAGGGGGCTGGAATACCTCTCTTATGAATACACACTGAAAGAATCAGGGCTGTTCAGCCTGGAAAAGAGAAGGCTCCATGGAGACCTTAGAGCTACATTTCAGTATCTGAAGGGCACTTACAGGAAAGTTGAGGATGGACTGTTTAGAAGAGTTTGTAGCAATAGGACCAAGGGACAATGGTTTTAAACTGGGGCAGGGCAGATTAAGGTTGGCTATCAGGAGGAAGTTCTTTACAATGAGTGATGAAATACTGAAACAGGTTGCCCAGAGATGTGGTTGAGGCCTCATCCCCAGAGACATCAGACTCAGTGTCACCCTGAGTAGCCTAAACTACTTGGGTGGGGGTGGTCTGCTAACTGCAGGGGGGTTGGAGAATATGACCTTTGAGGATCTGATCTCTTCTGACCCAATGCAGTCTGTGAGATTATTCAAATAGGTTTCAAACTAGATTGTATACCTTATGAATCAGAGCTCTTGGTTGTGTCCAAATAAAAGCAACAGCTGGATTGGAAATAAATGACAGAATGAGGTTATGAACTGACTTCAGTTCAGAGGAAAGGAAGCATAAATATTTTTTAAGTAGTTTGAATCTGATAAAGGGATCTTAAGTCAGTGTGTCTGCAATAGCATTGGATGTGATTGGATGATACTTAACTCTTAACTATGTGAGCAACATATACGTATGAACAAAGGAAATTACAAACTGTGTGTAAGACAATCAATTCCTGATGTAATCTGCAATTAATTTGATACACTTTTAATTCAAATTAACTTAGCATTTCAAGCATTTCTTGGGTGGTGGTGAGTGTGTGAATTTGAATTGTCAAATTTGAAGTGCCATGTTAAATTATAATGTTATAATATTATCAATAATCTGTGCTACTTTTTTTAAAATAGCAGCTCTATCTTGCAATAGTTTTGCCAAAAAGTCAAATCTTCTGATGGGATTTTGTTAAAAACTGAAATAAAATAGTTGACATAAATGAAGCAGAGTATCCAACATGGGGAATAATACCTCAGCTGAGTCACTTCCTAAGCATTTTTGGTTATGTGGGGGAAAAACTTGCTCCCCTGCAGATAGTCTTTGTGTTATGTGCTATGAATATAACCACTCTTGTGATTTAAAACAGATTTAGTAAACTGTGAGTTTTAGTTTTCTCACAGCTCTCATGTCCATGCTGTTGAATTGGAAAGACGTGCCAGTGTTTTCAGGCAGAATAAGTGATTTATTTATATTTAGTTAATTTGATACAGCAATAGCTCCTTATCTCTGTCCAGTTTCATGTTATTCTGCCTGCTGAAGTCTAGGGAAGGATTATTTAATCATGAGTGGAAAGTTCAAGCCCTGATACTTGATACTTCTATGATAAAAGTATGTGTGCTGTTAACGGGCATCACAGTCACTTTTAAAGAAATGTTTCATTGCAGAAGTCAGCAACAGGTGGTCATAAAGTCACTCATTTATACTTAAATATTTCCTTGGATTTTAATGTCTTGTACTTTCCCTTTTTCTGTTTGGTTGTTTGCAAATTGCTTGTACTTCCTCAACATTTGCCGGATGTGCTGAAGTGGCTTTCCTGTCTCAGAGGCTGTTGACTGTTCTCTTCCTTATAGATGAATGTATGGTCCCAGGAACACTTGGCCACCGGCATTTGATTTAGCATTTCTGAAGTCAGCACTAGCAACTTGATTAAACAAGTATATACTTGAAGAATCAGAAGATGCTGGAGGGTCCTGTGATAACAGTTCACAGGACATGACAGATCTAAACTCTCAAATTACATTGTAATGTGTAATGGCCTCATTTCTTTCAGTCCCTGTCCCTATGGATGGGGGACCACAAGGCACTTAATCTAAGCAGGCATAATCTCGGGTTGTTTATTTTCCTTCCCTGTGAGAGAAGAGTGAAGATTTATAATATTTATTGCACTGCAGTGTGAAACAGTGCTGCTACAGATATCAAGTGATGTCACTGCCATGCTTTATTTGTTAAAATACAACCTGGGACAGAATGTCTTTCCTACCTGTCAGTAGCTGAGAAACCACAGTGTGGTTTTTATATGCAGTGTCAATCTATTGTTTCTTTACTCCTGCATCTTCCTTCTGCAGTGGATTGATTTCTGTGTCTTTAATCATTCCAGAAACACAGGTCTTCCCATTATTTTTTAATTGAGTGAAGTAAGTAGAAAATGCCTTCAGAAGATTGAAGTTCGGTTATTTTTGTATTATTTCACTGGCCCTTGACACTGCTGGCTTTTCTTTTAGACAAGGAATTTCTGCATTCTCTGATTGTGAAGCTAAATCTCTCTTGATTCCCATACCATTTTTCCACAAGAGAGACCAGATTGCATCTTCTGTTCTCACTTCACTATCAAAAAGTCAATAGGATACGAAAGCATCTTCAAACTATGAGTGAATAACTTAATCTGTGATACAGTTTTAAACATTTGTCTCATTGAACATTAAAAAAAAAAAAGAAAATCTAGCATAGTTTCAGTTCTAAACAGATACATCAAAAATACCAGCAGTATACTGAGCAAGTACAGCTGAAGTTTCATTAGTTTTATATCTGGGCTGTTTGCTTTTCATCTGTTTTCATGGCTTGGCAGTACATTAGTCACTGGTCTCCTTGCATTTACTCTTGGTTATTTGAGGACAGTCTGATGTTCATTTCATTGTTTGTTTATGATGACAGTGCTGAAGTTTGTATCACAGTGAATCTTTGCCTGCTGCATCTCTGAGAGCCCTGTTTCACATAATGTCTTTTTTTTCCTGTTTATATTGCTGATGTTGCCTAAAGCAGCCTGGGTTAGCTAACAGCCTATGTGTGGATTTTAGCAGGTACACTTGCAGAATTAACCAGGTGGGAAAAGACCTTCAAGATCATGGAGTCCCTCCTATCACCCAACACCTTCTAATTAACAAAATCATGCCACCAAGTGCCTCATCCAGCTTCCTTTTAAACACATCCAGGGATGGGGACTCCACCATCTCCCTGGGCAGCCCATTCCAATGTCAATCACTCTTGCTGTGAAGAACTGGTGCATTTTGAGGCTGTGTCCTCTTGTTCTGTCACTGGGTGCCTGGCAGAAGAGACCAATCCCAGCTGGTTACAGCCTTCTTTCAGGTAGTTGCAGGGAGCAATGAGGTCTGCCCTGAGCCTCTTCTCCAGGCTGAACACCTCCAGCACCCTCAGTCTCTCCTCACAGGGCTGTGTTCCAGCCCCCTCACCAGCCTTGATGCTCTTCTCTGCATACATCCAAGCACCTCAATATCTTTCTTAAATTGAGTGGCCCAGAACTGGACACAGGACTTCCCTGCTCCTGCTGGTCACACTATTCCTGATCCAGGCCAGGATGCCATTGGCCTTCTTGGCCAACTGGGCACACTGCTGGCTCATGTTCAGTTGCTGTTGGCCAGTATCCCCAGGTCTGTCTCTGCCTGGCTGCTCAGCCTGTAGTGCTGCATGGGGTTGTGGTGGGCAAAGTGCAAAACCCACCAATGGACTTGCTAAAACTCCTGCACTGGCCTGTGCCATCTATCCAGCCTGTCCAGGTCCCTCTGCAGAGCCCTCCTACCCTCTAAGACATCCACACATGCTCCCAGCTTGATGTCATCTGCAAACTAACTGATGGTGACTCAATCCCCTCATCTAGATCATCAGTGAAGATACTAAAAAGGACGTGGCCCAGCACTGATCCCAGGGCTTTTACAGCTGACTGACCAGTGAACCATCGTAGACCAGTAAGGAACCTCTGATGAGATGAGAGAAAATTGTAGTCTATTTTGGGTTTGCATGAAGTCTATCAGTCATGCCTTCAAGGTTTTCTCTTTGGGCAAGCTATTGAAGGCAGAGAAGGAAGCTATGACAGTTGCATGGCCCTGAAGTTAGATAGAAGAAAGCAGCAATATTCAGGAAAATATCTTAGAAAATGATGAAATAGGAGAGAAGAAGTGAAAGGCATCAAGAGAAGGGAAGAAAAAGCCCCAAAAGGAACAGTGTTCTTCCTTCTATTCGCCATAGGGACCAGTATTTTCATCATGGCAGTGTTGAAAAACTTCCATTTTAAAATGAAGCTTTAAAGATACTGATTGATTAGACCAGGATTTAAGGTTCTTTCCTTCTTCCTTAGAAGCACAGGCTACCTGCCCTCATTACCCTCATTAAAGAACTTCAACCTGAAGGTGAGAAAACTCCTAGATAGATACAGAGTTGTCAGAGCAGGAAGGGTCCTCAAAGATCATCCAGTTCCAAACCCCATGCAGGGACACCTCACACTAGATCAGGTTGCTCAGAGCCCCATCCAGCCTGGCCTTAAAAACTTCCAGGGATGAGGCTTCTACCACCTCCCTGGGGCAACCTGTTGGAACTCTGTGCATACTTTGAAAAGTCGTTCTGCTGTGTGTTTAGGCTATATTTCCATGAACATTAGCAGGTGGGAAAAAATGTGTGTTTTGAATGAGCCAGTCTTCTGCTTTTTCAATTTTATAGCACTCAGTTCAGTGAGTACTTATTCACAAGGGTTTAAAATTCTATTGTGTTTGTGATGGTAAAGAAAAACAAATGGAAATTGTCAGATTTCACATTGCTGGAAGAGGACTAAATGGACCGAGATGTAGCAGTTAATTGCTGAAGCTGCTAAGGCTTATACGCTATTTTATGAATTAATAAATTAATGTTATCCTTAGTAGTCTGAAATCTCAGGTAGCTCATAACCTGTAGGTTTGTAACTCTCTGCCTAATTTCCAACTGAAAGTCACTGACAGTTACCCATAACATTCACTGCAGCTATCTGCTCTGGCTGAGTTTTTACCAAGTTGAATGTTTTAAGGAACAAAAACATTTTCTGACTCATTAATACTGTTCTGTGATTCCTATGGTGGTATGCCACAGAAATTGCACTCAATGCCTAGAGACACCTACTAAAACCAAATCTGACATGATTTCTTGATTAGTAAAATTCAGTCATGCTAGATTTTATACCATAATGCAGCCAAACAATGCAGCAGATTCTTTAACATCATGCTAAGGAGAGTGGGCACAGGCAGAGAATAACATCTAATCATCATAGAGACCAAGTTCAGAGAACTAGTGTATGAACTTCATTAACAATGATTTTGTGTTGTTTTCTTGTGTTGATGATGGGGCCCAGATTAGAAAGTAACGTTATCAACCTGATCAAGAGAGGTTCTTCCCCACCTCTACTCTGGAGTTCTGGGGCTGCATCTGGAATGTTGTGTCCAATTCTGGGCCCCTCAGTTCAAGAAACACCTCAAGGAAGTGCTTGAGAGAGTCCAGTGTAGAGCCACGAAAATTATTAAGGGAATGGAACATCTTCCTTAGAAGAACATGCTGAGGGAGCTGAGGCTCTTTAGCTGGAGAGGAGGAGTCATAGAATCAGGGTTTGAAGGGACCACAAGAATCATATAGTTCCAACCCCCCTGACATGGACAGGGACACCCTACCCTAGATCAGGCTGGCTTGAGCCTCATCCAGCTTGGTCTTAAACACTTCCAGGGATGGGGCTTCCACCACCCTTCTGTTCAACCCATTCCAGGGTCTCACCACTCTCATGGTGAAGAACTTCCTCCTCACATCCAGTCTGAATCTCCCCATCTCCAGCTTTGCTCCATTCTTCCCTGTCACTACCTGATAGCCTCGAAAGTCCCTCCCCACCTTTCCTGTAGGCCCCCTTCAGATACTGGAAGGCCACAATAAGGTCACCTGGGAGCCTCCTCTTCTCCAGACTGAACAGCCCCAACTCATTCAGTCTGCCCTCATAAGAGAGGTGCTCCAGCCCTCTGATCATCCTCATGGCCCTTCTCTGGACATGCTTCAGCATGTCCACATCCCTCTAGTAAGAGGGGCTCCAGAACTGGATGCAGTACTCCAGGTGGGGTCTCAGCAGAGCGGAGTAGAGGAAGAGAATCACTTGCCTCGACCTGCTTGCCACACTTCTCCTGAGGCAGCCCAGGCTCTGGTTGGCTTTCTGGGCTGCAGGTGCACACTGTTGGCTCATGTTGATCTTCTTGTCCATCAGCATCCCCAAGTCCTTCTCCTCAGGGGTGCTCTGCAGCCAGTCACTGCCCAGCCTATATTTATGCTTGGGATTGCCTCAATTCAGATGCAGGACCTTGCACTTGGTGTTGTTGAACATCCTGAGGTTGGCTTGTGCCCACCTCTCCAGCCTGTCCACGTCCCTCTGTATGCTGGATTGAACTATTTGGAGAATTTGAGTGAAAGATAGACTATAGGCTAAGAGAGGAAAGCACATGCTGTCACTTCACTCACAGCTTTACTGAGAAAGAAAAAAAAAATTATTTTAAGAGTTGTAACCCAGATATAGATAAATCAGAGTGCTTCAGGCATCTCGGGGCTGTGGCTGCTCCTTACATGGCTCCATTTCCCTGCCTTTTGTAGCTAATTCCCAATAATTCCACTAACTTCTTTTCCTCCTGCTAATCTCCCTGGCCGGTGTAATTTTGCCTATCTGCTGAATCAACAGATGGCGAGATAAGATTGGGGAAGGGGGGAAAGGTGGTAGGGGTGGTTAGTTTGCCTCAGGGAAGGAAACGCATTCAACGATCTGTCACTCAGTGAACCACAATGCATTGGAGAAAGGTAAAGCTCCAGAACACATACAATTCATCGACGACATCATTGTGTGGGGCCAAACTGCTGAGGAAGTCTTCGAGAAAGGTAACAAAATAATTGACATTCTGTTGCAAGCAGGTTTTGCCATCAAGAGAGACAAGGTCAAAGGACCTTCCAGAGAAATTCAGTTTCTGGGAGTGCGGTGGCAAGATGGTCGCCGTCACATTCCACAGAATATGATAAGCAAAGTCTCTACCATGGCAGTTCCCACAAATAAAAGGGACACTCTCTTGGGTGCAGTGGGATTTTGGAAGCTACACATTCCTGGATTCAGTCAAATTGTCAAACCTCTGCATGATGTGACTCGTAAGAGAAACCATTTTGAGTGGGCTTGAACAGCAAGCAACCTTTGATCAGATGACGTGAGAAGTAGTCCATGCAGTGAGCTTGGGACCTGTACGATCTGGTCCAGACATTAAAAAAATTCTGCACACGGCTGCAAGTGACAATGGTCCAACATGGAGTCTTTGTCAGAAAGCTCTGTATGAAACCCATGGTCATCTACTTGGTTTCTGGGGTCATGGCTACATAGGTTCAGAGGCAAATGACACCGCAACAGAGAAAGAAGTACTAGCAACCTATGAAGGAGTGAAAGCAGCTTCTGAAATGATTGGAACTGAGTCGCACTTGCTTTTAGCTCTTAGATTGCCAGTTCTAAACTGGATGTTCAAAGGCAAAGGTTCATCACCGCATCATGCCACAGATGCAACCTGGTCTAAATGGATGGCTTTGATAACCCAAGGAGAGAATTCCAGTTAGGGTGCAGCACGTAGACACACACATACCTAAAAGTAGAGCTACTGAGGAACATCAGCAAAACCATCGGGCAGATCAAGCTGCTAAAATTTCTCAAGTTGACACAAGCAGTGAACTTGATCTTGATTGGAAACACCGAGGTGAACTGTTCTTAGCTCGGTGGGCCCATGATTCATCTGGATATCAAGGCAGGGATACAACATACCAGTGGGCACGTGATAGGTCAACTGACTTATCCATAGACACTATTACCGAAGTCATACATGACTGTGACATCTGCGCTGCTATTAATCAGGCTAAGCGAATCAAGCCCTTATGGTATGGTGAGAGATGGTCAAAGTACAAGTATGGTGAAGCGTGGCAGATTGACTACATCACTTTACCTCGTTCTCGTTCTGGCAAGCAGTATGTGCTAACGATGGTAGAGGCAAGCACCGGATGGCTGGAAACCTATCCAGTTCCACATGCTACTGCACATAATACCATTCATGGCTTGGAGAAACAAATCATATGGAGACATGGAACTCCAGAGAGAATCGAATCAGACAATGGCACTCATTTCAAGAACAATCTTGTGAAAAACTGGGCCAGAGAGCATGATATTGCATGGATCTACCACATACTCTACAATGCACCAGCTTCAGGAAAGATTGAACGTTACAATGGTTTGCTAAAGGCCACCCTAAAAACCGCGGTGGATTGGAACTTTCAAAAACTGGGAAAAGCATTTAGGACAAGCAACCTGGTTGGTAAATAATAGAGGTTCTGTAAACAGAGCAGGACATGCCCAATCAAATTTGATACAAACAGTGGATGGTGATAGAGTTCCTGTTTTATGTTAAAAGAATCTGTTAGGGAAAACTGGGTATTTTCTCCTTCGGGTGAAGGGAAACCTGTCCGAGGGGTGGTTTCTGCAGAAGGTCCTGGTCATATATACTGGGTAATGCAGGAAAGTGGTGAAATCCAGTGTATTCCACAGATAAATCTAACCCTAGCTGAAAGAGGTTAAATTTAGAGTGTTAGGAGTTTTCTGTTCTAGGTTTCACCTGGCATCCAACACAAGAGATCCACAGTACGTGAGCACATAGCCAATGTCACCTGGGAGTCCCTGGTCTCATCTCATCTGTGAGGAGACAAACTGTTTCCTGTTTTCTGAGCTTTTGAATCACCTACATCCAAGTTACATCCAGAACAAAATGAACTTGCAAATATTCAGTATTGTACATGCAGAATGTAGTAAATTTGTAAATATTCATTATTGTAAATATTGTTTTAGATTAAATAGATAATTCTAAGTAAACTCTGAAGTAGACAGGGGTGGATTGTGCTGGTTTGAACTAATTGGAGAATTTGAATGAAAAATAGACTATAGGCGAAGTGAGGAAAACACATGATGTCACTTCACTCACAGATTTACTGAGAAAGAAAAGAAAATGTTTTAAGAGTTGTAACCCAAATATAGATAAGTCAGAGGGCTTCAGGCATCTCGAGGCTGTGGGTGCTCCTTCCCTGCCTTTTCTAGCTAATTCCCAATACTTCCATTAACTTCTTTTCCTTCTGCTAATCTCCCTGGCCGGTCTAATTTTGCCTATCTGCTGAATCAACAGATGGCGAGATATGATTGGGGAAGGGGGGAAGGTGGTAGGGGTGGTTAGAAAACCCCTCTTAGGGATTTTGATCTCTGGGAGGGGTGTGGTATTTCTGTATTACCTTTTTCACTGTATATATAACTGTAAATACCTGTTATACATTGTAAATATTGTCTTGTATTTTGAGCATTGCTGTAAATATAAAGCTTCATTTACCAACTTCCAGCCGGTCTGAGTTCTAGCCTGGGTTATATCAAAGGGTGGGGGGGCAGGTAACTGCTAAGCCACCACACTCTGGATGGCATCCCTATGGGGTCTGCTGCACCACGCAGCTTGGTATCGTCAGCAAACTTGCTGAGAGTGCATTCAATGCATCTGTCCATGTCACAGACAAGGATATTAAGCAAGACTGGTCCCAGGACTGATCCCTGAGGGACTCCACTTGTAACTGGCCTCTACTTGGACATGGACCCATTGACAGCCACTCTTTGGTTGCATCCATCAAGCCAGTTCTTCTGCAGACTGAGAGGTGACCTCATTCATGTTCATAAAGATGTGCAGGGTGAGTGCCAAGAGGATGGATTCTGGCTCTGCTTGGTGATGCCCAACGGCTGGACAAAGGGTAATGGGTGGAAGTTGAGGCATAGGAAGTTTCATGGAAACATGAGGAAGGTTTTTTTCCCTGTGAGGGTAACCAAAAACTGGAACAGGCTGCCCACGGGGGTTATGGATTCTTCCTCTCTGGCAAGACCTGCCTGGATGTGTTCCTGTGTGATCTGGTGTAGGTGATCCTGCTCTAGCAGGATGAGCTTTTGAGGTCCCTTCTAGCCTCTGACATTCTGTGATTCTGTGAACCTGAGCTATACTACATGTTCAGGGTTACCCAGTAAGAAAATCAGGCAAAATATGATTACCATGTGAAAGTAAAGTTTAATGTATTTTTATTCCTTTATAATGTGGTGTAAGAATATTAAGATTGAAAAGTACCAGACCTTTTTCGGTTGTATACTTTAGACAAAGGGACTGTTCCTTTCTTCTCCTGTGTTTTCTGAATCCGATGATGTGTTCTGCATTGAAATTGGATAATAGGGGGAAAAAGTTACTGAAAAGAGTGGTCAGGCATTGGAACAGGCTGCCCATTAAGGTGGTGGGGTCACCATCACTGGTGGTGTTTAAGAGTTATGCAGACATGGCATTTTGGGACACAGTTTAGTGGCCATGATGACATTGGGTTGATGGTTGAACTTGATCTTTTCCAACCTTAATGATCCTACAATTCTACAATTTTAAATGTAAGCCTGTTTTACAGTCCTTTGTGACCTTCCAACTATTGTTTCCCATTGTTGACTACATTTCCCTGCGGCATCTGCTCTGTCTGGGGACTGCTGGAATACCTGGGGCTGGTAGCAGGAAGACCTCTGGATCAGTGAGATGCAACACACAGAACACACAGCAGAGGTTCCAGTGCCAGGCTTCTGTACTGCCCTGAGAAGCAAGATTATTAGGAAAAACTCACTATTCACAAGACACAGTCCCAGAACTGTCATATAAGGCTTGACAACCCTGTACGTCCTAAAAATATTATTGCTTGGCAGATAAATAGGAGGAAATGTGACTGCTGCACATTTATGGCTCAGCTGCTACAGATATTGGCTGCTCTGATTTTTCCCTCAGACCTTTCATTGCCTGGATTTTTATGTGTGTTGATCATCCTCATAGTCTTGCTGCTTTGCCTCTTGTCTACATATTGCTTGTTTTTCTAGTATTTTTCATGTGCTACACATGATTTGTTATGGAAACTGCTCATCCTTTGCTGGCTTTCATTTTAGGGAGACCCTCATTTGCCTGCTTGTATTTAGTATCTTCCAGTGCTTAACTAATATGAGAGGTTTTTTCCCTATATATAAAAGCAGTTATTACAGGGTAGTAGCTATTCAGTGGCATAGTCTTCTATTCTAATATTGCAAGACTTCCATCTGGAGTCTAGTGATAATCTTTAAATAATAATCAAAATTCACTGCCTTGTTGATTTTATTGGTTTTATTTTTATTGATTCAAAATCCTTAGTTTCACAATTCAAGCTTGGCAACAAATGAATTATCTCCAATTGCAATTTAAAAAACCTTTCCCCCCCCTCCTTTATGAACTGCAACTTTTGAATGGAGAGTTTCATGGTGTGTGTTTGGTGTTATCATAACTATGACATTGTCAGTAAATTTGAGCACTTCCACCTTTAACCTGAGTTATCTGTACAGAAAGTGCAGAAAGGAGCTAAGGCTTTGTTTCAAAGGATGTGAAATGTGTTGGGGATTACCTGTATCTGACAAAATGGATTCAGATCATTGCTTTAATCCCACCTTGCTGCAGTTCTGCAAACTCATAACAAAACAATCCTATCAATTGTGTAATGCTGGATGAAGACAGTAAAAGCAAACTTCAACATTTTTGCTGTTGATATCTACCACTGCTTCAGCCTGTGCAAGTTTTTTAGGTGAGGTACCTACAGCCAGATTCTGTTCTTGCCTTCCCAGTGTATAAACTCTTGGCTCTTGTGAGGAACAACTGTCTGCAGAAGTGTTCACTCCCTCCTGTTCAGATTCAAAGATGAATCTGCACTCTGAAGCCTTGTTTTTACTGTCCAATGCTATTTTCCCTCATATTTTGAGGTATGAATTATAGCTTGGCCCCAACAGAAAGATTTGTTGGGCACATTTCTTAAACAAAATACCTAAGATACTTCATTTTTGCTTTTCTTTCTGCATCAATTCTAAAGGCTCCTTTGTTTCTAATTTCATCAACACAAGATCCGTTTATTTTGAAACATTCAGGATTTCAGATGTATCCCATGAGGGGGTGGAGGGAGTAGGAAAGGGTGACTATTTTTTATCAGAGTGGACAAAGCCCTCAGTTTTGCTCGATACACAATGAATCTTGCTGGAGTATACAGTTAAATACTTCCCACTCTTCTGAGGCAGCAAGCTTCAGATTATTTGCTGCCTAATTCAGCCCAGAACCTTGTGGTTACCACTTTGTCATCTCAGGGAAAGACACTTCCCATCTGTGTTCTTGAGTGGATATTATTAATTTGCCTCTGAACCCGTTCTGTGGATTTGGTGAGAGATATAAAGAGTCTTATGAAACACTGTCCTCTATTTTAATTTACTCATTGGCAAAGTTTTACTGCATCCTGCATCCCAGGACTTGACAATTTGGATTTTTTTTAGCACATCTCATCTTTTGATATACCTTCTGTGAATACCAAGTTGAATTAGTTCTACATCCACACAGAGAAGCTGGCAGAAGGATTAGTTTATCAAATTCCATAGGCAAGGAAATGAAACAAATCTTGTAGAATTAATGTCAAAGTTAAAATTTATGAGCTGTCAGTGTCTATTGTAAGAAGATTTTAGTTAAGTAGTTCAATGTTCTTTAAATATTGGTAGGATGTGTGTGGGAGTTGTTGTTCCCTGGCTGGGAGAAAGCACCACTGTAACTCTTCTCCTCAGATACAGTCCAGAGGAAGCCACCAAGATGCTCAGAGGGCTGCAGCAGTTCTGCTATGAAGACAGGCTGTGAGAGTTGGGGCTCTTCAGCCTGGAGAAGATAAGGCTTTGAGGAGACATTGGAGTGGCCTTCCAGGATCTGAAGGGGATCTTCCAGGCTACAGGATGGCTAGGGAGGGACTGTTTACAAGGTCTTCTAATGACAGGAAGAGGAGTAATGGGTTTAAACTGGCAGAGGGGAGATTTAAACTTTGTGTTAGGAAGAAGTTCTTTCCAGCAAAGGTGGTGAGACTCTGGAACAGGTTGCCCAGGGAGGTTGGGGATCACATTCTGTGCTTCTGTGATCCACAACATCCCTGGAGGTGTTCAAGGCCAGGTTGGATGAGGCCTTGAGCAACCTGTTCTAGTGAGAGATGTCCCTGCCTATGGCAGGGGGGTTGGAACTAAATGAGTTTTGAGGTCCCTTCCAACCTAAACTATTCTGTGATTCTATGATATGTTGTGCTAGTTATTTTATGTATGCAGATGAGATAATGCTGATGGTTGTGGGTGGATTTAGATCTTCGTCAGTGCACCAGGCATGCCAGCTTTTGGAAAGGCACCTCTCTTCATTTTATTGGATGTCATTATCAAAGAGCAAGTCATCTTACCAAGGAGCAAGCACAGGTTAGGCAACACCTTGAGTACTATGTCCAATTCTGGGCCACTCAATTTAGGAAAGATGTTGAGGTGCTTGAATGTGTCCAGAGAAGGACACCAAGGCTAGTGAGGGGGCTGGAGCACAGCCTTATGAGGAGAGGCTGAGGGAGCTGGGGGTGTTCAGACTGGAGAAGAGGAGGCTTAGGGCCGACCTCATTGCTCATTACAGCTGCCTGAAAGGAGGTTGTAACCAGCTAGGATTGGTCTCTTCTGCCAGGCACCCAGGGACAGAAGGAGGGGAAACAGCCTCAAGCTGCACCAGTGCAGTTTTAGGCTGGATGTTAGGAAGAAGTTCTTCACAGCAAGAGTGATTGGCATTGGAATGGGTTGCCCAGGGAGGTGATGGAGTCCCTATCCCTGGTGCCATGGTTTTGTTAATTAGAATGTGTTAGGTGATAGGTTGGACTCTGATCCTGGAGGTCTTTTCCAACCTGGTTAATTCTGTGGTTTTCATTCTAGCTAATACTGGGTGACTTACCATGGTGTATCTTTAGATGTTGTTTTAAAATATTTTTGAGTTAACTGTAGCACTGAACAGCTAGTTCCTGGCAAAGTTTTTTTATGTATAAAATGTGTTTTGTTTTGCGCTTTGGTTTATTTGTTTTGTTTTTTTCCTTTCTTTCCCTGACTTTACCACGTTCTGTTCCTTAGAATGTTTTCTCTTTCTGTGATTCCTTTTCAGCTGCTGCACATAAAGTGTGATAATGATGAACATATGTTTCAAAGACCCTCTACTTTTTTCTGGTGTAACAAT
This sequence comes from Psilopogon haemacephalus, assembly GCA_013396835.1. Classification (NCBI taxonomy): domain Eukaryota; kingdom Metazoa; phylum Chordata; class Aves; order Piciformes; family Megalaimidae; genus Psilopogon; species Psilopogon haemacephalus. The sequence continues at coordinate 45,494 of VWZI01016701.1, forward strand.
GAGGATTCACCTCCTTGTTTAGATACCTCTTCCATTACGCTTACTCCTAGGAGTTCTCCTGACTCTAGACTACCACCTGGATTGTTAATACCACCACCTTCAAAAAATGGTCTTCCAAAGCCAACCAGTGAATACAGCTGCCCAAGACCTCGTGTAATCCTGCTGTGCAAATGCTTTTTCAGTTGTTTTGTTGTTGTTTTGGCTTTCCGTTGTTCTCTGTTGTTTATCAACTTGCGAGGAAATGTGCATTTTGTACAGTAGTGAAAGGACAAAGCAGATGTATCTGAGATTCTCTAGGGACACTCTTAAAACATGGAAATTGTGAAGATTTATTTCTGCACATCTTTTTCTCCCCAACCTCTAAACCAGAAATTCTGACATTCCCAATATGTTTAAATTAGTGAATTACCTCTCAGTTATCTCTCAGCCTTTTGTTTAAATTCTTCATGTTGCAAATCATTCTTCAAAAATTCTAACAGTCCAACTTCAAGTGCTTTCCCCCAATGTTAATTAACAGAAGAATCCTTTTAACATATTTTATATGGATTCTGTGCAAAATGAAGGCTGAAAATCATTCTTAAATAGAAAATACAGGCATATTGCCTGCCCTTTCACAGCAATATGCTTATGCTCCCAACTTTTCCTTCCATTTGCAAGTAACATTTGGCTGTATTTGCAGACATCCTGGCTTCCTGCATGTTTTCACTAAATAAAAACTGCTTCTTGTGCTCATGTGTATTAAAAATACACACTTCTTAAAACAACTGAATAATAGTTTTACTTCAGCTAGCTCTATTAGTTTTACCAAAATGGGCAGAGAGAACAAAGAAAGGACGGAGAGAAATGATGGTGTCAGGTTTGGATTGTTTGCGGTTTTTTTTCCCTAAAAGACTGATTCAAGACTAAACCTAGGTATCACTTATTTACCTAGCTTCTAGATAACCATAAACACTTAGCAAAGAGGGAGAATCTATATAAGCATTTATTATGTGCAAGCCACTCTAGAGTTATCCATCAGAATTGATTGTATGCAGAAAGGGAAATGAGATGATGATATGTTTCCTGTGGGTCAAGCACATGCATTGCAGTGCTTGGAGTGGAAGCAGATGACATCTCTCTGACTTAAATTACACTGCTGTTCTGACTACACACGAAAACGGGAAGATTAATGCCAGGACCATGAATATAGTGCTAATAGCCTATTATGTCTGATTGCTGTGCACTGAAACTTTTTCAGGAGAGATGCTCTTTGAAATTGCAGTGCTAGCTCATGTACAGATCAGTAAGAGTTATCTGTCTGTTAAAATGATCTTAAAAATTAGCTGGTTTATGAAGTTAATTTAGCCATGGTCTTGCCAGGGTGTAAGCTGACTGAGACAATATATAAATAATAGGAAAAATATATATAAATAAATAGGAAAAAAAAAAAAAGTTTTAAATGTGTGTGTGGGGCGGGGGGGTCGGTATTATTATTATTTTTTAGGGTGCTTTGCTTGTTTTTTTCCAAGCAAAAATATGTACCTAATTATAAATATCCCATGTTTTTAGAGATACTGAACAGTTATCTCTTAAGCCAAACTTAAAATATTGATTCAAAACTCCTGAGAGATGGAAAAGTAGGACTTCTGAGTCCACTTTTTAAGTAATGTAAAGAGTATTCCTCTTCAGGAGCCATTGCAGCTTCCAGAGAGAAGTGTCGATCAGGGCTACCTATAGAACTGGTGTAGAAACTGGTGGCATGGCTGAGGCAACAGAGAAAGTAGCATCCAAAACAAGGTTTAGGTCTGTGAAACTCTCACAGACCAGCAGTGCTAAAGACTACCTGCATACCAGGTTGTCATATTCCAGTATTCTGGATAAAAGGACCCACGTGAACTGGTGTTTAAAGATTTCCCTAGGAATAGTTTGATCTAATGGAATCATATTAAAAGTTAACAGGTTTTCCCTGTGTCTGGCTGTACAGTCTGTCTAATACACAGAATGCAGGGTCTTGGTATTCTTTAAGTAGTAGCATTAACATTCAAACTGGTTTTGCATATATATATATTTTGCCTCTGGCTTGTCATTCTCAGTTTCAGTTTCAGCATCCTTTTGTCTTTAGTGTTGAGTTTATTCTGTCGTGACTCTACCTCCTTTGTGTCCCAAAGTAGTGGAAGAATTAATCACTTGAAAATAAATATGGACGTAGAACCACAGTCGTGGCTGGGTTTGGGGATTCTTGGCTTATCCAGTATATTTTTTGAACTCTTTGAAATTCCTAGGCATTTTCCAAATTAAGTCTCTTCTGCTTCACCTTAAGAATGAGAGTTTTATTTTTTATATTCATATTCATTATATTGCATGTCAAGGTTGTTAGTTATTAAAAAAAAACCTATTTGAAGCTTGAGGGTTGGAGCAGACGATCCTTTGATGTACCTTCCAACCCAGGCCATTCTGTGATTCTTTAATCACAGCAGGGGTTTTAGGTTGTCCAATAAGTGATCAGGTATGGAAATAATAGTAAATGAGAAACATTAGGGTTTGTATCTTTTAATTTTAGCTACATGTTCTGTGCACTCCAGCTCATAGCTTACTGTTTTTGCAGCGTTAGCTTAAGTGTGTCTTGTGAACCTGTCTGTATCCATACATCTGCAACAGAGATCTCCTTGTCACCAGCTTTTTCAGGTTCTAACTGTTGGTACATTTCTGGCTGTACAGGATGGACTGAAAATGGAAAAATTAAAATGCTGCTTATGTGTTGGACAGTTTTAGCATGTCTCAGACTCTGAACTGCAAATGCCATTTGGTGTCAGGAGCTGGATTTTGCATGCCGGTGGTTGTTTTTACCTTTCTGGAAAGTGTGGCTCTTCTCTGCATGCTGAGGAATTCAGTATTGTGATTTTTTTTTTTTTCATGTGAAATATTGCCCTAATACTTATTGTCCTTATTGTAGGCAGGCAGTGTGACACCTAAATCACCCTCCACTGACATCTTTGATATGGTTCCCTTTTCTCCCATATCCCCTCAATCATCAACACCTACTCGCAATGGTACACAGCCTCCTCCAGTACCCAGTAGATCTACAGAGATCAGTAAGTTTTGTCACAACTGAACTAATTCTTACTTACATTATGCTGATTTTTTTTTCTTTTTAAATGAAGCATCTTTAAAGATTTACTTACGTTTTGCATGAAAAGCCAAATAGAGATTTTTGTTGCTCACATTCAATGATGCCATTTCATTTCTGTACCCTCTTGCCAAAGTCATTGATGTTGCTGCCAAGTTGCATTGCGAAGAAACTTATTTACTTGCTGACAGTCTTAGATAAACAGTTTGACAAGTTTGATTTGGGGATTGTAACTCAGCTTTTCTTTTACAGTATCTTTGTACTTCAAGAAATACTTCTTGTTAGTTCTTTCCTTGTCAAGCCACAGTTGTAGCATCCAAACCCTGCAGTTCTGGGGAAGACAGCAGGTGGAGTAAGTATAGTAATGGCGATGCAAAAGAGAGCGCGAAGAAACCCCTGAAGACATAGACTGTCTTGGAATACTAATTTCCTTGTCATCTGCAGCTTTATTCTTCATTTATAGTTGATGAAACTCTCCAGATGTGAACTGCTCCAAAAAGACCTTCAAAAGATGATTAACAATAGCAATTTTATTTTCAAAAGGTTTGAAAGCAGCTAGGGTAAGGTTCTGAGCTTCACTGGAAATCTTTTAAGAGACCACTAATTATTTTTAAAAGCTTTGGAAGGCCCTCTGGGGGAGAAGACACAAGTATTTTAGGGGCTGTAGAAAAAATACTCTATGCACAGTATCTTCTGCTTCTGATGCCTGTTTTAGTATGGTTAATGAACAGTAATGTTTCTGCCTGCCACATGTAAATCCACATTTGAAGAGTTTCTGACTGTTTGGGAGGAGGTCTGAATGAGCTCTGCATAATTCTAAAACTGCATTGTAAAACTCAGGTCAGTGAATGTCATCCCCAGTACTGTATCCTACTTTCAGTTCCATTAGTCACCCTCTAAGAGAGATTCAATAATAAAAATCTGTTCTTCCTTAAGAGAAGATTTTAAACTAATCCAGATTAAATTATATGGGTTTTTCAAAAGATACATTAACAGAACTGAAAATTATTCTGTAAAGAAGAGTTAACATTAACTATTCTTAAATAACTTCATAGAAAATCAGAATAATCTAAGAGAATATTAGAACAGAACTGTTTTCTTGAGGTAGTTTTATAAGGCAGCACCCCACACAAACCCCCACATTCAAGAACTTTGGGGTTTTCTTTTTTTCAAATTTGCTTCCATGAAACTACAGACAGTGCCATAAAATCCATCTCAATGTGCACATCCACCTTCAAAGATAATAAATCTAATTATAGGACAAGAGTTTTTTTCCTTTTTAAATTTCTTTTCTGTTTTGTACTTTTGCTCTTGTCCTACTTCAGTTCCATTGAAATTGTGGCTATAAATCTTGGCAGGAGTCAGCAGTCATTGCTGAGTATTCTTGAGAATTTCAGCTCTGTAGGTTTGGGAGTTGTTTCATCTGTGGGTTTTGTGATACAGAAAAGGCTTTATTTATTCTGTGATGCTCATGGTTTAAAATAGTTGTTTCTGCTGCATTTCATTAATTTTCATTAAATTAAGGTGGTGCAGTTCAGAGACGTGGCAGCCAGTCTCTGCTAATTCTCTGTGCCTCCTCAGTGTGCCATGCTTCACAGAGAGATTCCAAAAGCACATCAAAGACTACATCATTTTTATCTCTCCTCTTCCTGTCTGTCCTGGTAGTTTTATATGTTGAAAATTGTTGCTTTCATTAGTGCACTTTGACCTATTTGGAAAGTGTTAATTTGAAACAGAAGAGGAATATTTTATAAACAAGGACTTACTGTCTTAGATTAGGAAGTTCAGCCCCCATAAGAGCACCATTCAAGCTGTGTAATGTTACATTAAAAAGGGGTAGTAGTACGTTGGGTTTTGTGATGTTACTGCTGTCAGTACAAGCAAGTTGTCATTTTTTTCTCCAATACAAGTCAGACTGGTGGCAAACAAGAGGGGCTGATGTTTGGAGTCTCCCATTTTCTGAGGTCACCTTTAAGTGGACTTGCCTTTACTCTATTTGTCATGGCACTGGAATGGGTTTTTCCCATCATTTTTTATGAAATTGCAGAGCGATTCTGTTGGATTTTGTAACTTCTGTAACTTTCACCTTCTCCGTGTTCAGGAGTAAGCAAGGAGAAGGATAGCACAAGGCTGTGCCATCTTTTTGCTAGTGTCAAACTTAGCTGCTGCCTTTGCCTGAGGCTCACCTGTCTGTTAGCTAGGGATGGGACTTGTGGTGCTGGAGCAAAACTTGCTTTGAAAAGCCAAAGCTCATCCTGCTGATCATCAGGCCCATTTGACAAATCACCCAAGCATAACACTGCAGAGGAAAGAAAAGCCTCGTTTTAGAGAAACCTGGAGGAATAGGAAGCTGCTTGGATTGCTCCAAGACCAAGAGCTTTGTAGGTGATAATTTGCAGCAGGTTCAGCTTTTCACAAAGAGAAAGGCCTAGAGTTAGAATTTTGCTTGCTTAGCTCTCCTATGGGTATTCTCCCCAGGAAAAAAAAAAAAAAAGAGGTTATGAGTGATAATCTTTTCTTTTAATAAAAGGGAGAAGATTCTGGACATTTTGAGTTCTTACTCAGCCATACAGGCTTCTCAGTAAATGTCTGCCCACTGCAGAGTCTTAGTGGTGGCAAATAGATTGGTTTTATCTGTTTTACAGGAGAAAATGGCATTTTTGCACAAGAAGTTGCAGATTGGACAAATAAGTAGTGTCTCTTTAGGTAATAATGGCAAAAAATGTGATGTTTCAAAAGCAAAAGCCCTTTCTAGAGTTGCATTTCTATTCAAAATATTGCTGGGAGAAATTTTTTTTTAGCACTAAGTTTGTTTGCAAGCTGAAAACAAATATTGCAGCCTGGTATAGTAATTGCTTCATTGAACAGGTGAGCAATGCATGGTGAATGCAACCCAAACACTGCTTCCTTGTGGAGGAAGGGGTTGCAGATGCTCTTGTAAGTCACCTTAAAGGACAGGATTAATTTTATTTATAAAGGAGCAATTCTGTTTGTTTCCTGATGGCACAGCTTTATTTTCCTATCTCAGAAAAAAAAACTAGAGAAGAACATTCACAAATTGTTCAACCTTTATTCCAGTCAAATGCAACTTGAACAATCCCATGGGTCACAACTGGCAGATGTAGGAACATGCTCCACGATCCTGTCTTTAATAGCATGTTGTCAGGATAATGATGGAACCATTTTATATGCTGTCATAATTCCAAAAGGAAAAAAAAAATGGAGTAGCCTGCTGCTAAAGGAAATACTTCCAAGACTGCACTACCTCAGCTTATTCCAAATATTTTCATGGGTGCTTGTCTTCAGTGTGATTAATTATTATTTGTCATCACAGCTGCTCCAGGACATCTGGGGAAAGCATACACCAGCCATAACTCTGTTTCTGGTTGATAGCTAAGGTAAAGAAGATGGGGATCCAGAAGGAAGCAGGAAAGCCAAATATTTTTGGGTTTGTTTAGTTGATTGTTCATTCAGAATTTATTACAAGGTGCAAGTCTCATCCCCAATGTCAGCTAGGTCACAGAAACAAGGATTTATTACCTGCTCCTGTCCTTCTGCAGTTTGAGTTGGGGATGTAAAACATCAGCATTTCACAGGGCTGAATTTGTTGATTGAGTTCCCAGGCTGTAAATCTATTTCCATCCAGAAAGGAATGGGAAAGGAACTGATATGTGAAAGGATCATTTTCAAAGGTTTGTTGGTTGCTGAGTATTGGAGAAAGAAATGTCTGCCTGTGCTACAGTTATTTTGGGGAGAATACCAGGCAGGATATTCTTCTTATACTTAATTTTCATGCAAATACTCTAGCCTGAAATAAAAAATAATACTGATTTATCTCTTCTGTGCTAAAAAGGAGTCTCCCTGAGAACACTTGAGTGAACAAGCTTATGGAGGTCACATGCAGCTCTGCAGTGACTACATTTCACTGTTCATCCCATTTCCACAAATTCCTAAGCTTCTGTTCAAAAGGAAAACACTGATGGGGAATGGAAAATATTTCATGCAACTCTGTCCTTCCCTGACTCTTTGCAATGCCATCTCTCCTATAAAGCACACATTTTAAGTGCAGAAAAGCAGTTATACTATGGGCATTCTCAGGTGGTTTACTGAAATGGTTACCAAGTTGTAATACAGTTCCCGAAATAATAATTGTTCATAGAAACTCACCTAGGAATGCTCCTTTGTTTTGGATTTGATTCTGTACAGCGTTTATAGGTCTCTGTTTCTTAAGAGTAAGCTACACTGATTAGTTTTAAAGTCTGCCTTGAATAACAAAAAATAAAATTATCCTTCACAGCTGATATTCAAGGATTTAAAGCTCCTAACATTTTCCTGCTAATGAGTTCAGAGGTGGTGTCATTAATAAAAGCCTAATAAGGCATGAACAAGATAATGATGGACAAAATACTTGCTCTGAAAAACAGTGAGAAGTCACATTTCAGACCTAAGGAATGCAAGAGCTGGGTACTTTACTGCTTTTTCCTAAATACATTCCTTGCATGTTTGCTAAGGTTTGCTGTTGCAACTGGCTGCTTTTAGCTGTCTGACCACACAAAACTGTCAGCTCCTTTTAAGGCTAAAAAGAACTTATGGAGAAGGAAAAAACAAACAAACAAAAAGAACCCTAAAAAAGAAATAAAATGGTCCTACATAATAAACAAATAGGAGCACGAAGCACAATCACTGTCGAAGAGAAATTAATTTCTGCCCAAGAGAAGTTAAACTGAAAGGCAAACATGCTGCACATCTGAAGGTTACTTGGTAGGATCATCAGGGCATTCAAGGACACTGGTTACATTGGCGCAGACCCATTTTGGCTGTGAAAGAGGGCAGGAACAAGGTAGGTCCTAATACTGTCCTAGTTGAAGTCTCTTTTGCATGCAGGTCTGCCTCTGCCAGGAAAGGCTGGAATTTTTTTTTTGTTGTTGGCTCAAGGGGGCTTTTGGAATAAAGCTATCCAGTCTGGGCCATCTCATGGTCCTGTGTGAGGGTTCGTAGCTGTTTAAGCCCCAGTTTTAAAAACAGAGGATGAATCAAGTTCCTGCTTGTGTCTGTGCTTTAGCATGGGAGCGAGTGCTGGTAGCTAATTGTGAGGTCAAGACTCTGGAGACTGGTATGCACATTTATATGTTGGAGCCTAGACAAGTTACAGGTCCTTCTGACTCCAAGGATGTCAAAGTCAAGACATCAATTTAGCTCTGTGCTAACTCTGCAACATGGATTTTGTGTAAAGCAGTCACTTGTTAGCTTCCATATCTTGGATGCTGAAGGTTAAATGTTGTGCTTTAAACATTCTAGAGGTACTTATGGCCCTTTATACTCTCGTGCTCTTAAACTAACATGGTTTTGAGGTAAGTGGTGTGCTTATCAGATTTCTTTCTCAACAACCAAGAAAGTTAGGAGAAAGGATCTCATATAATACCCTCTGATCGTGAAAAAGCTTACTACAGTTAAGAGGAGTGAGAAACTTTATGGTACTAAGTGGACTTTCATGGTCCCCTGCTTTTTTCATTTTTTCTTTCCGGACGATTAGTTGTAGTTAACTCTTACCGCTGAGGAGCTCTTATCAAATGAAGACCTTGCCTTCCATGAGGAAGATTAGCTGCATGTCCTTTGAAAGATATCCTTATCCTGATGGTGAGAGTGGCAGGCAGGGGTCCTGAGAGCTTCACTTGTTTGCAAGAGGCTGTTTCTGACACAATACTAAGGCAGAATTTGACAACCATTGTCCAGTTGTTCTCTCCTCATTTCTGAAACTGCTAATATATATTGATTACAGAGCACACTTCAGTAGGAGATGTCCTCTTCAAAGTGTTAACAGCTTCTTATTGAACCTTTCAAATTGCTCTAGAATGTATCAGTACAAATGAAAGCTAAATAGAGGCTTAAGCAGAAGTCAGAGGCGTTCTTGGAAAAATATTTGGGTATTAAACTTTGGGAAACTAATCAAGAGCTGACTTTCAATTTGGACATTAAAAGTTGTGGTTAAATGGTTGCATATATGGAGGTGCTCTTCTCTGCTTGTAAGGAGACATAAGCTTGCTTTTTCAAAGCACTGTTGCTGTAGCCTGTACCTTTTCTGTCAGTGACTCACTTTTTTTGTTGTTTCAGAGAGAGACCTTTTTGGAGCAGAACCTTTTGACCCTTTTAGCTGCGGAGCAGGAGATTTCCCTCCAGACATTCAGTCCAAACTAGATGAGATGCAGGTAACTACTAAGCTATCCCTTGGGCAGCTGTCTGGCTTCTTGACTGTTCTTGAAATACATGTTTAAGGTATTTGGAAAATGTGTGCACAAATACATAGGGAAAACTTTTTTTCTGGTGATTCTTCTTGTAATTGTCTTCAAGTTGGAGTTTGAATTTGCTTGAAGATCCTTACATGGTATAAATAGGGAATCTTGCGCTCATGTAGGGTTTGTCAGCAGTGTGGTGAAAATAGATGCTGCTGCTTCCGCCTGAGAAGGGACTGAGTAAGCTGAAACAGGGACCTGAACAGAAAGCATTACAGATACACTGATCTTGTTTCTCTTCCACTCCAGCAGTCACTCTTATTCCAGTATAACTCATCTTTCCCTTAGTGGCATCAGTCTGGGTTTTGATAGAATTGGCTTAGGCAAAATAGATGCTTTAAAAGACAAAATAAATTTCTGCTGCCTGCTTTTAAAACTGCCCTATTTGACTCTTGTATTCTGGACAATTAAATGGTTGACAATTGATTCAAGAATTTCAAACCACTGTGGTTTTAGCAGAAAATGTTTGTTGATTTTCAAAGGTTCCACAGGATATGTTCAGTTATTGACCCAGTTTTGAAGCAGTTCTAGGAGAAAGCCTTCAAGGTTTGGAATAAATCACTTTCTTTAGCCAGACTTTCCAAACTGCTAGTTCCTCTCCAGACTGCTTATCTGTTTATATTTTCAGTAGCCTGCCAGGAAGGCTGAAAGTACTGGGAACTTGAGTTTCTAGGATCGTGGCTCCTCAGCAGAAAGTGTTCCCAGGACTTCCAGCCCTCTTGTATCTCACAAGCTCACGAAGTCCAAGAGACCCTTCTCCTGAGCCCCTTCAGTCTCTCTCTTCTGCTTGGAGAGCAGCAGAAACAATTCAAAATAAGGTTTAAATACTGGATCATTTTCCTGAGTGAAATCTTTTCACTCCCATTTGTTATGAAATTTTCTTTCCTGTGTCAGTTTAGGATGGTGCCACTGTCAGACTCAACACCCTGTGAAGAAATGTAGTCTCTTGTTCACCTCTACTCTGGCCTGTGCCATATCAGATAGCAGCTAAAAGCCAAAACTGGCTGCTTTGCCATTCCAGAAAAATATTTCGGCTTTGTGAGTGCTGCAATGTTATTACCAAGCCCTTTAGACAAAACCTACACCTTTTAGCACCTCACATTGACGTTTCCATTGTCTACAGACCACTTTGGGAAAAAGCATACTGTAACATCTGTGGCTAGGAGGAAGAAACCTATGAAAATATGGAAATGTCATGCACTAAAGGTCCTTATTATAGGTGACATTAGCATTTAACGCTGCAAGGTTCTATCAACTTATAAAGCACCCATGAATGGAACAGCAGAAATCTTTATCAAAGTTTTTTGAAGTGATAAAATGAAATGTTGTTGACCCAAAATATCAGATGAATATAAAAGAGCAACAAACACAACCAAAACAAAACAAATTCCCCAAATGTTAAGGTCCTGTTGCAAAGAATTGGACCACTATTCCTCCCTGTACATCCAGGTGGTGTTTTTTCCAGCTTTTTGGTGTGCTTTCTAAATTAGCCTCACAATTAGAGAGTCTGACAGCCTTAGCGTGCTTTGACACCTCAAATGAAAATAATTAGTGGTTCTTTATGTGGGCACAAAGCTTCCTTATCTATAACCGGCTTTAGAACCAGTGTAAAGCTAGCAAGGTGTGAAAAAGAGTCTAACTTGGTCCAAAGCAAAAGCTGTGTGCACTTATTTCACTTAGTAGTTGGTACAAAATGCAAGTTAAAACTTTTTTTTTCTTCTTTCCTAATACCTCTTTTATCTTCTTGTGCTTCCCTGTGTGCCCAGCGTCAGCGATGGTTGGTATATCATATTTTAATAATGGTATTTAAAGCATTTACATTGAAATGTGCATGTGGTCATGCCTGGTGTCTTTTAAATCTATGTAGATGTGCGTACATTTATATAAAATTTAAGTATTTGTATTTTATTTATCCAACTGTGTGAATTTGAGATATAAAATTTATACATTATAATAAAATTTATATTATGTGTTAATGTATAGGGCCCTGCAGTTTTTAAGGTATGGACAGCTGATTTTAGTTGCCTTTAGCCTTCCTTATCAGCTGCTAATACTAAAACTTTGCTTTCATTACTACCTGGTTTCCATATGTACCAATGAAACCTCTGATTTTCATTATTGCATTTTCATTCGTGAAATGGTTTCAAAGCAAAAGCTTTTTGTGTTAGTAGAATCGTGTGTGAACAAGTTTTTGTTTGGAAATAATTACATAAAGATTGGCAAAGATTTTGAGAGGGCTGGAGGGAAAGTCTGATGAGGAGAGGCTGAGGGACCTGGAGGTATTCAGCCTGGACAAGAGGAGATTTAGAGAGGACCTTATCACTCTCTACAGCTACCTAAAGTGAAGCTGCAGTCAGGTGGGGGTCAGGCTCTTCTCCCAGGCAGCCAGTGACAGGACAAGAGGGCATGGCCTGAAGCTGCTTCAAGGAAGGTTTAGGTTGGATGTTAGAAAGCACTTCCTCACAGCAAGGGTGATTAGGAACTGGAATGGACTGCCCAGGGAGGTGGTAAAGTCAGCATCCCTGGAGGTCTTTAAGAGAAGATTGAATGTGGCACTTGATGGCATGGTTTAGCTGGTGTTGTGGAGTAGTTCATAGGCTGAACTTGATCATCTCAGAGGTCCTTTCCAGCCTCAATGATTCTGTGCTTCTGTGGAAGAGCAAAAGATAGCTGTGCTATAAGTCAACAGTTGTTAGAGACATAGGAAGGTGAAATGAATGCTACTAAAGGTAAAAACATAGAATATGCAAAGTGCTCTGGGAAATCTAATATTGAGAAACATAAAAGTGTAGACTTCTTTCATTCTCTGGAGTGCAAAGTGGAAAGAATCTGTTACCTTCACATTATGGAAGTACAGCCTGAGTTTCAGCAAATATGCAAAGGTGAGTTGCTTATGAACACATCTAATAGTTGAATATACCCTTCTGAGAGGGTGTTCAATCAGCTTAGCCTACACTCAGGGTGGCAAGCAAACTGCCTTGGTGCCAGGCTGCAGCAGTCTGATTGGAGCAGCTCAGTCGAGACTCTTTCATCCCATCTCTGGTGCAGAGTTCTGTCAGGTGATTGAACAACCACAGCACAGTTAACAGAAAAGCTCTGTGTGTGTGTGTGTGTGTGTGTGCGTGCGTGCATTGGAAGGTGGTGTGCAGGCAAAGTGGGAGAGGAGAGCACAGCCCAGAAGAGGCAATGCAAGCTACACTCTGTAGTTGGTGCTTGTCCTTTGCAGCCTGTATTCTGAACTTAATGAGGTCAGATAAAGTTTCCTGACTGCTGGGGGAACATTTTGGTGGTTAAGCTTTAGCTAAGATCCAGATTTCACACTTAAGCTCTTTCTGTTCCATTTCTCTGTCCATTCTCTGGTGATCTTTCTGGAGAGCTCAAAACTCAAACATGTGCTGAGATGTGACATTTACAGCTCAGGCCTCTCTCTGATGACTGTCCAACCTCCTTATTTTCCCCCCAGCCTTTATGCTGAAACATATTTCATCCTCTCTATCATGACTGTATCCAAACATTAATAAAATGAATGTGTCGATTTTCCCAGAAATCTTGCAGTGGTTCATGAATCATACCAGCAACAGCTGCTATATTTTATTAAAATTTCAAGGTAGTTAATATCTTAAAGCTTCCAGGAGCTGCAGACTATCCTTCCTGTGTGCCCTGAAGCAGTCAGCAGGCTTGTCATCTTTCCATCTGAAAGATGTGCTTAGCCCTCTAAATTCACTTTTCAGAGATGTGCAAATGTATCAGTGGTTCATTGGCTTTGTGCTGACTTATTGAGTGAAGTCACTGTGAAGCCACCAACAGGTTAACCTCAGAGTCACAAGGTTGACTTTGGCAAATTTATCTTCTAATAAATTGTAAGCTCTTTGTCTTTTAATGGTTTTTAGCCAGGGTGGTTCATATCTTACTATCACAGACACACCAAAAACAAGTGAGGGTTTTAGCTGAGGGATTGTTTTCAGGTTACTTTTCCTAGTGAAGAACAGCTTTGCTGCCCTCAAGAGACCAGACATGTGCCTTAATAAAATATCGTTTTGTTATGGGTAGCCAAGATGTTCAGTCCTTGTGGTAAATCACCTAGAAAGTGAAAAAAAAAATATTTGAGGCTGTCATCCTGAGGATAGGAACACAGGAGCATGGCACAATGTAAGTACTTCACAACCTTTCTGTTTCCACCCCTACTTGATTCCAGGGGTTGGCCTCCTGCATATTCCAGAAAATCTGAAGATTGTGAGATTTTCTGACCACATATGGAGCCTTTCAAGTGCAGGGAGCCATAGTACACATGTTTTTAATGAACAGTAGCATGTGATACTAAGAGCTAAGAAGCTAAAATTTCTGAATTTCACAAGGCAAAAAATATTTTGAATGCTTTACATTAAAATTATTGATATATATATATATAAATGCCATATGTGCCAAGTGCTGACTACATATGTCTAAAAATAAATAAATTTAAAAATACCGACATTCTGCCTAACTCATTAATGGAGTTAGGAAAATAAAAGACAAAAGCAAATCATAATTTACAATCTGATCAGTCATTCCAAGTGACTTCATTATTATTACAGCTGTGAATACTGGGGTTTGGAGTGGGTAAGGTAGTAGAATATGCTGTATGATGATGGATGCTATAATAATCATACAGCAGCTTCAAGTAGGAGCCATAAGGATTGAGAGGTGTATGCAGTTCAGGTGTGTAGTGAAACTGAGCTCCTGGACACAGACATAAAGCTCAGACCATTCTGCATTGCTGTGAGATCTGAAGCAGAGGATGTATTAATCACAGTTCAACTATGCCTGGACATAAAGGAAAATCTATCATTGAAACCTTGTCTTCCAACAGTTATCCCACATTTGCCAAAGTATAGTTTTGGAGATTCCAAAAACTGTTAAGAATTTGGCAAATGTGAGGCATTAGGATTGGAGGTGGCTGTGGGAGATCTGAAGTCTATGGTTTCCTGATCTGGAAAAACTGGATTGCAGTCACTTTGCCAAAGAGTTTGCTGGACAAGGATGTTCTGATTTAATTTTTTTTTTCCTTTTTTGAGGGTTGCGTTTAGTTTAATGGGAATATTGTTTGAGCAGATAGAGCTTTCCTTGGTTTATGCTGCTGCACACTTCTTGTCCTCCAATTAAACAGTCATGAGGGAGGAAAAAAAATCTGGAATTCTAAAACCTTTTTTTAATACTGCTTTAAAATGCCCAGGTGGCTCTCTGGATTGCCATGAATTCCTCGTTATGTTGTTGGGCTTTTTGTGACCTCTGTTCTTGGCATAGTGTATTGGTTCTGGTTAAGCCTCCTGGAGCCCAAAGCCCAAAGAATAGCCTTGGTTCAGTTTGGAAGTTAAAAGAAAACTTTATCAATGAATAAAAGGTATTTTAGGTAAGGGGAGTTACAAAAATACAGGGAACGGAAAACAAAATACAAAATATATGTATACAACCAGTGGATGGAGATGGATGCTCCCACCACATGGTGAAGCAGGAGCAGTAGGAACCAGGAATGCTGCTGGTTGGTGATGCAAGAATGAGAGAGGAAGAGGAAGAGAGAGAAACAGGAAGTTCCTCTGCCTTTAAAAGAACTCAAGACAAGAAGTGGGAGTGGGCTAACTACTGCACCTGGGGTCAGCATCAGAATACCCCCAGGAAAGAGTCAGGATGACCTGGGATCAAGTTCAGACCACCCCCAGGAGGGGTTAACCCTTTTACACATGGAAGTTTGGACCTACTTTCAACTGAAGTATCTGGACACTTGAAGATCACAGGGTTTGTGATTGAAGGGGTGAATGTTGAAGATGCTGTGTTGATGTTCTAGACAGCTAGGTAGGTACATGGGGCATTTTTAAGAAGACAGGTGCTACCACTGCAGTTCCTGACACTGTGGCAGTACGTTTTACTGCCTTTTCACTTCTGCCTGCAGTAGAAGCTGAGTTCTCAGGTCCACAGCTGAGAACAGAACCTGGCAAGCACATCACTATTTTCTTTTAGAACACACATTATGCTAATAAAGGTTAAAAGGCTTTTAGAGTAGCTATGGTCATAGAGTGCAGCAAGCTTTTAATGGATTAACACAGACCACATTGCAAGTAGGTGAAAATATGATTGTTTTAAATGCAAATTGTTACAGCTTTAAAGAGGAAGAGGAATAAACTGAGAGGGAAAGCAATGTGGAGGGAAGCTGCAGAAGGTGAGGTCAAGGAGGCTATTCATCAAGAAAGCAGAGATAGTTCCAAGACATCATAACAAACACAAGCAAGGTGATAAGTGGCAAAACATCTGCTTGAAAGGAATGAAACAAAAACTGAGGGCCCCCCACCCCCGACATGATCACATAAAAGATATGTGCATTTCCAACATGCATGATCTGATTTGCTCTGGGCTAGGAAGAAAAAGAGCCTGGGAAGTGCAGCTAGAAAGACAGACCAACAAACAGTGCTTAAAGGTGTGGAAGATGGGTAAGAGGATGCTAGCCTTGAATAGGATGAGCTTTTGGTGAAGAGTTTACTAGATTGCTAAGAATGAAGCTGCTTGTCCTTAAACCAGTTGCTGTGGCTGTATCAGGCATCCTCAGCTTGAAGTATGAACTATTCTTTTTACAACCTCCAAAAAGCCTTTAAATACTTGAAAATATTTCAGACACACTTGTAACTTTAATAGGCTAGACTGTAGAACTAAACCTGAGTTCTCCTTGTGTTTGAGCAGTTCTCCTTTAACTACAGTTACATCGATTAATAGTATTTTTCGGGTAAATGAACAATGTCTGTTAGTAACAAGATGTGTTAGACTTGGGACAGCAAACAGGTGATGTTTGCTTACCTTTTGTATTGAATGCTCTTTCTGTTAGCCCTTTGAAAAATGCAGGTTAAAAATCCCAAATCAGATTGCTTAATGAGCTTGGGCAGTGGTGTGTCACCCAGGTAGGGCAAACTGAAGTAAGCTTACAACACAGTGCAGCAGCTGGCTGAGGCATGGAGCATCACCTCCCCAAGTGTTATCAGAGTAAAGGCTGCCAGTAGAAGCAGGTGCCAGACCTTCCTTATCATGGGAAATGCAACCAGTCTTGAGGATGGAGAAAGGCAGCTACAAAGCATCTCCTATTTCCAAAGAGTCCTGTGTGCATTCCCTTGGCAGCTTGTGCCCCAGAGCCATCTGCAGAGGGTCTCTGATATCCCCTAACAAGCCATGTATATAAAATATGCAATTCCATAGAATTCTAGAGGTCATGTAGTTCAGCTCCATTACAGCAAGCAGGGACATCTCCAACTAGAGCAGGTTTCTCAGAGCCCATCAAGCCTGACTCTGAATGTCTTAAATTTCTCCTTTTCCTTGGGAACAGCCAAAGCATATCCATCAGCCACCATTTTGCTGTCTGCCAGCTCTACCACACATCCCACTGCTTTAGTGACTTTTATGAGGAAGAACTTTGTCTCATAGTGTGGATATGCCTTTAGAAAAATGCATTTTTTACTTGGTAAATCTCATATAGTTTGGGAACTATTGCCAGAGGGTTTATTCTCTTTCTCAGCATTGCTCCTCTGATGTCAGTAGCTGGTGAGGTTATTAAACCTTCACACACTTTAGAAATTCTAGCCTGTGGTTTAAATCTGTTTGCAGTTAAGCTGGTTTGACTCAGGGCTTATTCTTTCAAAATGGGAAGGTCTGCTCTTGAGGTACTGCCGTACCTTATGAGAAGGCTTGAGTCTCTGCCTAACCCCAAGGCAGATTGTTGTCTTCTGTTCACAAGGTGTTTGCTTCATGACAGCAAATATTGATCCTGGAGCAGATGAGTACTGTTCTCTAAGCAAACTGTATGTCCAGGCAGCACTGTGAAAGCTGCCACTGGAGTTGTTCTCGTGACATTTGTGATAGCTTTACAGTACCCTTACCTTGAGCCAAAGCCTCTGAAAGTCAAGCCACAATGACTCAGTTTCTTTTGAAGCAAGAAGAGAAGTGAAAACAAGAGCACTTTCCCTGTATTATATGCTGCTCTTATTTTGGAACTGGTGTGCAAGGTAAGTATATTTTGCACCCCAAACACAGGTACTCTTGGACTACATTTCATTTCAATATAGGAGACTGTAACTTCTAGCTCATAGTCATTTTTATGTTTCTATGAGTTAATCTAATGTCAGTTAAAAGAGGAATTTTGGTTGAAAATGTAAAGAAGTGAACTACCAACCTTTGAAATGCAGTTGGATCATTTGCAGTAGAGCAAATGTGAATTGATTTGGCTTTTTTTACTGAAGCTCAGCTGGCAGCAGGCTACAAAGCATACACCTGTCAATGCCAATGCACTATTTGTTGTTCTAAGAAAAGGGATTACTGTATGTGGGAGATCCTTGGTAATGGTAACAATGACCATGATTTATCTCCATCTTTATAGTGTAAATATAATAACTCTTTGCTCATATAGCCTTCATCTTTCCTGCTTGTAAATCGTGCTACATTTTACTTCAGAGCAAAATTATGTGCAAGTCAAGCTTGTCATTTTTTTTCCTATCCACCTCAGTGTATGAATATTCAAAACTTCCATTCTGTCCTGTTCTCTTCTGTTTATGTACATACTGTATTACGTTTGTTGTATGAGATGTGTCCTTTTTCAAGTTAACCATTAAGACTTGCTAAAAATCAGCTGACCAACTGATGTAAATGTCCACAGATTGACTCTGCAGTACCCATATGGTTCGTCTGCCTAAAGATTAAGTTCAAACTTAGTTGTTTTTTGGGTTTTTTTTTTGAGAAAGAGGGCGTAGTCATCCAGAAATTACTTTTATTAATTGTGTCTTCTTTTGTTGCAGGAGGGGTTCAAAATGGGATTAACTCTTGAAGGCACAGTATTTTGTCTTGACCCACTAGACAGCAGGTGCTGATGCCAAGAAACTAAATGTGAAATTCCTGCACAGTGTTAGCTGGTTGGTTTGGATTGTTTGGCGTTTTGTTTGTTTTTTGTGTTCTTTTTTTCTTTAATTCTGAACATGTACTCACAGGTCTCCATGTGACAAAAATTGTTGGTTTTGTCATGGTTTTTTTCCCCAACATGTAAACTCTTGTGAGGTCTGCTTCTGTAGAAATCCAACTCTTTCCCTGTACAAATGTAAAGAAGAAAAAAAAAAGTTGTATTTGTTTATGAAATATGAATTAAGTCACACTGTTCTAGTTCTCTGTCACATTTTGGCCCAAGTTTGCTTTACTTTGTGATTCTTAGCCTGCAGAAGTTCTTCAGAAAGCTCATTCTGTTTGCAAGCATGATTTCAACAGAATACTTTCCTGGCACAATTTTGAACTTAATGTTTATTTAATCTCTTATTTAGTATTCATGCAGCAAAATTATTAATATCTATCATCAAACAGTCCACATTTTGGTGAAAAAGCTGAAAAATGCTAGCCACAAATATGCTTTAAAGGTAAATCTGGGTGCCACAAAATTGATTTCCATTACTATCTATGGTTACTCTACTATATATACATTATTAGTTTATAAAGCCAGCAGATTTTTATCTCTTTTAATTCCTGTTTGAGAAGCTAATAAATTGTGATCTGCTAATTACCCTTTAATGAGCAGAATTGCTAAATTGCAGAATGGACACAGTGACTGCCCTTTGCTTTGATGTACTTTGTTGCTGAACTGCAAAGTTTATGATTTGGTATTCATTACATGGTAACCATGACTTTAGAAGAAGATGAGAGACTTCAATTTACTTAGGAATTCGCATCACTATGTGTGTAAGCAGCACTCTCTTTACTGGGCTCATCTCTCTAAGTTACTTTCAACATCTGAGTGTTTCCAGTCAGATTAGTGAATATTTTTTGACTGCCTGATGTTCTGTGTCTTATTTCAATTTTTAATCTTGCTTCAAGAAATCAGTAAGTCCTTCATGCCCACTTCTCCTTCCTATTGCCCTGCACACCAAGATGTTCATCTGTTGCTGAGTCAAACTGTGTGCTGCCTATGCATACTCCTCATTAATCTTTAACACAAGCAAAAAAGTACCACCCTAGAACTGTCTCAGAAAATAATCATTAGCCTTTGAATACCCAAACTCAACATTAGTTCAATTAAAATACTTCCAAAACTCTTACAAGTTTTCCCCATCAAAAAAACAGATGTGGAAAACACCCCCAAATTCCAGATTTTTTTTCTGTTTTCATAAAAGTTTGTTGCTTTTTTTGCAACACTTAGTGTCTTTACCCTTAACAATTAGAGTTTACACCAAAAATGTGTTTTGCAAGTTCACCATCACATCTATCTATATATATATATATCTTTATGTATATCCTTGTTCAACAAAGTACTTCTGCATATGCCTTAGGAGTCCCCTGAAATGAGTAGGGTTATTCCTTTGCTGAGTTTGCNATATGTTTCATAAAGAAAAGTCTTTATAATTTTGTTGGTCATATAGTATTTTGGACTTTGTATAACAAGGATGTTTAGTAGCCATAGCAATGGCCCTTTTTTTAACAAATAGAATTTGTATTTTTCTTGTACTTCCAAAAAGCTTTGCCTAATGAAGCATCTATTTAGTGGCCATTTGTTATCAATGGTAACAGTCCAGAGATAATATTTGCACATTTTCAGAAGCCTCTTTCCGTTGACTGATTTTTATGATAGGTGACTGCAGCTGGCATGGTTATCTTATTGCATACCTAGTCCAGTCCGCACTGAAACACTTCAATCAACACAGCAAGTGCATTTTTAATGACAAGGTTATGCGATCCGGTCAGAACCCTGTATTTCTATGTAACCTCAAATGTCTGTTTGATTTTTTTGCTTAAAATAAATGTTTTTAAATAAATGGCATCCAAGAATACAACCTTCACTCAGGGTGGGGTGGGAAGTGATCACACCTTGGGCAGGACCTGCCACAAAGAGTGGTTTAGGGCTGAAAATACCAGGAATTGTGTGGCCAGCAGAACCAGGGAAGTCTTTCTGCCCCTATGCTCAACCACACCTTGAGTACTGGGTCCAGGTTGGGGGCCCTCAATTTAAGAAAGATGTTGAGGTGCTTGAACATATGCAGAGAAAGACACCAAGGCTGGTGAAGAGGCTGGAGAACAGCCCTGTGAGGAGAGGCTGAGGGAGATGGGGTTGTTCAGCCTGGAGAAGAGGAGGCTTAGGGGAGACCTCATTCCTGTCTCAGCTACCTGAAGGAAGGCTGTAGCCAGGTGGGGTTTGTCTCTTCTCCCAGGAGACGAGTGACAGAACAAGAGGACACAGCCTCAAGCTGCACCAGGGCAGGTTTAGGCTGGATGTTAGGAAGAGTGATTGGCATTGGAATGGGCTGCCTGGGGAGGTGGAGTCATCATCCCTGGAGGTGTTTAAAAGGAAGCTCCATGAGGCACTTAGCGCCATGCTTTAGTTAAATAGAAGGTGTGTGGTGATAGGTTGGACTCAGTGATCTCAAAGGTCTTTTCCAACCTGGCTAATTATGTGATTCTGTGAAATGTAGCAAAGCGTGGCCTGAAGCCACACCCAGGGAGGGTTAGGATAAATGTCAGGAAGCACATTCTGATGGAAAGTGTAATTAGACATCGGAATGGACTGCCCAGGGAGATGGTGGAGTCGCTGTCCCTGGAGGTTTTTAAGGAAAAACTGGATGTGCACTTAGCAGTATGGTCTGGTCTGTGTGGTGGTGTTAGGTCCTAGGCTGGACTTGATGATCTCAAGCGATCCATTCCAGCCTCAATAATTCTGTGATTCTGTGAAAGTCACCTCAGATTCTGGAAAGAATCTGATGTCAGCAGCCAGTGTAGCATTACTGGTGTTAGACCTTTCTTATTGAGTTTGGTCTAATCTGTAATCAGCAGACAAAAACCTTGCTTTGTAGGAGGCTGCCTAATACTAATGACTGGGGAGTAACTCTCTCCACAGTGCTTCATGGATTTAATGGACTCTATTGCTTTTGGGTGATTTTTTTTTTATGCTTAGCTGCCCAAGAATACTGATGGTTATTTAATTAGAGAGTGTAACAGAAGGCCTTTTGAATCCTAGAAAGCAGCACTGGTAAGCCAGCTGCATTAAATGCATGACTGCTGCATGTGGTGTTGATTCTTTGGAGAAGAGAAAACTAATCCTAAACCATCTGGAAAAAAAAAATATCAACCCACACTCTAAAAATAGATACTCGACAGCAGTACAAGGGAGATCAGTATAAGGGAGCAGTACAAGGGAGTGTAGTGGGTTTGCAATTACCTGCCCCCCCCCCCTTTTTAAAACCCCAGCTAAAACTCAGAAAAAACACTGGAAGTTAATAAATGAAGCTTTATATTTACAGCAATGCAAATATACAAGCAACTATTTACAAGATATAGCAGATATTTACAGAAATATACAGTAAAAAAGGTAATACACACACCACACCCCTCCCGGAGACCGAAATCCCCAAGAGAGGGTAACCAAACACCCCCCTACCACCTTTCCCCCCTTCCCCAGCTTTATCTCACCACCTGTTGATGCTGCAGATAAGCCTAAGATCAGAGAGATTAGTGGTAGGAGAAAAGTTAGGTGTTTTAGTGATTTTACTCTGAATTTAGCCAGCAAGCCCGAGAGACAAAGGAGAGAGCAGCCGCAGTGCCGAACAGACAGAAGCCCTCTGCTAATCTCGTTTGTTTTGGGAACATCTCTTAAAACAAATTTTTTTTCCTTTCTCAGTGAAACTTGGTGAAGTGACACTGTGTGTTTAACTCTCTCTCAGCCAATATCTAATTTCTCACTCAAATTCTCCAATTAGCTCAAACCAACACAGGGAGTTAGGTGATTATTCTTGCTCTGTTTAGAGGAGACAGGAGTACTCCTGTTGCTCAGAATGGAATTTAGTCTGTGAAGGCTGTGTCATTACAAATTCCTGCTCTTTCAGTTACCTAATCAAAGCAAAGTCCCTAAGCTTTTGAGAAAAAGTACAATCATAGAATCATAGAATGGTTTAGGTTGGAAGTGGCCTCAAAGATCATCTAGTTCCAACCCCCTGCCATAGGCATGGACACCTCCCACTAAAACAGGCTCAAGGCCTCATCCAACCTGGCCTTGAACACCTCCAGGGAGGGAGCAGCCACAGCCACCCTGGGCAAACCTGTACCAGTGTTTCACCATCCTCACTGCAAAGAACTTCTTCATAGCATCCAGTTTAAATCTCCCCTCTGCCAGTTTAAACCCATCCTTCTTCATCCTGTGATTACAAGACCTTGTAAATAGTCCCTCCTCAGCCCTTTTGTAGGCCCCCTTCAGATTCTGGAAGGCTACTAAAAGGTCTGCTTGAAGCCTTTGCTTCCCCAGGCTGAAGACCCCCAACTCTCATAGCCTTTCCTCACAGCAAAGCTGCTCCAGCCCTCTGAGCATCTTTGTGGTCTCCTCTGGCTCCAGAAAATAAAAAAACAAACCCACAAAAAAACAAACCAACAAGCTGGATTGGGACAGAAGCATCATGTGACCACAGACTGTAAAATGAGAAACATCAGCTTCTGCTGTGTTTGAGATGCAGTGCCAAGTGAATTGGGAATGAGACTTTTTTGTGGACTGGTAAATTTGTCCTCCCAATAGAAATAAAAGAAAATGCCCATGCAAACGTGTTTCACCAGCCTTCTCTGTTTTTTTTTTTTTTCCCCTTCTTTTTTCTTTCCCGTGGTGGTTCGGCAGTTACCCACCCCACCCACACTTTGAAATAACCCAGGCTAGAACTCATTCAGCTGGAAGTTAAGGAAATGAAATTTTATATTTACAGCTTTGCACAATATATAAGCAGATATTTACAATATATTACAGATATTTACAGGTATATATAGTAAAAAGGTAATACAGAAATGCCACACCCCTCCCAGAGATGAGAGTCCCTAAGAGGGGTTTCCAACTAGCCTACCACATTCCCCCCACTTCCCCATCTTATCCCACTGTGTTACGTGCCAGATAAGCGAGGCAGATCATCCAGGAGTGTTAGTAGAAGAAACTGGCTAGTGAAGTTACACAGATCCAGCTAAGAAGGGAGAGAAAGGTGCAGCAGCTGGCATGGCTCAAACAGCTCAGTCTTATCTTTCTTTGGGTTCTAACTTTTATACGTTTTCCAGTAACCTATGAGTGAATTAGAATCATCAATGTTTTCCTTTTGCAGCCTATAGTCTAATTTCTTATTAAAATCCTCCAATTAGTTTGAACCAGCACATTGCCTTGTGGAGTGCTGGTGGGCAGCAAGTTCTGCATGGGCCAGCAATGTGATCTTGGTACCAAGAGAGTCAATGGCATCCTGGGACAGGAAAAGTGTGGCCAGCAGGTCTAGGTAGCTTCTTCTTCCCCTCTACTCTGCCCTGGTGAGACTACACCTGGAATACTGTGCCAAATTTTGGGTTCTCCAGTTCAAGAGAGATGGGGACCTGATGGAAAAAGGCCAGTGGAGAGCCACAAGGCTGGCTGGGAGATGTGAACATCTCCCCTATGAAGAGAGACTGAGAGCCCTGGGGCTGTTGAGTCTGGAAAGACTGAGAGATCTCATCAATATGTATAAATATCTGAGGTGTTGGATGTCAAGTGGATGGGTCCAATCTCTTTTTGGTGGTCATCAACAGTAAGACAAGGAGCAACAGCTACAAACTGGAACATAGAAGGTTTCACCTCAACGTAAGGAGAAAATTCTTTATAGTGAGGGTGACAGAGCCCTGGAACAGGCTGCCCAGAAAGGTTGTGAAGTCTCCTTCTCTGGAGACTTTCAAAACCCACCTGGATTCATTCCTGTGTGAAGTACCCGTGGGTGATTCTGCTTGGAAGAGGGGTTGGACTCAATGATCTCTGGAGGTCCTTTCCAACCTCTAAAGTTCTGTGGTTCTGTGATTCTGGGTATCTCATCAATGGTTGCAAGTGTCAGGAGTTTGGAGCCAGAGTCTTCTCAGGTGTCCAGTGACAGGATAAGGGGCAGTGGACACAAACTGAAACACAGCATCTTTCATTTAGGCATAAGGGAGAAATGAATATCCTTGATGGTAGCAGAGCACTGGAATAGGCTGCCCAGAGAGCAGGTGATCTTTGAGGTCCCTTCCAGCCTAAACCATTCTATGAATTGTGGAATCTTCTTCTCTGGAGACTTTCAAACCCCACCTGGACATGTTTCTGTGTGATTCACTCAGGGTGATCCTGCATTAGAAGAAGTATCAGGCTAGCTCTCCAAAGGCCCCTTCCAACCCCCACCATTCTATCATTAATATGATCTTTGCTTTCCCCTTTCTTCTTTAAACTACCAGTGTGATCGCACTACTGACTGTACTAACAGTGTCTGTGTTACTTTGTGGATGTGTGGTACTAGGTTGTGGCTCCACTTAGAGAATCGTAAAATGGTTTAGGTTGGAAGGGACCTCAAAGATCATCCAGTTCCAAATCCCCACCATAGGCAGGGACACCTCCCACTAGAACAGGTTGCTCAAGGCCTCATCCAACCTGGCCTTGAACACCTCAGAGGGGAACATCCACAGCCTCCCTGGGCAACCCATTCCAGTATCTCACCACGCTCACTGGAAGGAACTTCCTCCTAACATCCAATTTAAATCTCCCCTTTTCCAGTTTAAACCCATTACCCCTCATCCTGTCATTACAAGACCTTATAAATAGTTCCTCCCCAACCTTCCTGTAGGCCCCTTTCAATACTGGAAAGCTACTAAAAGCTCTACTCAAAGCCTTCTCTTCTCCTAGCTGAAGATCCCCAACTCACATAGCCTGTCCTCAGGCTGCTCCAGCCCTCTGAACACCTCTGTGGCCTCCTCTGGACTCACTCCAAGAGTTCTATGTCCTTCTTGTGTTAGGAGCTTGAGAGCTGCCTTTCAGAAGGCAGGACACGGGACAATGGCTTCAAACTAGAGCAGAGCAGATCTACATTGGATGTTAAGGACAATTTCTTTACCGTGAGGGTAGTAGAACTCTGGAGATATTCAAGGTGTGAGGCTCAGCAGGGCTGTGGGCAACCTGATCTAGTTGAGGATGCCCCTACTGACTGCAGAGGAGGTTGGACTTGATAACCTTTGGAGGTCCTTTCCAACCCAAACCATTCTATGATTCCATGAATTTATCCTTAATTTCTAGCAGTTTGCACCATGTTAAAGCCCTAGCTAAGCTGTTTACCTGATGAAGGCTTCCAGAACGAGTGTCTGTTCTGCTATGCCATTACAGAAATACTTTAGATAATTACCTGAAGGGAGCCTACATGAAGGCATTAGAGAAACTGTTTAAAAAGGCCTGCAGTGACAGGGTGAGGGACAATGGGTTCAAACTAGATAAGAGATAGACATTGGATGTTAGGAACAAGTTCTTTGCTATGAAAGTAGAGGAACATTGGAACGGGATATTAATTTCTCCCTTATGTCTAAATGAAAGATCCTGTGTTTCAGTTTGTGTCCATTATCCCTTATCCTGTCACTGGACACCCAAGAAGACTCTGGCTCCAAACTCCAATACTCCTCCTCCTGTCATTAAAAGATCTTGTAAATAGACCTTCCCCAGCCCTCTTGTAGGCCCGCTTCAGATACTGGAAGGCTACTAAAAGGTCTCTTTGAAGCCTTCTCTTCTCCATGCTGAAGAGCCCCAACTCTCATATTCTGTCCTCATAGCAGAGCTCCTGCAGCCCTCTGAGTGTCTTAGTGGCCCTCTGCTGGACTGTCTCAAACAGTTCCATGTCCTTCTTGTGCTGGTGGCTCCAGAACCACAGACAGTACTCCAGGTGGGATCTCAGGAGAGCAGAATAAAGGGGGAGAAGCACCTTCCTTGCCCTGGTGGCCACACTGCTCTTGCTGCAGTCAAGGACACAGCTGCTGTTTGGGCTGTGCCCACACTGTTGGCTCATGTTGAGCTTTTCATCAACCCAGACCCCAGGTCCTTTTCCTCAGGGCTGCTCTCAGCCATTCCCCACCCAGCCTGGGGTTGTGCTTGGGATTGTGCCCACCCAGGTGCAGGACCTTACACTTGGCCTTGTTGAATGTCGTGAGGTTGGCCTGGGCCCACCTCTCCAGCCTGTCCATGTTCCTCTGGATGGATCTCTGCTCTCTATCAAGTCGACTGTGCCACACAGCTTGGTATCATCTGCAAACTTGCTGAGGGTGCATTCCATTTGTCTGTCCATGTCGCTGACAAAGATGTTAATCATCACTGGTCCCAGCACTGACCCCTGGGGGATGCCACTTGTCACTGATCTCCAGGTGGACATTGTGTGACCATCCAGCCAATTCCTTATCTAGCAGTGCTCCACCCATCAAGTCTTTGTTTTTCCAGTTTGGTGACCAGGATGTCATGTGGGATAGAGTCAAAGGCCTTACTCAGGTCCAGGTAGATGACATCAGTTGTCCTTTCCTTTTCCACCACTGCTGTGACTTCATCAAATATAACACCTATCTTCAAGAAGGGAAAAAAGGATGACCCTGGGAATTACAGACCAGTCAGCCTCACCTCTGTGCCTGGCAAGATCATGGAGCAGATCCTCCTCAAGGCTCTGCTAAGGCAGATGGAGAACAAAGCAGAGGTACCTAATGATAACCAGCATGGCTTCACCAAGGGCAAATCATGCCTGACAAATTTGGTGGCTTTCTATGATAAAGTCACAGCAGCAGTGGACAAGGGAAGGGCAACTGATGTCATCTACCTGGACCTGAGTAAGGCCTTTGACTCTGTCCCACATGACACCCTGGTCACCAAACTGGAAAAACATGGACTTGATGGGTGGACAACTCGCTGGATAAGGAATTGGCTGGATGGTCGCAC
>VWZI01016701.1:73025-102598 GCA_013396835.1 Psilopogon haemacephalus
AGAGTTGGGGCTTTTCAGCCTGGAGAAGAGAAGGCTTCGGGGAGACCTTATAGCAGCCTACAGGAGGGCTGGGGAGGGACTGTTCACAAGGTCTTGTAATGACAGGATGAGGGGGAATGGGTTCAAGTTGACAGAGGGGAGATTTGAACAGGATGTTAGGAAGAAATTCTTCACAGTGAGTGTGGTGAGGCACTGGAACAGGTTGCCCAGGGAGGTTGTGTCTGCTCCCTCCCTGGAGGTGTTCAAGGCCAGGCTGGATGAGGTCTTGAGTGACCTGATCTAGTGGGAGGTGTCCCTGCCTGTGGCAGGGGGTTGGAACTGGATGATCTTTGAGGTCTCTTCCAACCTAGACCCTTCTATGATTCTATGATAGAAAGCCACGAAATTTGTTAGGCATTGTTTGCCCTTGGTGAAGCCATGCTGGTTGCCACCAATCACCTCTTCTTTGTTTTCCATTTGCCGTATCAGAGACTTCAGGAGGATCTGCTCCATGATTTTGCCAGGCACAGAGGTGAGACTGACAGGTCTGTAGTTCCTTCCCTTCTTGAAGATGGATGTTGTATTTGCCCTTTTCCAGTCAGCAGGAACTTCACCAGTCTGCAATGACCTTTGAAATACAATGGACAGCGGTTTAGCAATTTCATCTGCCAGTTCCCTTATGACCTGTGGGTGGATCTCATCAGGCCCCACAGACTTCTGCACATTCAGATTCCTTAGGTGCTCACAAACATGATCTTCAGTTACAGTGGGCAGATCTTTCTTCTTCCAGTCCTTACTTTTGCCCTCTGGGATTTGGACATTGTGGTTGGAGCACTTGCTGCTGAAGATTGAGGCAAAGAAGTCATTGAGCACCTCAGCCGTATCCATATCCTTTGTCACTAGCTCTCCATTTCCCTTCTGGAAAGGTCCCAGTCCTCTGGGACCTAGTACTCTTTTTCTCACTAATATACCTGAAGAAGTTCTTGTTCCCTAAATGTCCCTAGCCAGATGGAACTATAGCAGTGCTTAGCCTTCCTAACCTGATCTCTGGTTGCATGAACAATGTCTTTGTATTTGTCCCAGGTTACCTATCCTTGCTTCCACAGGCTACAAGGGTTGAGGGTCTTCAGCCTGGAGAAGAGAAGGCTTTGAGGAGAGCTTATAGTAGCCTTCCAGTATCTGAACGGGGCCTACAGGAAGGCTGGGGAGAGACTATTTACAAGGTCTTGTAATGACAGGACAAGAAGTAATGGGTTTGAACTGGAAGAGGGGAGATTTAAACTAGATGTTAGGAAGAAGTTCTTTCCAGTGAGGCTGGTGAGACACTGGAACAGGTTGCCCAGGGAGGTTGTGGATCACATTCTGTGCTTCTGTGATCCACAAACTCCCTAGAGGTGTTCAAGGCCAGGTTGGATGAGGCCTTGAGTGACCTGTTCTAGTGGGAGGTGTCCCTGCCTATGACAGGGAGATGGAACTGGATAATTTTTGAAGTCACTTCCAACTTAAACCATTCTATGATTCTATGTACTCTACAACCTCATCCTATTTAGAAGCTTTTTTGAGCAAAAATCAACTTGGAAAATCTGTTCAGCTAAGGGTTTGTAAAAGCTAGTTAGGGGTTCTGCCATGTGTGGCATGTTTTTTTTTGTTTGTTGTTTTTTGGGTTTTTTTAAGCTTCTGCCCAAATAATTTGTTGCTGGGGGTTTTGGGTGTTTTTTGTTTGTTTGTTTGTTTGTTTGTTGTTTATTGGGGGAGGGGACTTCATTGTTTTCAGACTAAGTGATCACTGGCACTGTGGAAAGACTGGGAAAATATTTAGCCTGTGTGATGTTCCAGAAGACTGGAACAGTCTGTCAAGGGGTGTTGTGGAGTCTCCCTCTCTGGAGATATTCATAACCCACCTGGACACATTCCTGTGTGATCTGATACAGGAGATCCTGCTCTGTTAGGGGGATTGGACTGGATGAGCTTCTGACTTCCCTTTCAACCCCTTGCATTCTGTGATTCTGTGTTTGGATAAGATTCTAAAGAAGATAGAGATGGGAGTGAACAGCAACAAAACCTATTTGAAGGGTCTGGATAGAGTATAAAACTCTGGGTTTTTTTTTTCATGCCCATCATTCATTCTTAAGTATGTTAGACCAAAGTTATCATTCACAGTCAGACTTTGCTATTTTCGTTGTAGTAGGAAAGAGCTACTGTAATGGTAGATTTAAGCCACCTACAGTGCAGATAATGCAGGAAAAGGTCTCTCAGGTTTTTGTGACCTTACATGTATCAGAACTCTCCAGAGAAGTCAGAATGACAACCTTACCTGTATTAGAATACCATGAAGAGACCTGAATAGATCTGGATTTCTGAGACACTTCAACCCTGGTAAATAATGACAGGATGTGCTGGTTTGAACTGATGGGAGGATTTGAATGAGAAGTTAGGCTATAGGCTGAGAAATGAAAACACATAATACTACTTCACTCACAGCTTTACTGAGAAAGAAAAAAAAATTGTTTTAAGAGTTGTAACCCAAATATAGATGTCAGATGGTTTCAGACCTCTCTGGGCTGTGGCTGGCTCCTTGCATGGCTCCTTTCTTCCTGCCTTTTGTAGCTGATTCTGAATAATTCCACTAACTTCTTTTCCTACTGCTAACCTCCCCGGCTGATCTGCCATTGCCTATCTGCTGCATTAACAGATAGTGAGATAAGATTGGGGAAGGGGGGAAGGTGGTAAGGGTGGTTGGTGACCTCTCTTAGAGATTTTGATCTCTGGGAGGGGTGTGGTGTCTCTGTACTACCTTTTTCACTGTATATATCTGTAAATATCTGTTATACATTGTAAATATTTGCTTGTATATTGTGCATTGCTGTAAATATAAAGCTTCATTCCTTAAATTCCAGCTGACTGAGTCCTAGCCTGGGTTATTTCACAGTGTGGAGAGGCAGGCAACTGCCAAACCACCACACAGGATCATGTGTAATTTGTGCCAGATAAACCCAGGATGCAAACCAAGCAACTACATCTGAAAAGAAAAATAAGGTAAGAGAGTTCTTGGGATAAGTGAGAGTTACTGAGTTATTTACTATCAGAGTGAAAATGCTCTGTGGGGTTGCTGATCTGGCTGGGCTTAGCCATGCTCTGTTCCCACCTAGTTCTGACTGCTGATCTGACATGCTGCTGGTAGGAAGCAAAAACTCAGTAATTAAAATGCCTGATGCTGTTTGCAGGTTATCAATCACACAGAATCACAGAAGGTTAGGGGTTGGAAGGGACATTGGAAGATCGTCCACTCCAACCTCCCTTTCAGGGCAGGATCACCTAGAGTGGATCATAGAGGAACATGTCCTGGCAGTTTGTGAATGTCTCCAGAGAAGGAGACTCCACAAGCTCTATGTGCAGCCTATTCCAGGGCTCTGGCACCCTCACAGTGAAAAAGTTTTTCCTTATGTTCATGTGGAACCTCTCTGCTCTAGCCTGCACCCAATGGCGCCTTGCTCTATCACTGGAAATAACAGAACAGATCCTGTCTCTGTCCTTCTGATGCTGCCCTTCACATCTTTCTAGCCATGAATGAGGTCACCTCTCAGTCTCCTCCAAGCGGCAGAGCCCCAGCTCCCTCAGCCTTTCCTCAGATGTTCCACTCTCTTCAGCATCTTTGGGGCTCCGTGATGAACACTTTCAAGAAGTGCCCTGAGGTTCTCTTTGAACTGAAGGATCCAGAACAGGGCACAATATTCCAGATGTGACCTACTAACCAGTCCCCTTCTAATGCCCCCATCAGTAGATGTGTGTTAAGCATCAGAAGTTTTAATCCCGACTTTACGTGTCATGTGTCTGTTTTCTCATACTTCAGGTTCTAAGTCTGCACTCAAACCTCTCCTTCAGGTGTTTAAGGATTGTTGGCATTCACTGTGTGTTATTTTGGTAGCCCCTGTAGCTTGTCAGATTTTAATGTATGTCATAAAAAGATGAGATGAAACTGTTGTCTGTCATCAAAATTGGATGGTGCAGTGACATTGTGATGGGTTGATGTATGAAGCTGAAGTAATGCAATGTCATGGAGGCTTACAGTGTTTAATAGTCCTTTAAAGACAAGTATTTTGAAAGAGTTGAGTGTTGTGTACAAGTCAGAAATACAGGACTAGAAACCTAGGAAAAAAGACTAAATGCCTCTTGGCACTCCACTAAATAAGGCCAGTAAGGCCAGTAAAGCCACATGAGTCATGCAGCCATAGTGAATTTCCTTGAAACTTAGGAAAACAAGGATTTTTCTTTTCTCAGAACCACAAATTCAGTCTTTCACAGACCTCCCCTGTTAAAAAGCTGAATGCCAAAAGGAAAGCAAAAATCAACGTATGATATTATAAACAGCATTTGACTCTGCTCCAGTGTTCTGCTGTAGAGAAGCTCACATTGTAAAGGGTTAACGTCTCCTGGAGGCTACCCTGAAGTTGATCCCAGCTGATCCTGACTCCTCTCTGGGGATGATCTGACCTGCTCCAGCTGCAGTGCTTAGTCCACTCCCACCTGCTGTCTGGAATCCCTATAAAAAGCAGAGGAACTTCTTCTTTCTCCTTCACTCCCATTCCTGCATGACCAGCCAGCCAGTAGCATCCTGCCCCTTCTGCTTTTGCAACGTGATGGGATCATCCAGCATTCATCATCATCATTCTCCATCCATGTGCATCGACATACATCCACTTGCATCTGTTTCCATCCAAACTGGTTGTATACATATTTTGTACTTTGTTTCCCTTCCCTATATCTTTTGTAACTCCCCTTACATAAAATACCTTTTGTTTCTTAGGGTTTGGGCTCCAGGAAGCTAGCTAGAAACAATAAGCACATCAAGGTTGAGCATGAAAGTGAAGGGTCTAGAGCACAAGTCTTAGAAGGAGCAGTTGAAAGAACTGGGCTGTTTACACTGGGAGAGGGGAGGCTGAGGGGAGACATCATCAGTATCTACGAGTCCCTGAGAGGAAGTTGTACTGAGGTGGGTGGTGGTGTCTTAGAATCACATAGAATCATGCAGAATGGTTTAGGTTGGAAGATACCTGCAGGACCCATCCAGTTCCAACCCCATGCACCATAGAAAGGGACACCTCCCACTAGAACAGGTCACTCAAGGCCTCATCCAACCTGGCCTTCAATACCACTAGGGAGAGAGCAGATACAACCTCCCTGAGCAACCTGTGACAGTGTTTCACCACCCTCACTGGAAAGAACTTCTTCCTAACATCCAGTATAAATCTCCCCTCTGCCAGTTTAAATCCATTACTCTTCATCTTGTCATCACAAGACCTTGTAAATAGTCTCTCTCCAGCCTTCCTGCAGTGCACTTCAGATACAGGAAGGCCACTACAAGGTGTCCTTGTTTCGCAGTTTTCCTTTTTCAGCCTATAGTCTAATTTCTCATTCAAATTCTCCAATTAGTTCAAACCAGCACAATCCACCCGTCTACTTCACTCAGAGTTTACTGAGAATTATCTAAAGCAGTGTTTACAATAATGAATGTTATAAACTCAGTTCACACTTACTTCAAGATGTATCTTGGATGTAAGTGATTCACCATACTTATATTTTGACCATCTCACCATACCATAAGGGCTTGATTCGCTTAGCCTGCTTAATAGCAGCACAGATGTCACAGTCATGTATGATTTGGGTGATAGCGTCCATGGATAAGTCAACTGACCTATCACGTGCCCATTGGTATGTTGCATCCCTGCCTTAATGTCCAGATGAATCATGGGCCCACCAAGCTAAGAACAGTTCACCTCGGTGTTTCCAATGAAGATCAAGGTTGCCGCTTGTGTCGAGAAATTTTAGCAGCTTGATCTGCCTGATGGTTGTGTTGATGTTCCTCGGTAGCTCTACTTTTAAGCATGTGTGCCTCACCTTCACTGGAATTCTCTCCAGTTGTGCATCAATGTTGTGCCAAATAGGCTTTCCTTTCCTCTGCCAACCACTCTTTTTCCAGTCCTTTAGCCAACCCCATAGATCATTTGCTACCATCCATGAGTCAGTGTAGAGGTAAAGGATAGGCAAATTTTGCTGTTCAGCCACATCAAGAGCAAGTTGGACTGCTTTTACTTCAGCAAATTGACTGGATTCACTTTCTCCATCTTTCCCTTCAATAACTCTCCTGGTAGGACTCCAGGCTGCTGACTTCCATCTTCGCTTGTTCCCAACAAGACGACAGGAACCATCTGTGAACAAAGCATAGTTCTTTTCCTGATCAGAAAGATCACCATAGGGAGGATCTTTTTTAGCACGAATTGTTTTCTCCTCTGGAGGTTTTGTACAGCCTGTGCCTTCCGGCCAGGTGGTAGTTACTTCTACCAGACCAGGTCAATCAAGATTACCCATGCCTGTTTGTTGGGTTAACAAAGCCATTCACACCAGTTTGCATCTGTGGCATGACGCAGTGATGAACCTTTGCCTTTGAAAATCCGTTTTAGAACAGGCAATCTAGGAGCTAAAAGCAATTGTGACTCAGTTCCAGTCACTTCAGAAGCTGCTTTCACTCCCTCATAGGCTGCTAGTATTTCTTTCTCTGTTGAGGTGTAATTTGCCTCTGAACCTCTGTAACCACGACCACAGAAACCAAGTGGACAACCATGTGTTTCATTTGGAGCTCTCTCCCAAAGACTCCAAGTTGGACCATTGTCACTTGCAGCCGTGTACAGAATGTTTTTAATGTCTGGACCAGATCGTACATGTCCCAAACCCACTACATGGTTATTGCTTTACCTGATCAAAGGTTGCTTGTTGTTCAGGTCCCCACTCAAAATGGTTTCTCTTATGAGTCACATCATGCAGAGGTTTGACAATTTGACTGAATCCAGGAACGTGTAGTTTCCAAAATCCCACTGCACCCAAGAAAGATAGAGTGTCCTTTTTATTTCTGGAAACTGCCATGGTGGAGACTTTGCTTATCATATTCTGTGGAATGTGACAGTGACCATCCTGCTACCTCACTCCCAGAAACTGAATTTCTCTGGAAGGTCCTTTGACCTTGTCTCTCTTGATGGCAAAACCTGCTTGCAACAGAATGTCAATTATTTTGTTACCTTTCTCAAATACATCCTCAGCAGTTTGGCCCCACACAATGATGTTGTTGATGAATTGGATGTGCTCTGGAGCTTTACCTTTGTCCAATGCATTGTGGTTCACTGAATGACAGATCGTTGAACTGTGTTTCCATCCCTGAGGCAGATGATTGAAATGACACTGTATTCCTGTCCAGGTGAATGCAAATTGAGGTCTGCATTCCTTTGTTTTGGGAATAGAGAAGAAAACAATAGCAATTTCTATGGTAGCATATGTGTTGGTTTGAGCTAATTGGAGAATTTGAGTGAGAAATTAAACAGTGTCACTTCACCCAGTTTGAGAGAGAAGAAAGAAGATTGTTTTGAGAATGTTCCCAAAACATCCAGATAAGCCAGTGTGCTTGCGCAGTCAGTCGGCTCTGGGTCCGTGCAGGCTTCAGCAGCTTCTTTCCTTTGTCTTTCTGCCTTTGAACTAATTCAGAGTAAAATCACTAAAACCATTCATTCCTTCCTGCCACTAATCTTTCTGACCGATCTTCAGCTTATCTGCAGCATCATCAATTGGTGAGATAAAGCTGGGGGAAGGAGGGAAAGGTGATGGGGGGGTTTGGTTTCCCTCTCTTGGGGATTCTGGTCTCCAGGAGGGGTGTGGTGTCTGTATTTCTTTTTTACTGTATATTTCTGTAAATATCTGTTATATCTTGTAAATATTTGCTTGTATATTTGCATTGCTGTAAATATAAAGCTTCATTTATTAACTTCCAGTGTGTTTTTCTGAGTTTTAGCCAGGGTTTCAAAAGGTGGGGGGGAAGGTCACTGCAAACCCACTACAGCATACCATTTGGCTTCCTTCGATTCCTTCGTATTGGAGTTCCACCATATCTGGTACAGCTGCGCTCACAGGCAGAGTCACCTCGTTGAGGGCATGGAAGTCCACTGTGGGGCACCAGTCACAGTTAGCCTTGCCTATGGGACAAATTGGACTTTTGAAAGGTGAATGAGCTTTCTCAATGACCTTTTGACTTTCTAGTTGATGAATCAGCTGATGATTGGGCAACAAAGAGGCACGGTTAGTTCTGTACTGTCTGTGATGCACAGTTTCAGTAGCAATTGGCAGTTTCATGTCCTCTATATCATGATGTCCCACAACTGCAGATTCATCTGAAAGTTTAGGTCTAATGGGCAATTTTAATTTACCATCCTCAGTTTCTACAGATGCTATTCCAAAAGCCCATTTATGACCCTTGAAACCAGAGTTATAGAATCATAGAATCACAGAATGTCAGGAGCTGGAAGGACCTTGAAAGCTCATCTGGTCCAGCCCCCCTGCCAGAGCAGGATCACCTTAGAGCAGATCAACTGGAATGCATCCAGATGGTTCTTGAATATCTCCAGAGAGGGAGACTCCCTGGGCTGTTGAGTCCTGCTCACAGAGTTACAGCCATATTTATTAATCTGTCTCTGGACTAGTTTATACAGGATTCTTGTGGTCAAGATGGATCATGGCCCTTGTGACCAAGAAGGCCAGTGGGATCCTGGGTTGTATTAAGAAGAGTGTATCCAGCAGATCACACAAGGGAGGTTCTCCTCTCCCTCTACTCTGCCCTGGTAAGACCCCATCTTGAGTATTGTACTCAGTTTTGGGCTCCTCAGTTTAAGTGGGACAGGGATCTGCTGGAGAGAGTCCAGCCGAGGGCTACAAGGATAATTAGGGGACTGGAACACTGCCTGATGAAGAGATGCTGAGGGACCTGGGGCTTTTTAGTCTGGAATAGAGAAGACTGAGAGGAGATTTAATAAATATTTATAAATATCTGAGAACTGGGTGTCAGGAAGGGGGAGGGACAGGCTCTGGTCACTTGCTCCCTGTGATAGGACAAGGAGCAATGGATGGAGGCTGCATCCATCCTGCAGCACAGGATGTTCTGGCTCAACACAAGGGGGAACTTCTTGACTGTAAGAGTCCCAGAGCACTGCCACGGGCTCCCTAGAGAGGTTGTGGAGTCTCCTTCTCTGGAGCCTTTCCAGGCCTGTCTGGATGTGTTCCTCTCTGACCAGAGCTAGGTTGTATGGTCCTGCTCTGGCAGAGGGTTGGACTTTATGATCTCTTTGGGTCCTTTCCAACCCCTGACATCCTGTGATCCTGTGAAAGTCATCCCACAAGCATCTTTCCACTGCATTAGATAGAAGTTGCTTTCCTTCTTAGTATTTGCCAGTGTGGGCAGGGCCATAGTCAGAGGTGGTGCTGGTGGGCAGAAGGGTGGTGTGTGCAGCAGTACAGACTGTAGAAGCTATGTAGGAGACTGTGATCTGTCTGTACAAGGACTGCCAATGCTGTGGCTGGGCAAGGCCAGGTTACAGCAGCTTTTATCAGTTCCCTTTGGAAGCTCCAGCTCGTGTCTGGACAGCCTCACTGGGTCAACAGTCCTAAGCATAAAGGCTGGTGAAAGAGAAGGTTTTTTTTATTTGGGATAAGAATGACAACCTTTCGCATTATCAGTCTGTAAGTGTAATTAAAAGGGAGAGGCACAGGAAACACTTCCAGCTGAGCAGGGAGAACGCAGCATGGTTCTGCTGTTTGGTCACTCTTTTAGCCTTGTGTCAGCATTTTCAGCAGCTGCCAGAGAAGCAATGAGCCACATTGTATGTTGGGGTGTATGTGCACAGCACATTTATGGTATCTATTGTGTGACACTTAGGGCATCCTCTTTGGCTTCCCAAGTACTTTCTGCCTGACTTCATATCCAATGACTGATGTGTGTGGAGTCTACAATAAAGCCAATCACAGGATCACAGATGTTAGGGGTTGGAGGCAAGCTCCAGAGATCCTCGTGTCCAGTCCCTCTGCCAGAGCACAACCATACGAATCTAGCTCAGGTCAGAGAAACACATCCAGACAGGTCTTAAAAGCCTCCAATGTGCTTCAAAACTGGATATTAGGAACAATTTCTTTCCTGAAATCACCTGAAAGGTGTTGGATCAGGCTGCCCAGGAGAGTGGTGGAATCACTGTCCCTGTAGGTGTTCAAGAAATATGTAGCTAGGGCATTCTGTGACATGGTTTGATGGGAATGGTGGTGGTGGGTTGATAGTTGGACTTGGTTTTACAGGTCCTTTTCAACCTTAATGATGCTATGATTTTATGATAATGAAACTTAGTAAATGCTAACAGCAAGGAATTCTTTGGTCAAAGAGATATATTTCTATAGCGGTGCACATTTTTGTGGTCCTTTCATGGATTGTTATGCATTTCATTGGTATGGTTTCCTAATAGCCTTTATCGACAGAGGATAATCGAGTATTTCAAGCTGGCAGTGGTTCTCCCTATAAGAACCCATAGATTCTTGCCAGGCAGCAACAGCCACTTATGTTCACAGAAATTGTTCCTGTTCTATAATAATTATAGACAGTTT
This sequence comes from Psilopogon haemacephalus, assembly GCA_013396835.1. Taxonomy (NCBI): domain Eukaryota; kingdom Metazoa; phylum Chordata; class Aves; order Piciformes; family Megalaimidae; genus Psilopogon; species Psilopogon haemacephalus. The sequence goes on from VWZI01016701.1 coordinate 83,466, forward strand.
GAAGGCTAAACTTGACAGGGTGCTGGGCCAGCTCATTTCAACTGCATTCTTACCCTGGAAGATTGGACTAGATGATCCTTGAGGTCCCTTCCAACATGCTATTCTATGAACATTTTGCTATCTCTAGCTAGTGATTTAGCAAACTTGAACTGAATTTTATCCATGATACTAGGCCAAATGTTAGTGAGATTTTTTTCTTTACTTTTTTTTTTTTNTCTCATGATAACTTAACTTATGAGCAAAGCTTCTGGCACAGTCAGCAGTAACCTGACCTTCCCTCACATGATGTGACCACAAGCTGAACTCTGCAGTGAAGAGTTTTACCTCTTTTTTCCCTGATCTGAAGTGCTATCAGGTTCCCTTTTGCTCCTAGAAAAGGTCAAATCCAAACTAAACTCCAGTGTGCCCTGTGTGTCTCAACCTGGGACAGGTTTTGATCTAAATCTGGACACACAGTTTGCAAATCTCAGGCTGCTCTGCTAGGAAAACCTTGGCAGTTCTCTGCCTCATTTTGCTCACCAAAATTCTGAGGTTAATTTTAGTCACTGTTCTAGCTTCACTGCTGCTGGAACGACAAGGGATTCAAATTAAGCCTGTCCCATTTTTGTCCCATTTTAATGGCTTGGCAGAGAGAGAAGCTTGTATGGAATTAGTTATAATTTACTCTGCAGCCATAGCATAGCAGCAGTGATTCCTAGAATCATAGGATTGTTTGTGTTGGAGAAGACCTGTAAGAGCAAGTCCAGGCCTTATCTAACTCTACCATGTCTGGTGCTAAACCATGTCCCTCAGCACTACCTCTTTGCATTATTGTTTGTCATGTCCCACACTATTTATGCATACAGCAGGAGGCTAAAGAAGGCTGAGATGCCTCCAGCTGAGAGAGCAGCCCACAGAAGCACTCCCAAACCACACAGTTGCTGCAGTGTCTGTGACCTCAAGTGTATGCAAGACAGAAGCAGCATTGTCTGAGCCAAGCAAGAAGAGTTTCACCTCACCTATATGTGGCATTCTCAGGTTGAGGCAGGGTAGAAGACCTTCCAGGACCTGACCATGGCAGGTAGGTAAAACCTGGGCAGCTTCATGTTAATCTGGAGCATAGTTACAGTGGTCAAAACCAGAAGGGAAGCAATAAAGGTCTTAGGTTTACTGGCTCATGGCTTTCGCCCAGTAATAGTGAGTTTGTCACCTGGGAAGTGGCTTCAGCATCCTGTGATTGCGATATGACTGCTGAATGCCTCCCGGTACCTACCTCAGACACCTACCAGAGGCAATGCTGAGTGTCACTCAGGTTTGCTAATGCCTTGGACCTATTCTGTTGGTGTTTGGTTGTTTTGCTTTGTTTTGGTTTGCAGTTTGGATTGCATAACAGATGAGGAAGCAGTACTTTCCATAGGATGGAGAGTGAAGCAGTCTGAAGGGAGGATGGTCAAGAAGGAATGTTTCTTTTGCAGGGAGGGTGGACAGAAATTATGACAGATGGGAGTTGGAGAAGACAGATAGGAGAGAGCTTTGGAGAAGCCAGCATTGCCACTCATCTGTATCTCTCACTAGAACTGTAAACAACATAATTTAAACCACCTTGCTATGAAATGTGACTTTCAGCCCTTTTAAAGACAACAGTCTTGGAGTTAAGAATCTTTTTTAAAAGGAAAGAAAACCAAAATAAAACCAAACCAAGAGAAAAAAGTATAACTATAAAATAGTCTGTAATTTTTTCAGTTATGCTTGCTGTCATTATTGTGCTATAGACTGGATGAGAATTAGGAAGACAAATCTCCCTTAGGAAAAGTCCAGTATGTTCTGGTGACCCTTTCAAGACACTGAAATAAATGTAGGTCTCTTTGTCCTACCATTTTGAACTGTGGGGATAAAATTCCGTGTATCAAAGATAATTAAGAGAATGGAATGTCTCTCTTTTGAGGAGAGCCTGAGGGATCTGGGGCTCTTTATCCTTGGAAAGAGGAGACTGAGAGGTGACCTCATCAATGTTTATAAAGATGTAAAAGGTGAGTGCCAGGAGGATGGAGCCAGACTCTTCTAAGTGATGCGCAATGACAGGACGAGGGGCAACAGATGGAAGCTGAGGCATAGGAAGTTTCATGGAAATACGAGAAAGAGTTTTTTTCCCTGTGAGGGTGACAGAAGACTGGAACAGGCTGCCACGGGGGGTTGTGGAGTCTCCCTCTCTGGAGATACTCAAGACCTGCCTGGATGCATTCCTGTGTGATCTGGTCTAGGTGATCCTGCTCTGGCAGGGGCATTGGACTGGATGAGCTTTCAAGGTCCCTTCCAGCCTCTGACATTCTGTGTCAGACAAGCTGAGTGCAGCTTATTTCCACATGGAAGCTCTATTGCAGGCTGAGTAGCAGGCTCTACAGTTGTGAGGATAGCAAAGACAGGAGTGGAAGAAGTAGTTGTCAGAGTGCTGGCAGTGCTGCTTGCTAGGTGCTAAACAAAACAGGGATCTTCATTCTGCTTGTTCCCACACATGGCTTGAGATGAATTGCCCATTAAATTCTCTTTCTGTTCTTCTCTTCAGCAGAGCATATCACACAGCAATGATTTTCAACAATTCCACCAGCCACATTTAGAGCAACCAAATCCCAGCAGGAGCCCACAGTGCTTCAGAGCAACCTTCTGAGCAATTGCCTTGTGAAATGCTAACCTCAGCATAGTCAGTCTGGTTTCTATTGCACGCAGATGGCTCTCTTTCTGTGGTTTACTATGCTGCAATAGCACACAGTGTCAAGGTGACACAGCAAGAATTTGGGAAAAAAAAACAAAGCACTTCTTGATGTGCATGTGGGAATTAGGTTGATTTTGGGTTTATTGATGTCTTTGGGGAAAACCCACTGTGTTCTTTTCCCCATAAATGTTTTGGATCTAAAACTAATGTTGCCTGAGGTTATTAAATTATCTGGGCTTGTCTGCTTCTTCCATCTGTTAACAGAAAAGTACAACTATACACTTTTCTTCTGGGTGATTGACATTATGTGGGTTGCAAGAGTCCTTGATTTACAAACCTGAGACATTTGAAAACTGAGTATCATCAAAACTGCATTTAAAAATTCCCCATGTAGGTGTAACCTCACTTAGACATTCTCACTTAGAAGCAGATTAATTTTCCAATATTCCTGAAGAGGTTTTCTCAGGACCTGGGCAGGAGGGGGAATGGGAATTAAGTATCCAAATCCCATAGAAACTCAGTGGAAAATACCAGCTGATGCAAGTTTAGTTTCAGAGACAGAGATGAAAGGTCTGCCAGGTCAAAGATCTGCCAAGAAAGACCTAAGTACTTTTGGGAGTATTGAGCCACCAGAACCCTATTATTCCTTGGCTGATACCTGGATTTGATTTCCCCAACTCAAAGACCACCCCCCCCTCCTTGTGCAGCCTTTCATTGTACTCTGTCTTCTCCCTGGGTGCTCTACACTGGGGATTTAACCACCATCCTCCTCAGTGCTGACTGCAAACGCACACCCGTGCCAGGCCTCCTGGCAGAGATAGATACGGTGAGAGTAGATGAAACTGAACACTTGACAGAAAGCGAATTGATTTTGAGTGAAAACTTCAGAAAATAAAGGCATATGTAACAAGGAGTTTCCTGTCACGTTTGTAGGACTGCCTTGCTAGGCACCATGGTGCAAAGTGTGTGAGTTTTCCTAATTGTATCAAAATGCAGAATATTTATTTATTTATTTACCTTTAATGCATGCTGAGTAAAGTATCTTTTTTCCCCAGCTGTTGTGAAAAATACTTCAATTTCTCTCTGTCAGCAGGCAGAGATTGACTATTATTCCACAAACCAAGTTGCTGAAGTGCGATTTGAAAAGCCAGCATTGTCACTCATCTGTACCTCTCACCACAACTGGAAACAAGGGAGTTTAAACTATCTTGCTGTTAAACAAGAGATGGTAAAGTCTTTTATAAAGGCAACAGCTTGTGAAGTTAAATGGAAAGAAAGAGGGAGAAAGAACAAAAGAGTGAAAGAAGAATGAAAGAAAGATTAAAAAGAAAAATTTTTAAAATACAGAAAATAAGGAAGAGAGATAGAGAAAGAAATATAGAAAAAGAGACAGAAAGAGAGAGAGAGGGAAAAAAAAAGAGAAAGAGAGAGAGAAAGAGAAAGAGAAAGAGAAAGAGAAAGAGAAAGAGAAAGAGAAAGAGAAAGAGAAAGAAAGAAAAAGAGAAAGAGAAAGAGAGAAGAGAGAAAGAGAAATAAAGCACCCCAATTTAGGGCCACAAGCTGCCCAGGCCCAGATGACAGAAATTATATTTACTCCTTTTGGACTAAAACTCTCAGCAGGCCTGAGGGTAGGCCAGAATTGTCCTCCCTATCTTTGGCCTGCAAAGCTTCAGCAGGCTGCATGATGCAGCTCAAGATTCCCTGCCAGGTAGAAGCCATCACAGACCATGAGATAAGCACAGACGTGTGCTCCTGAGAAGGTGAGAAGTGAAAGGAGGAGAAGAGCAATATCAGCCAGAAACTGTTTTATCGGCTATGATCCCAGGAAATGGAATAGAATAACAATGTTACAATATCCTGGGACAACCAGGTCCATCCCTTGGGACTCTCTATCTCTTTTTTTGAAAGACTCTGTCTCTGTGGTCTTCTTAAGGAAACTTGAACCACCACAGAAAGAAAGACAGAAAAAAAAAAAGAAAATGAAGGAAAGAAAGAAAAAGAAAGAAAGAAAGAAAGGAAGAAAGAAAGGAAGAAAGAAAGGAAGAAAAAAAGAAAGAAAGAAAGAAAGAAAGAAAGAAAGAAAGAAAGAAAGAAAGAAGGAAAGAGAAAGAAAGAAAAGAAAGAAAGAAAGAAAGAAAGAAGGAAAGAAAGAAAAAGAAAGAAGAAAGAAGAAAGAAAGAAAAAAGAAAGAAAGAAAGAAAGAAAAAAAAAGAAAAAGAAAGAAGGAAGAAAGAAGAAAAAGAAAAAAGAAAAAAGAAAGAAAGAAAGACGAAAGAAAGAAAGAAGAAAGAAGAAAGAAGGAAAGAAAGAAAAGAAAAAGATAAAGAAGGAAAGAAGGAAAGAAAGAAGGAAAGAAAGAAAGAAGGAAAGAAAGAAAGAAGGAAAGAAAGAAAGAAAGAAAGAAAGAAAGAAAGAAAGAAAGAAAGAAAGAAAGAAAGGAAGGAAAGAAAGAAAGAAAGAAAAGAAAGAAAGAAAGGAAGAAAGAAAAGGAAAGGAGGGGAGGAAGGAAAGAAAGGGAGAAGGAAAGGGAGAAAGGGAGAAAGAAGAAAGAAGGAAGGAAAGAAGGAAAGAGAAACAGAGAAAGGAAGGAAGAGAAAGGAAGGAAAAGATAGGAAAAAAGAGAGAAAGGAAGGGAGAAAGGAGGAAGGGAAGAAAGAGAGTTCAGTATGCATTTTGTGTCTCAGCATAATCTATTGCCTCAAGGAATTTGCCATACCATTCTGTATCAGTACATCAGTTGTGTATAATGCTACCAGTACCTGACATAGCTATTAAAGAATGCTTTTGCCCAGGTATTAATATTCAACAATTATTTCATTATTTTCCATATATCTTGCTCCCTATATTGCTTGAATCAATACATTACCCAACGTGTCCAGCTTTTCATCTCAATTTTACTTTAAATCTCCTTTTAATCTGTTATAAACAGCTATTTTTCCTTCCCACCCTTTCAAACGTTACTGGTTGTGTAACACTGGGCCCACTCCCCTCTCTAGATTTGATCTGTGCTCTCAGCCTGCCTTAGATCAGAAGTAAAGCTTTTTCCATTATTCTTGAGGCGATATAAAAGCCATTGTAAGAAATTATGAGACAAAGACTGAAGCAATGCAGCTGATATTTCTTTTTAAAGAATAAGTCGTGTTGTCTGTGGACTTCTGTTCTTTTCCATTTCTATCTAACAATCGCTTTGCAGGCCCTATCCATTCTCCTGTTTAAAAGCTCATGGCAAGTTGAGCATCTCTGCTAGGAAGAGACACTGATAAACCTGGGGTGGTTTAGTTTGGAGAAGAAAAGACAAATATCTGAGGGGTAGGTGTCAAGTGGCTGAGGCCAATCTCTTTTTGCTGGTCTGCAGCAATAAGACAAGGAGCAACAGTTAGAAAGTGGAACACAGAAGGTTTCACCTCAGCATGGAGAAACTTCTTTACAGTGAGGATGACAGAGCCCTGAAACAGGCTGCCCAGAAACTTTGAAAACCTTCCTGGATGCTTTCCTGTGTGAACTACCCTAGGGGATCCTGCCTTGGCAGAGGTAGTACTCATTGATCTCTGCATCACAAGGTGTAATGGGTGAAAGCTGCTACTGGGGAGATTCGGACTGGATGCCAGAAAAAAGTTTCTCACCATTCAAACACAATAAATATTATGAGGAGCAACTGAAGGAGCTGGGGCTGTTTAGTTTAAAAAAGAGGAGACTGAGGAGAGACCTCATTGATGTCTACAGCTACCTGAAGGGACATTGTGGGAGAAGCTGCTGCTGGTCTCTTCTCATAGGTAGTTTGAGACAGAACAAGGGGAAGTGACCTCAAACTGAGGCTGGGTAGGGTTAGATTGAACATTAGGAAAAAGTTTTCACAGACAGAGTGGTCAGGGACTGGAATAAGCTGCCCAGGAAAGTGGTTGAGTCATCAACCCTGGATGTGTTTAAAAGTCATTTGGATGTGGTGCTTGGGGATATGGTTTAAGGTGAATCTTGTAGAGTAGGGTTAATGGTTGGACTTGATGATCCTGAGGGTCTTTATCAACATGGATGTTCCTGTGATTCTGTGAACTATTGAACATTAGAATAAACTCCACAGGAAGGTGGTGGGTTTCCCGGCATTAGACATTCCCAAGGCCCAGCTTGACAGGGTGCTGAGCCACCTCATTTCAACTATATTCTTACCCTGCAAGGTTGGACTGGATAATCCTTGAGATCCCTTCCAACCAGCTATTCTATGAATCTATAAATCTTTGTTTTACAGTCTGTGAACCTTGAGTAATGTGACTTGGCATCCTGTCAGCTCACTTTGAAATTCCTGTGGCTAGAGTATTTTGTGGGATGGTGCTGGCCAGAGCTTGCACACTAAGAGAAACATGAACTGCCAATGTGTAATGATGAGTGATAGCTACAAAGTACCAAAACAGAGATGGCATAAAAGCAGGTGAGGAAACACAATGACTGCAATCCTAAATTGAAGGCAGGTGGAACTGGTAATACTGTAAACAAATATGGTAAGTAAATAAAAATGCAAGTAAGAGGTAACAAATATAATTATTATAATTATTCCAAAGGCCTTTCCATTTCCATCTTTCTAGGAAACTATTCTATGCTCGTTAGGCTATATCAATTTTAAGAGGGATTATCTTATAACTAGACCAGGAACTCTGAGTAATTCTGTGTTTAAATATGTCAGTTACAAGATGTATCAATAAAATCCTAGCTAATTCAATTATTTTATAGGCTCGTAACATTTCTATTGACCCTTATTGTTGTTTTTAACATAGCTTTAGAAATTTCCCATAAGGGATTGATTGCCATAGATACCCACGGGTAATAGTAGCCACTCTATAGAATCTTTCATTATCATCCATCCATCATCATCATCATAGAATGGTCTAGGTTGGAAGGGACTTCTACTGAAAGGGGCACCTCCCACTAGAACAAGGCCTCATAAAGCATGGTCTGAACACCTCTAGGGAGATTGTGGATTGCAGAAGCACAGAACGTGATCCATAGCCTTCCTGGGCAACCTGTGCCAGTGTCTGCTTCTAGTTGAAATTTTCTCTCTTCCAGTTTAAACCTGTCACTCCTTGTCCTGTCATTACAAGACCTTGTAAATAGTCCCTCCCCAGCCTTCTGGTAGGTCCCCTTCAGATACTGGAAGGCCACTACATGGTCTCATTGAAGCCTTCTCATCTCCAGTCTGCAAAGCCCCAACTCTCTCAGCCTGTCCTCATAGTGGAGCTGCTCCAGCCCTCTGAGCATCTTCGTGGCCTCCTCTGTACTTGCTCCAAGAGTTTCATGTCCTTCTTGTGTACACTGTACACAATATTCTAGGTGGGATTTCATGAATAGAGATTAAATACTAGGAAACATTCCATACAGCTAGAAAGAAAATCTGCAGTTTCTCATTTCTGCTTCTCATGGTTCAATACAAATAATTTATTTTCCAGTTTTTCTCTTGTCCCTTAAAAAGCTGTGTTCAAGCTAATTCTTTCCGAAGGCAGTGATCCCTTCCAGAAATGGGACTTCCTTGCTTAACAAATGAATCCAGCCCATTTTTCTCTTTGAATAACTGTGCTTCTAGAGACTGTCCCCTAAGTGTGTTGATACTGGGGGGGTTGTGTGTTGTGCAAGAGCTAAGTGGTGTTTATCTGTGAAGGGAAAGGAGAAGTGGGAAGTTATGAAATAGGGATTTCTGAATGCCATGGGAAAAGAGGGTGCTGAAAGTCTAATGAAAGACAGGAACTGGAATCCAGGACAAAAATTTATTGGAGACTGGTGCAGGACCAAAATAAACTCTTGATAAAATAATAAGTGGTTGGTCATTCAGTCCAATTGAGATGGAAGGTGTGAAAAGCAGATTATCTTCTCACACAGGAGATAAAAGAGAATCCAAAACAGTCCCACCAAAGATACTTGAGTCTGGAACAAAGAACATCCTGTGTTATCCTTTTTGTCATAGCATTTACAAACCAGAACAGTGGTCAGTCTGTGTAGGAAGCACGTGCTGGTTTGAAGATGCCAGAGGGTGAGCAGTGTTTTGGCAGATAAGGTGACAAGAGCACTGTTAGTTTAGGGAGGATGACAGGATCCCGAGTCAGCCTAGATTTTGAGAGCTGTCTATATTGTTGCCCAAAGCAAATACACACACACAAAAAAAAAAAAAAATCAGCTTTGTTTGCATAATATCAGGAGCGTGGTAAGCAATGGAGCAAACTCAAAAGAAAACAGATGAAAATATAAGGACCTGAGCATAACCTTTTTGCCAGCTGCCTTTGTTTTTGGAGGACAGGATGTCATAGAATCAGTCAGGGTTGGAAGGCACCACAAGGATCATCTAGTCCCAACCTCCCTGCCATGGGCAGGGACACCTCACACTAGATCAGGCTGTCCAGAGCCTCATCCAGCCTGGCCTTAAACACCTCCAGGGATGGGGCTCCCACCACCTCTCTGGGCAACCTGTTCCAGGATATCACCACCCTCATGCTAAATAACTGTCCTAACATTGTCTGAATCTACCCATTTCTAGCTTTGTTCCATTCCCCCTAGTCCTATTACTACCTGACATCCTAAAAAGTCCCTCCCAAGCTTTCTTGTAGGCCTCGTTAAGATACTGACAGATCACAATAACGCCACCTCGGAATCTTCTCCTCTCCAGACTGAACAGCCCCAACTCCTAAATCTCTCCTCATAGGAGAGGAGCTCCAGCCCTCTGATCATCCTCGTGGCCCTTCTCTGGACACCTTCCAGCATATCTTCCGTTTTCTCACTCTCAGTCAAGAAACGTCCAATGCTACCTAGTCCCCTTGTGGAAAAAAACTTCATTTTAGACCCATTGAGCCCTTGCCATGGATCAGTGTCCTGCCTTGCCATGTGTCTCCTGTCTTGCCTCATCTGTGGGCTCCCTCTCTGTCTTGCCTGCATTCAGGTGGTTTCCAATGGTGAGCAAAAAGTAGGTTAGACACTCACCTCCATGTTTCTGGAGGGCCTAGGACCACAAGAGGTGGAGTATCTGCAGAGATCAGTGCATTCCAGAGCATGGTGGAAGAAAATGGAAAATCTGTTGATTCTAAATTGAGCAGAGACTTGCCCCCCAAGTTGTGTCAGCAATGCAGGGAGCAATGAAAAGCAAGAGGAGAACAATAATCAGAAAAAAAACCCAGATGCAGGGAGGTTTTACAGCCATGGAACAGAAGGACTAGGGACTTGAAACAGAACCTGGTGAGCAGTGAGTATGTGGCAAAGAACTCTGAAAAAGATGGCTTTTTGGTGACAGTTGTGATCAGTTCCAGCTGAATGCAGGTGCATGAGATACCTGATGCCTAAAGAAATACTTCTCAGATGCATGGCAAAATTGCAGTGATGTGGAGATCAAGAAATGCCTGTTGAATGTGGGATAGGCTGTGGATGTAATCTATCTTGATGTGGATGTAGTCTACCTGGACTTCAGCAAAGCTTTTGACACCGTCTGCCACAACAAGCTCCTGGCAAAGCTGGCATCTCATGGCTTGGACAGATCCACTCTGAAATGGGTCAAGAATTGGCTTGAGGGCTGGGCCCAGAGAGTGGTGGTGAATGGTGCCACATCCAATTGGCGAGCAGTCACTGGTGGTGTGCCCCAGGGACCAGTGCTGGGCCCCATCCTGGTCAACTGATGACCTGGATGAACAGATTGAGTCCATCATCAGTAAGTTTGCAGATGACACCAAGCTAGGAGCAGGTGTGGGTCTGTTGGAGGGTAAGGAGTGGCCTGCAGAGGGACCTTGACAGGCTGGATGGGTGGGCAGAGTCCAATGGGATGAGATTTAATGAGGCTAAGTGTAGGGTTCTACACTTTGGCCACAACAGCCCCAGGCAGTGCTACAGTCTGGGGACAGAGTGGCTGGAGAGCAGCCAGGCAGAAAAGGACCTGGGGGTGCTGTTAGATAGTAGGCTGACCATGAGCCAGCAGTGTGCCTGGGTGGCCAGGAGAGCCAATGGCATCCTGGGCTGTATCAGGAATAGTGTGGCCAGCAGAACAAGGGAGCTTATCCATCCCCTGTACTTGGCACTGGTCAGGCCACATCTTGAGTACTGTGTCCAGTTCTGGTCCACTCAAGAGAGATATTGAGGTACTGTGCTGGTTTGAACTAATTGGAGGATTTGAATGAGAAATTAGGCTATAGGCTGAGAGAGGAAAGCAGAGATGATGCTACTTCCCTCATAGCTTTACTGAGAAAGAAAAAAAAATTAAGAGGTGTAACCAAAATATAGATAAGTCAGACGGTCAAATGGTTTCAGACCACTCTGGGCTGTGGCTTTGAATGGCTGTTTCTCTCTGCCTTTTGTAGCTGATTCTGAATAATTCCATTAACTTCTTTTCCTACTGCTAACCCCCCTGGTTGATCTACCTTTGCCTATCTGCTGCATTAACAGATGGTGAGATAAGGTTGGGGAAGGGGGGAAGGTAATAAGGGTGGCTAGAGACCCCTCTTAGGGATTTCTGATCTCTGAGAGGGGTGTGGTGTTTCTGTATTACCTTTTTACTGTATATATCTGTAAGTATCTGTTATGTATTGTAAATATCTGCTTGCATATTATGCATTGCTGTAAATATAAAGCTTCATTCTTTAACTTCCAGCTGACTGAGTCCAAGCCTGGGCTATTTCCAAGTTTAGGTGGGCAGCTAACTGATAAACCACCACAGGTACTGGAACATGTCCAGAGAAGGGTAAAGAAGCTGGTGAGGAGCCTGGAGCACATGCCCTATGAGGAGAGGCTGAGGGAGCTGGGGCTGTTTAGCCTGTAGAGAAGGAGGCTCATGTGGGACCTCATTGCTGTCCACAACTACCTGAAAGGAGGTTGTAGCTAGGTGGAGGTTGGTCTCTTCTCCCAGGCAACCAGCAACAGGACAAAGGGACACAGACTCAAGTTGTGCCAGGGGAGGTATAGGCTGGATATTAGGAAGAAGTTCTTCACAGAGAGTGATTTGCCATAGGAATGGGCTGCCCAGGGAGGTGGTGGAGTCACCATCCCTGAAGGTGTTCAAGAAAAGACTGGATGGAGCACTTAGTGCCATTGAATAGGGCTGGGTGATAGGTTGGACTGGATGATCTTGGAGGTATTTTCCAACCTGGCCTATTCTATTCTATTCTATTCTATTCTATTCTATTCTATTCTATTCTATTCTATTCTATTCTATTCTATTCTAAATTATATGTTTTGGCTTTTATAAGTATAAACCTGTTTTGAGGCTGAAAGAGCATGATCTGCAATTTCTGGAATGCCTATAAGGTGTAAGACCCAGTAAAATGGATTGAATTTTTTAGAGTAGCATGGCCATTGTGGCACAATATTAGTTTTAGCAATCCTGGATGGATTTTTGTTTGTTTGTTTTGTTTGCCATTAGTGGCATTCATTTTGAGAAAAATGTATTTAAGTTGACAGTTAAGGGTCATTTAAGGATTGGAATATATGATAGATGGTTTATACTGGCCCTAAATAAACAAACATCAAGGTAATTGCCTGTGCCAAAGATGATGGAAACAATCTCCAAAGAGATCATGTCAGTAGAACAGAAAAATAAATTTCTTTGAATAAGGTCAGAAAAACTTAGGCAAGGGAAAAGAAGAAGAAGAAGAAGGAGGAGGAGGAGAAGAAGGAGAAGAAGGAGGAGAAGAAGGAGAAGAAGAAGTAGAAGAAAGAAGAAGAAGGAGAAGAAGAAGAAAGAGAAGGAGAAAAGGAAATATTTATTTTACTTGATCTCAGGCAGTAATTATATATTTGTTAGATCTTGTTAAATCAAATCCATTTTTACTAGGCTTTTAAATGTTTTAAATGAGCGGCAGATGGCAAGAGTTTAGTGAACACCTCGACAGTTCCCTCTGTAGCAGGGGGTAAAATCCTAAGTATTTTTTAATTTAGCAAGTTAGTGAGTAAGAGGAAGGCTCTGAAGTAATTGTTTACTTTAAAAAGAGATGGTAGAGCAATGTGGATATTCTGGCTAGTGCTGAGCCACAGTGCCAGCACTATTTTAAAAATTATGAGCAATCCCCAGGGAGAGAGAACAAGCAAAAGAAAACTCAAGAAACTGAATCACAGAATCACAAAAACATTCAGGTTGGAAAAGACCCTTGGTTCCAAGTCCAACCCAGAACCCTACTCTGCAAAGTTCACCCCTAAACCATATTCCCCAAACACCACAGCCAACTGACCTTTAAACACATCCAGGGTTGGTGACCTAACCACCTCCCTGGGCATCCCATTCCAATGTCTGACCACTCTCTGAAGTTCTGAAAGAAACTAAAGGTGGGAAGAGGCTGTGCTTTGTCCTAAGGGCCAGCCTACCAGCTGGACTTAGAATCATAGAATCGTAGAATGGTTTAGGTTGGAAGGGACCTCAATGATCATCCAGTTCCAACCCCCGATGCCATAGGCAGGGACACCTTCCACTAGAATAGGTTGCTCAAAGCTTCATCCAGCCTGGCCTTGAACACCTCCAGGGAGGGAGCAGCCACAACCTCCCTGGGCAACCTGTTCCAGTGTCTCACCACCCTCACTGTAAAGAAACTCCTCCTAACATCCAATTTAAATCTCTCCTCTGCCAGTTTAAACCCATTCCCCCTCATCCTGTCATACCAAGACCTTGTGAATAGTCCCTCCCCAGCCCTCCTGTAAGCCCTCTTCTTATACTGGAAGGCTACTATAAGGTCTCCTCAAAGCCTTCTCTTCTCCAGGCTGAAAAGCCCCAACTCTTTCAGCCTGTCCTCATAGCAGAGTTGCTCCAGCCTTCTGATCATCTTCGCAGCCCTCCTCTGGACTTGCTCCAACAGTTCCACATCCTTCTTGTTTTGTGGGATCCAGAACTGCACACAGTACTCCAGGTGGGGTCTCAGGAGAGCAGAGTAAAGGGGGAGAAGCACTGCCCTTGCCCTGCTGGCCATGCTTCTCTTAGTGCAGCCCAGCACACAGTTGCTGTCTGGGCTGCACATGCACACTGCTGGCTCATGTTGAGCTTTTCATCACCCAGGTCTTTTTCCTCAGAGCTGCTCTCAGCCACTTGCTGCCCAGCCTGGAGCTGTGCTTGGGATTGCGATGACCCAGGTGCAGGACCTCACACTTGGCCTTGTTGAATGAGGTTGGCCTGGGCCCACTTCTCCAGCCTGTCCAGGTCCCTCTGGATGGTTCTCTGCCCTCTAGCAAGTTGACTGTGTCACACAGCTTGGTGCCATCTGCTAACTTGCTGACAGTGCACTCGATTCCTCTGTCCATGTCACTGACAAAGATGTTAAACAGCACTGACCCCTGAAGGATGCCATTTGTCACTGGTCTCCAGGTGGACATTGTGCCCTTGATCACCACTCTCTGTATGCGACCATCCAGCCAATTCCTTATCCAGTGAGTTGTCCACCCATCAAGTCTGTGTCTTTCCAGTTTGGTGACCAGGATGTAATGTGGGACAGAGTCTAACGCCTTACTCAGATCCAGGTATCATAGAATCACAGAATCAGTCAAGGTTGAACGGGACCACAGGATCATCTAGTTCCAACCCCCCTGTAGATGACATCAGTTGCCCTTCCCTTGTCCACTGCTGCTGTGACTTCATCATAGAGAGCCACCAAATTTGTTAGGCATGATTTGCCCTTGGTGAAGCCATGTTGGTTACCATAAAACACCTCTGCTTCATTTTCCATTTGCTGTAGCAAACCCTTCAGGAAGATCTGCTCCATGATCTTGCCAGGCACAGAGGTGAGACTGACTGGTCTGTAGTTCCTGGGGTCATCCTTTTTTCCCTTCTTGAAGATGGGTGCTATATTTGCCCTTTTCCAGTAAGTAGGAACTTCTGAAATGGTGATACATCTGAAGAGCTCCTGGGGCCAGGTGGCAAAGGTGCCCTGCAGGAACTGCCAGAAACCTAGTCAGAGGCACAGGGTGGTGTACAGTGGTGGAACAACAGCATGTGTTTCTCAGGGAGCTAAGCAGCAGTGATGTTTGGAGGTCCCTTCAGAAACACATTGAGTAGTACTTCATGCTGCATAGTATTCCTAATCAACAGTCTGTGTTTGACTGTTTAGCTTGTTTACTGTGGTAACACTGGTACACCAGCCAAACACTTGTGGTGACTTTTGGCAAGGACCAGGACATGTAGGGTATGCGCCTTTTGAATTACACTGAAAAGAACCAGGTGGAAGGCATTTACTATTTTTCAGCATCTTCTGTGAGGTGGTGCAGTGTGACTAGATGCCTGGCAAACTGCTGTAGACTTTCCTGTGCAGGTGGCTGTCATTGGATCCAGAGGGAGTGAAGGGGGAAGGCTGTGGAAGAGCAGTGAGAACAGAGGGTGCTCAGAGCTATGGAAAACTCTCTTCAGACAAGCAGAAAGTATCAAACCTCCTTTCCTTCTTTCAGGTGTTTTAGTGCTTTCATGTCCTTATTCTCTTGCCTGAGTTACTCTTGTCCTTAATGGTCATGTTCTCACCTCCACTTCTCCACTCTCAAATGATCTCCACTTCTCCAGACACAAAGCCTTCAGCATTGCAGCATGGTGATGACTTTTAGCTCAGTGGTGACTTTTTAATGCTACTAACCTCTTTTAAATAGGGCAGAGGAGAAGGTTAGAGCATTCAGGCCATTTTCCTTAACTTCCTTTGGGGAAGAAAAATTGTATGTTTACCCACAATGGTCTGTAAAGTTCATGGACAGAATCCAAAATCAAACAGTTTAATGATTTCTCTGGCTGAATAACTCCTGGATCACTTTGTTTTTGGACATGACCAGATGGTGCTTTACACATCCCTGTGTCCAAATGGAAAACAGTACAGTCAGAGGCCAGATTTGCAGCTGATTTAAATTGGCATGACTTTGTTTTTTACTCAGTTGGGTTTTGACCAGGGTCTAGCTTGATGGCTAGAACTTGGTATCTCTGCTTCCTGCTATCAAAACATTAATATGTTAAAACATTTTTAAAAATTATATATTTTTATATATATATATATAAATACTTTTCAATGGACAGACCAAATAAGATTAAGATGAAGGAGACTTTTCATTCTATCATTTTTAATTCTATTTTTTATTATTTAATCTTATATTTTTTTGTTGTTTACTTTCATTGTTAGTTATTACAATGGAATATAGTATTTAAGAGTAGTTCAAATCTTATTTGGTAAACAGACTCAAAGCACATTAAGTGCACATTGTGGTAATTGATTAACACAAAACCCTCCAAGAAATTCTATTCTCAGACTTTTGTAACCAGCTATCTCTGCAACAGGGGAAAAAAAAAAAAAGAAAGGAATTCTGTCATGTTGAACTAAATTTTATACTTTTACAACTTGCTTAGTCAAGATCTAGGCAAAGATTTTGTCCTCCTATGGGGTCGTTGGAGAGGGTTGTGTCATTAATTAGTGTGACTGCCTGCTGCATTGTCTAATCTTGCAGTTTCTTCCTCCTTCGCAGGGAGGTGCTGACGCCTCAAAGAAATAACAGTCAAAATTGCATCCTTAAGCTTTGGCAGGAGACAGTTCTGTCCCTTTGAAACACTCAGCAAACCTTAATTTTTGTGGAACAGCAGGATCAGTTTTTTGCAACTGAAGTTTATGCATTTTTAATTCCTCTTTTCTATTTCAGTCCATAACTCCCTTCGTGACTTCAAAATCAACGATCAGCCACATGTTAAGAGCAAGGATCAGGACCACTAATGCTAGAAGTATATAAGTAACAGGGACAGAGTTCTTTGTGTAATGTTTTTAGAGCTCATCATTAGCTTCAGACAATTCTTTAAAACTGAGAAGATGGATTCCGAACAGTAGGGAACAAAAATGAGAAGCCTGCAAACAACATCCCCTCTTACGCTTTGTTGCAAACCATTGCAGGTTATGTCCTCCATGAAATATAAGCACATTTCATAGACATAGGAGCTAGGCATAAAGGAAGATAAGAAGAAAAAAAAAAATCCTGGTTTACTGACTACAGCTTGTGGGGGTTTTTTTAAATTTTTATTTTCTTTCCCTGCAGACAGCCCACACAAAATAAAAGCAGTGTTTATCTGTTCGGATGCAAGAATGAGAATTATCATTATTTACCGTGAGAAAGTCTCTCTGCCCTGGAGAGAAACTAAGCTGGCAAAGATTGTCTGCTGTGCTTCTTTCCCATCACCATGGTGAAGCCATCATTAACAATCTGGGTTTGTGAACTCTCCAAACAAGGAATCAGAAGATACTCTTGCGTTCGTCTCTGGTTAACACCAGCTCGTTAGTGAGAATCCTACAGCTAAGGCCGCCTTTCCAGACATGCCTGCCCATGCAAAAAGTCACAGTGAAGACATGGATTTTCTTGTCCATGTCAGTGCTTTAGGGGCCATTACATAAGCTGGCATCAATGTCTTGGGTTTTTATTCTCCTAGAATTGTGGTGACCATCTGTAAGATCTGAGTTTTGCAGCTGGATTCAATAAGGCACTGTTGGACTAAATCTTGGAAAAAAAGGTGGTGATTGCCAAACTATGTCTATCACTGTCAGTTTTGCTATGCTTTAAACTTACAAACAGACATTTCCCTGAACAGTTAGGAAACAATAACGAAGTCAAATGTCTAATTAAGCAATAAATGCTTCGTCCTAATGAATGTATCACACATAAGATAAAAGATGAACCATAATTAATGACACACATGATAGTCCAGAGATTGTCTGGCCCACACTGGCCTAGTTTTCAACTTTAACCCTCACAAGAAAGTAGTTGCTTTACATAAAAATGAAGGGTTCCAGACCAGCGTTGTCAAGTAAACTGAATTATGACAGTGGTGTCATGCAGATAGCAGCACACTATTAACTGGCCTTACATCAGGTCATTGGGCATGAGAAAGTTCCTAATTTGCTTTGCAAGGCAGATAGGGGAACTGTGGTCAAAATCGAAGGCAGCAAGTAAGTGCTTTCATATAATTCAGGCTTTTGAATCAGTTCTTGGCTCCTTGAAAATATGAAATCGCAAATTGGTAGCAAATCTTGTAAATAGTCTTAAGATCAGTAAAATGTAAGGCTGTCAGGTGTCTACAAGAAGACAGGAATGGCACTGACCCTAAATCACATTTTTTCTTGTGACATTATGGCCTTATATTGAGATGCAGCAGGTTTTGCATCACAGATTCACAGTCACAGGAGTTGGAAGGGACCTCTGGAGATCATCTAGTCCAATTCCCCCACAAAAGCAGGTTCACCTAGAGCAGGTTGCACAGGATGGCATTCAGGCAGGGTTAGAGTAACTCCAGAGATGGAGACTCCACCAGCCTGTTCCAGTGTTCCAGCACTCCCAGAGTGAAGAAGTTCCTCCTTGTGTTTACATGGAACTTCCTATGTTCAAATTTGTGTCTATCTTGTTCTGTTTCTGAGCACCACTGAAAAAAGGCCTGACCCCCTCTTCCTGACACCCACCCTTTTAAGTATTTATTAGCACTGATAAGGTGTCCCCTCAAACTTCTCTACTCTAAAAATCCCCAAGTCCCTCACCTTTTTTTCATAAGAGAGATGTTCTAGTCCCCTAATCACCTTCCTGATGTTTAAAGCTAGACCGATAACAAAATCATAATCACATAAAACTAATTGTAGGGAGAAAACAAAACAAAGCAAATACACCCAAATCAACCAAACAGAAAATCTTGAATGAAATGGTCATTTTTAATATAAAAACTTCTGTTGGCAAATATTTGCTATTGCATTTGGCTTGCAAATCTTACTTAAAATAGGGAGGGCAAAAATCAGTGTAAGTAGATGGGAAGATAAAGGCTAATGTCATGCTGACATTATTATTATTTCCTTTCAATAGGTGTTTAAATTAATGTAGCTTATTTTTTGAAAGTGTTCTTACTATTGGAACTTAATGAGATGAGCCTATAATGCAGAAATGCAAAGTAAGACACATCATATACATTTCATCAGTAGATTTAATAATTTCATTCCTGAAGCATCTTGTTATCAATATCAATCTGCTACAAAACCCTTTATTCAGAAATGTTGCAGGTTCAAAGGAAAAAGTCTAACAAGAGAAAAAGAAAGAGAGAAGGGAAAGAAGGAAAGAAGGAAAGAGAGAAAGAGAGAAGAAACGAAAGAGAGAAAGAAAGAGAGAGAAAGAAAGAAAGAAAGAAAGAAAGAAAGAAAGAAAGAAAGAAAGAAAGAAAAAGAAAGAAAGAAAGAAAGAAAGAAAGAAAGAAAGAAAGAAAGAAAGAAAGAAAGAAAGAAAGAAAGAAAGAAAGAAAGAAAGAAAAAGAAAGAAAGAAAGAAAGAAAGAAAGAAAGAAAGAAAGAAAGAAAGAAAGAAAGAAAGAAAGAAAGAAAGAAAGAAAGAAAGAGAGAGAAAGAAATAGAAAGCTTCAGCTTGAGCTAATCCATGCTTTTGTTTCGTTCAGGTCACTCCAAACCATGCAGCTCAAGGTGCAGTTCTGACAGTTTAGGATTTCATTTTTATAGCAAGGAAAAAACATTTTATCA
>VWZI01016701.1:102689-120992 GCA_013396835.1 Psilopogon haemacephalus
TTATCAATATTTTGATTTATATATATATATTTTATTTTTTTTTAAATCATATCTCAATTGCATAATGAGTGGAGGTTGTTTCTACCAGTGCCAAACCCACCCAAACCTGGCATTAACAGCAGTAAAATCTGCAGCACAGGCATTCTGATTCTGACTAATGCTATGAAGAAATCTTTCATCATTCTCCAGTTTTCCCATGACAGCCTTCCTATCCCCAGAGGTTTAGTTCCAGCCAGCAGCCCAACAGTCCCTCTGAGCCAGCCTCTGATTTCCTCTCCCTTCTGGGTAAGATCTGCTAAACTTTAATTTACAGGAGCCATTTGTTGGGGCTTTGATATATTCTCCAAGCGCTCTCTCTCTCCCTGCCCCCTTTTTTCCTTTTAGGCATGTGTAGCCCAAAGCACCCTTCCAGGCAAAGACGTGACAGAGAAGCAGAAACTGTCTGTGCAGAGCATCTGTTTGGGAGCCTTCCTAAAGGCAGATCATTGCCGACTGCTGTACAGAAATCATCTGCAGGAAAGCAGAGGGTGTGAGTCCTGTGACCTCTTGGGGTTTAATTACTGAGAAGTGAATTGCCCAGCTCTCGCTTGCTCAGTGGCTGCTTCTGGAAAACAATAGGCCAAATGTGAGCACAGAAGGTACTTCTATGAGCAAGGAGCTTTTCCTTCAACCATGTGTGTGTTCTCATTTTCTCATTGTGTGTACCTGTGTGATGGCACCCTTCTGCCTCTGCACAATGTCTTTGAAAACAATGCAATGTCTGCAAAGGAGAATATTCACAGTTTGCAGGCCGTGTCAGGTATAGTTGACAGACAAAAGTAGCTTTAATATATCAAATCTTATGGAGGAAGATTGTCTGTGCAAGAGACAATTTAGTGGCCTTGGTTCAGGTATAGTGTCATCAGTAAGTCTGCAGTGTTGATTTGAGTGAGAGTAGAGAGGCTCTTCAGAGGGACTTGGATAGGCCAGATCAATGGGCCAGCATTAATGGGATGAGTTTCAACAAGGCCAAATGCCAGGTCCTGCACTTTGGTTGCAACAACTCCAAGCAACTCTACAGGCTTAGAGCAGTGTCGCTGGAGAGCTGCCCAGCAAAAAGGGACCTGGGAGTTGTTATAGACGGGAGCCGAATATGAGCGAGCCAGCAGTGTGCCCAGGCAACCAAGAAGGACAGTGGCATCCTGGCTTGTATTAAAAGTGCTGTGTCCAGCAGGTGTAGGGAGATGATTGTCTCCTTAGACTCGGCTTTGGTGAGGCTACACCTCGAGTGTTCAGTTTGGGACACTGCCGTACATGAGAGATGTGGAAGTGCTGGAGCGAGTCCAGAGGAGGGCAGCGAACCTGGGGAAGGGCCTGGAGAGTAAATATTATGAGGAGAGACTGAGGGAGCTGGGGCTGGTTAGTGTGAAAAAGAGCAGGGTGGTGGAGACCTCATTGCTGTCTAAAACTCCTGAAGGGACATTGTGGAGAGACTGCTGCTAGTCTCTTCTCACAGGGAGATGGAGACAGAACAAGGGGGAATGGCCTCAAGCTGAGGCTGTGTAGGTTTAAATTGGACATTAAGAAAAAGTTTTTCACAGAGAGAGTGGTCAGGCACTGGAATGAGCTACACAGGGAGCTGTTCCAGTCACCCACCCTGGATATGTTTAAGAGTCTTATGGATGTGGTGCTTGGGGATATGGTATAAGGTGAATCTTGTAGACTAGGGTTATAGGTTGTATTTAGTGATCCTGAGGGTCTTTTCCAAACTGGATGTTTCTGTGATTCTGCGATGCTAAAGGGGAGAAAATTCTAGAATCCTAAAATCATTGAAGTTGGAAAAGACCTCTAAGATCATCAAGTCCACCTGTCAAGCCAGCAGCACCAGGCCCACTAAATAATGCATACTTCCTAAATTATGGAATCTGGGTTGGAAGGGACCTCCAAAAGTCATCCAGTCTAACCTCTGCTTTCTAAATTATAGAATCATACAATAGTCTGGGTTGCAAGGGACATCCAAAAGTCATCCAGTCTAACCTCTGTCCCCAGCAGGGGCATCCTCAACTAGATTAGGTTGTCTAATATGCTGTTGAGCCTCACCTTGTATATCTTTGGGGGTGGGGCCTCAACGACACTCTGGGCAACCTGTTCCTGTGTTCCATCATCATTGTGAACTTGTTCCTAACATCCAACCTAAATCTACCCCTCTCTAGTTTAAAGCTGTCCTATCACTAGAGGCCTTAGTAAATAAACCAAAACTCTGGTGGCTTAAGATGCCATCAGCAGCACTTTACAGTGCCAACATTGTATCAATATAACTGCAGAACATGGTAAAGAGATATCACCATGATGTCACAGAATCACACTATCACAGAATTTCTTAGGTTGGAAAAGACCTTCAAGATCATCGAATCCAATCATTAGTTTCACACTGACAGGTCCTTGACTAAACCAAATCCCTCAGCACAACATCTAATCACTATTAATCACTATGGTTGGAAAGGGCCACCAGGATCATCCAGTCCAACCATCATCCCAGCATCCTTAGTTACTAGACCATAGCCTCAAGCACCACATCCACTCTTTTTTTAAACACCTCCAGGGATGGTGACTCCACCACCTCCTTGGGCAGCCTGTTCCAGTGCCTGACCACCCGCTCAGTGAAGAACTTCCTCTGAACATCCAATCTGACCCTCCCCTGATGCAACTTGAGGCCATTTCCTCTCGTCCTATCATTAGTAATTTGGGAGAAGAGACCAGCACCAGCCTCACCACAACCTCCTTTTAGGTAGTTGTAGAGGGCAATAAGGTCCCCTCTCAGCCTCCTCTTCTCCAGACTAAAACCCCTAGTTCCCTCAGCCACTCCTCATAGGTAATGTTTTCCAGACTTCTCACCAGCCTTTGTCCCCTGTAGAACAAAATGAAACTTCAGCAGGTAGTGGCTTAGCCTTTGTGTTCATAGCCCGGGGTGAACATTTAGGCATTAGTTTGATAGCACTGATGTTAACCAGTAGACTGCCATTGTCTCATGTAGCTGCATCTCTGCCTTTAGAAGAATCATCACAGAATCACAGAAAGTTAGGGGATAGAAGTAATCTCGAAGATCACAGAATCAACCAGGCTGGAAAACACCTTCGAGATCATTGAGTCCAGCCTTATCACCTAACACCTTCTAATTGACAAAACCAGGGCACCAAGTGCCTCATTGAGCTTCCTTTTAAACACCTCCAGGGATGGGGACTCTGCCACCTCCCCGGGCAGCCCATTCCAATGCCAATCACTCTTGATGTGATGAACTTCTTCCTAACATCCAGCCTAAACCTGCCCTGGCACAGCTTGAGGCTGTGTCCTCTTGTTCTGTCACTGGGTGCTTGGGACAAGAGACCAACCCCCACCTGGCTACAACCTCCAAGAGCATCTAGTCCACCCCTCCTGCCAGAACAGGATCACCTATACCAGGTCATGTTTCAGCCAAGAAAGAATGTGCCTCTCCTGTGGAAAAGGGAAGGTATCAATAGCAAGGACACTATGAAAAGGGCATTCATTGTGTTCCTCTGCAGTTGTCACATGACTGAGGTGTGCTTCATGAAGCATGATATATTAATACATTTCATCTGATTCTATTACAAGGCATTTCTGGAACAACATAACCACATATGAGCAGAGCACATCTCTTCTGTCAAGCTTTCCTAAAGTCTTCCTGCGTATTGACAAGAAAACACATGTACCAGACCAAGAGAATTTATGTGGTTTGCTACTGGGATGGATATAGCAACTGAGTGACTTTCCAAGAGTATTGAGTTTAGAAAACTCTTATGCATGACAATATTTGAGATACCAGAGCATTTCCTGCTCTTAATGCAGAAGGACTGATGGGTAGCTGTTGACAAACAGTCTTTGTGCTGGGAATCACTGTATTATGTCTGGAATTGAATTATGTTCTTCCGTGCTTTAGCAGAAAGATATGCCATGAGGCCACAAAGCCAGCACATCACAGGATCACAGGATGTCAGGAGTTGGAAGGGTCCCAAGGAAATCATAAAGTCCAACTCCTCTGCCAGAGCAGGACCATAATCTAGCTCAGGTCATAGAGGAACACATCCAGACAGGCCTGGAAAGGCTCCAGAGAAGGAGACTCCGCAATCTCTCTGGAGAGCCTGTGCAGTGCTCTGAGACCCTTATAGGAAAAGAAGCTCCCCCTTGTGTTGAGCTGGAACCTCCTGGGCTGCAGCTTACATCCATTGCTTCTTGTCCTATCTCAGGGAGCAAGTGAGCAAAGCCTGTCCCCCCTCCTGCTGACCCCCAGCCCTCAGATACTTATAAACATTTATTAAATACCCTCTCAGTCTTCTCTTTTCCAGACTAAAAAGCCCCAGGTCCCTTAGCCTCTCCTCATCAGGAAGTGTTCCAGTCCACTAATCATCCTTGTAGCCCTCTGTTGGACCTTCGCCAGCATATACCTGTCCCTCTTAAACTGAGGAACTTAAAACTGAATGCAGTACTCAAGATGAGGTCTCACCAGGTCAGAGTAGAGGGGCTTGATCTGGTGGACACACTCTTCCTAATACACCCCAGGATCCCACTGGCCTTCTTGGCCGCAAGGGCACATTGCTATCCACCAGGACTCCTAGGTCCCTCTCCAGGGCTGCTCTCCAGCAGATCACCTCCCAGCCTGTACATCAATAATTTCTAGTTTCTGGGCTCCACATCATGACTATGAAGTATATGATGGGGCTGGGACTCTCTCAGGTAGATGGAATCTGAAAATGAATAGGGAATGATTCTAGAAAGAGGAGACTAGAGGAAGAAAAAAAAAATAGTTGCAAGAACATCAAAGCAGGTGGCAGGTAGGGAGAAGCTTCTTTTTTTCAAAATAGTGGAAGACAATCTGAAAGAAAGGCTGGGAGCACAGAGTCTGGACAGCAGCCCAGGCTGACTTCTAGGTCCTCAAGGGGCCCTAAAATAAAAAGGTAGTATTTGGAGTGTAGAAAAAGCCAGCAGGTTGAGGGAAGTGATTATTCCTGTCTATGTCGCACTTCTGGAGTCACATCTGAGGTAGTGTGCCCCATTAGGGGCATCCTAGGAGAAGAGGAACACTGAAAAATGATGGAGGCCCAGCAGAGGGTCAACCAAGATGGTTGGGATTGGAGGGGGAGAGGGAGAAGAGTAGGCTCAGGGGAGATCTTATTGCTCTCTACAACCACATGAAAGGAGATTGTAGCCAGGTGGCGGTTGATCTCTTCTCCAAGGCATTCAGTGACAGAAAAGAGGACACAGCCTCAAGCTGTGCCAGGGCAGATTTAGGCTGGATTTTAGGAAGAAGTTCATCACATCAAGAGTGATTGGCATTGGAATGGGCTGCCCGGGGAGGTGGCAGAGTCCCCATCCCTGGAGGTGTTTAAAAGGAAGCTCAATGAGGCACTTGGTGCCATGGTTTAGTCAATTAGAAGGTGTTAGGTGATAGATTTGACTCGATGGTCTCGAAGGTGTTTTCCAGCTTGGTTACTTCTGTGATTCTGTGAGATGAGTTTGTTTAGCATGTAGTGTAAAAGTCAGAGAGAATCTTATTTCTGCCTTCAGCTCCCTTGAGGGTAAGTGTTACAGGGAGGACAGAGCCAGACTCTTCCCAGAGTTGCAGAGTGACAGAAGGAGAGATAAAGGTCAGCAAACTCTGTTGGATTCTTATTCACAGCTGATGTGATTAAGCTTTGTAGCAGGTAGCCCAGAGAGCTTGTGGGCCATCCTTTGCAGGCATTAGGAGCTACATTAGACATGGCTCTCAGTAGCCTGACCCAACTCAAAGTTAGCTGTGTCCTGAGTATCCAGTGGTGTTCCACAGGACCTCTCAGCCTGAATTAATCTGTTTCTGATGTGCACCATTTGGAAAGCAACACAAGGTACCAACCAAGAAACACTCAGCAGAGAAAGTTCTGGAGCATATTAAAACAGAGCACTCACCAGACACTTAGCTTGCATCATACTCCCGCAGTGATGATACCCCTGCTATCCAAGGGGGTCAATGTCTCAGCAGGTGTGGTGAATTCTGCATTTGTCCTGGGTCCCCAGAGAAGGCACAAACATTAAAGCACTGAGAAACTTTACCTATTTATTGGTTGTAGTTGTTGATACACTTCAATAAGGAATTAGGAACAAGTTTTTTTTACCATGAGGGTAGTAGAACCCTGTAACAGGTTGTCCAGATTGGTAGTTGGGGCTTCATCCCTGGATGAAGCTCAGTGGGGCTTTGGGCCACCTGATCTAGTTGAAGATGTCCCTGCTGACTGCAGAGGAAGTTGGACTGGATGACCTTTGGAGGTACCTTCCAACTCAGATCATTCTATGGTTCTATGATAATACCAGAAATAAACCGCCCTGATCTTCAGAGCACAGTTAAATGTCACCTGGTTCTGATTCTGTTTAAAATGGGAATCAGGCAGGTTTGAGGAGAGAGACACCAGCCCTAGTTTAGCAACAATGAAATGAAGAAACCCCCAACCCTGTTTTTAAAATTACTAATATTTAAGTAATCTGAGAATTAATAATATTTAAATACTCTGAGTATTTGTGCTACAGGTTGGTTGTTGTAGTATCTCTGCGTTTGCTGATGGAAAGCCTGAATAGGATCTTGGCTCTACTCTGAACACAAGTGTAGATGTAGAAGTTATCTCTAGTCAATTTCTAATGTGCCCAAAGAATGCTGGCCACAGATGTATTCAAATATTTCACTGGTGTATTGATTGGGGGAAATTGAAGAGGCTGATATTATAAGTTATGTAGCCTTTATAATTTCCAAAAGTCCCACCCACAATCTTTGTGTAGATTAGTTTAAGTTTGGGTTCTAATTCGGTCGGGAAAAGTCTTCACAAGGGTGCCTTTTTTTGTAATTCAGGGAAAATCAGAAAAATGGAAAGGTTTGAGCATGAAACAGCTTTGCCCTACTTACAAATAGGAGACTGTCTCAAAGTCTGTGTGAGGTTCGTGTCTCCAGGTCTGTGTTCAGGTTGGAGTGCAGGTCTGAGTGAAGGTCCAAGCAAGTCCCAGTGATGGTCCGAGCAAGTCCGAGCAAGTCCAAGCAAGTCCAAGCAAGTCCTGCTCCAATCTGTCCAGCTGCCATATATATATTGAGGTGATCTGTTGCCTCCCTGTTCAAGCCCACGAAGGGTGGGAGAAGGCACTTCACATCTATTGTACTAAGCCTCCTGTGACAGAGGTGGGGAGGGAGTAAGACCGTTTTCTGCCCCATTCACACCTCTGGTGGGGCAGTGGACTGGGTGTGCCCTGCCGAAGTTCATACCTCATTCAAACCTCCGGTGGGGCAGTGCCCTGCTCTGCCACAACTGGTATTTAATCTATTGTTTACCAGAAATAGATAAGAGTGTTAAGGAATCTGTGCCCCTTTATCTATATATATATTTTTAAAGTAAAACCAACCAACCAACCAAACAAACAAAATCTGAAGAAGCATCTGTGAGGAGCCTCTTTGATTTTGTTTCTCAGTTGGTTGTTTTTTGGGTTATTTATTTATTCATTTATTTATTTTCTCCCCCTCAAGTCTACTTTGTCCTGGGAAATACTCATTAGACATATGTTTTGAATGCTTTTCTTTAACCCTAGATGACATGGCCATCTCCACAAGACATGCGTTCTTGCAAGGGTTTTTTTTCACAGCAAGAGTGGTCAGAAACTGGAACAGGCTCTCCAGGGAGGTGGCTGTGTCACCATCCCTGGATGTATTTAAAGATTGTTTAGATGCGGTGCTTGGGCATGTGGTTTAGGGGGGAACTTTGCACAGCAGGGTCAATGGTTGGACTTGATGATCCCAAGAGTCTTTTCCAACCTGAATGATTCTATGAGAAGTTTATAGATTGAGTGTATGTGCTTTGAAAGACAAATGCACCACTTCCAGATTGCAACTCACAAAAGGGTTTTTGAGCTCTGCAGTGTTTCACTTGACTGCTTCACTTGGTGTCTTGTTCTTTAATTGTGTTTTGTTTGAAGACTGATTTCCTTTCCTCTGTTTTGTTGTTCTTGTTTCCTGAGCCAAAGTAGTTCTTGAGCTCAGTTCTTTTCTTTGTTAATGGAACAGAGTTCTTTTTAAACATATATATGTTCGTATTTGTAAAACAGGCTTGTGTTTATTGTCTTCAGTTATAGTATTGCATGTTGTGAACTGTAGCCACTTAGAGCTTTGTCTCTTGCTTAGTCCAAACCTTTATTGCTGGCTCAACTCACATCAACACCATTTGGAGGCTTGAGACAGAATGTTTTTTGGCTTAGGGATTAGTTTGGAAGCAGATTCTTTATGGTTTGATGGTTTTCCACTGAAAACTAGAATAATCAAAAGAACTGTTCACTTGCATGCATGCTGCTCATGTGAGTAAAGGGTTTTAAAAGGTCTGTTTCTCCTTTGTAAATCTGAATTGTGTGACCAAAAAAGGAATGGTGGATTTGATCCTTGTGTTAAACATAGTGACTGCATGGTCTTCAGTCTCTAACTTTAATTGCACTTTATTAAAACCTTCGATTATCTTTCACAGAATCACAAAATGTCAGGGGCTGGAAGGGACCATCCAGTCCAATGCCCCTGCCAGAGCAGGATCACCTAGACCAGATCACACAGGAATGCATCCAGGCAGGTCTTGAGTATCTCCAGAGAGGGAGACTCCACAACCCCCTGTGGCAGCCTGTTCCAGTCTTCTGTCACCCTCACAGGGAAAAAAACTCTCATATTTCCATGGAAATTCCCATGCCCAGCTTCCATCCGTTGCCCCTTGTCCTGTCATTGGGCATCGCTTAGCAGTCTGGCTCCATCCTCCTGGCACTCACCATTTACATCTTCATAAACATTGATAAGGTCACCTCTAAGTCTCCTCTTGTTCAAGCAGCAGAGCCCCAGCTCCCTCAGTCTCTTCTCACAAGAGAGATGTGCCACTCCCTTAATCATCTTTGAAGCTCTGCACTGGATACTCTCAAGCAAATCCCTGAGGTTCTTCTTGAACAGGGGGCCCAGAACTGCACACAATACTCCAGATGCAGCCTCAGCAGGGCAGAGTAGAGGGGAGGAGCTTTATTAAGCTATATGAGGTCTTAGAGGTAGACAGCACTGCTGGTGAGGAAAACCTTTTCCTCAAAGTTCGATAGAAGCAAAAATGCTGATAACAAGAGAATGTTTTCATGAGAGAACAAATATATTCACAACAGCGATTACTTCTGCCATCCACAACAAAATAAAATGTGGTGTCTGTTTGGTGGAAGACATTGTTATTAAACACAGCTATTATTTTCTGCTTCAACATCCAGCAGAGCTTGGATACGTTAATGGCTTTTACTGAACGCAGATCATTTAATTCCAGACCCTTTTGGTTTTCATAGAAAATTGGCAAGTGGAGTAAATATAAAACACTTTTCTGGCAACTAAACTTTGTTGTGAGTAGATATGCATAAACATCCAAGAAGTTTCTCTTGATGGAGTTCCTCCCTAAACATTCCAGCTGTGTGGAAGAGGGTCAAGTCCTATGGAAAATGGGCAAGAACTTCAACCAATAAACCCCTTAATTCTCCTCAGTGGGTAGGAGGGCAGACCTAGCGATGGGAAAGACAAGTTACTTGGTGCCAGCTGGGGTTGCTGGCACCAAATGAAACATCTCCTGGTTAGCAGAAAGTCTTCCTTCTCACCAAAACCCATACATATATTACAGCTACCACTGAAATGTCGTTAAGGTCACAATGCACTGCAGACAAGTTTGCAGAAAATGCTTCCATTGAAAGCCCAGGATATCACCGGGCCCTTTTTAACAACATGTCCTGAAGAAATGGATCCCATCTTTTTTATTTTCCATCCATGCTTGTTTTTATGCTGTATTTAATTCACATTGTATGTAAATCCATTGAATTTAATAAATATAAAAATACTCTCTTCTAATTGTGTTTCAATAATAAACAGCTTTATTCTTTAACTCAAAAGCCAAAACCCAAACCTGCCATCTGGGACATAATTATTATTGTTTGTACAGTATAAATTGTTTGTATAGTCTAAGTAGTTTTAGTGCAGTTAGAGCCAATTTGATTCTTCTTTTGTTTAAACCTTTTCCTAGTTCTGAGGGAAGTTTTGGCTACACACTATGACCTCTAAATCAGGATCTGCTTTAGTTACCTTCACTTATGAACAGAGGTTTTAAATGGTGATGAACAAGCCTACATGCAAATGTTCCATTCAGAACAAAATCCACATGTTCATCTGCTCACTGTTACTAAAAAGTGCACGGAAATGTGAATGACAGACTCTAAAAATGTTAAATGGATAACCCAGCCATTGCTTCTGTCATGTGGTAGAACAGGATAACAGGATTTGTTTAGTTTCAGTCATGACAAATAACATTTCATTAATCCTGTGTGTTTTCTTGTGATAAAATCTCACTGCAGAAGAACCAACAGATGCATACAGATACATTTAGTGGCCTACACACACCTTTCCATTCAGAAAATCACAAAATCACAGAAACATTCTGTTTGGAAAAGACCCTCAGGATCACCAAGTCGAACCTAGAACCCTACTCTACAAGGTTCACCCTTAAACCATATCCTCAAGCACCACATCCAAATGACTTTTAAACACATCCAGGATTGGTGACTCCACCACCTCCCTGGGCAGTCCATTCCAATGCCTGACCACTATTGCTAGGAAAAAATATTTCCTAATGTCCAGTCTAAACCTACCCAGTGGCAGCTCGAGGCCATTCCCTCCGTCTTGTTCTATCACTACCTGTGAGAAAAGACCAACAGCAGCCTCCCCACAATGCCCTTTCAGGTAGCTGTAGACAGTGATGAGGTCTCCCCTCAGCTAGCTCTTCAAACTAGCCAGCCCCAGCTCCCTCAGTCACTCTTTATAGAGATTAAGAAGAATTACACACAGCAAATATTAATTGGATCATGGAGGGCACTTTTGGGACCTGCTGAAGCAGCATGTTGACAGCACAACTAACTTTTTCCTCCCCCATTTCAGACTGAATCCTATCACAGATATAGCACATGCAGCAGTAGAAGTCAAAAGGCTTCGGGGGAGAATGAAACCTTATGAAATACAAATCTGTGGACCTATGCATGGTGTGCAATGGCCCATCTGTATGGAAATCTTATATCTACTCTAAAGCTTTTAGGAGAGAAGGTGCCTGGAAAGGCAAAGTTTTTGTAGTCAGAATTGCATGCTGGCATGAGTTTTCTTTCCTGAAACTGGTGAGGATGGGATTGACTGACTGCATCAGGGAGCAGCTTGCTGCCTGCTGAATACATAAGAAATCATTTGTGATAAAGTCCCTCAGAATCTGCACCAATCCCAAGGAATAACAGTGTAAGCAAAATACAATAGCTGGCATATTCATAGGAAATCTGGTTTATTGTAGCTTCTAATTCTCTGCTGTGTGAGGCAGAGATTTTGTGTTCTGGGGATACAAGAATGAGGCTGGAAAGTCCAGTTGCCTTAAAGATGCACATGGGAGGCCCAGCCATGTTGCACAGCCAGAGCTCTCCCTGCCCCAGTGCTAGACATCCACTTTTGGTCCTCACAGCGATTGCTTGGGTTTATTCACCTGGCCACTCAGTGAGGCAGTTCTGAATTTTCTTGGTTACAGCAGAGTAACTGTTAGTCTGAGGACACATTTAAATTCCTTGTGGTTATATGTACCCTTTTTAGATGTCACCTATGAAACTTCTGCATGTTTTTCTGTATAAACTGATGCTATCAAATGTCCCATTTAGCGTTATGTGTCATCTCTGCCACCTCTGAGGTCCCACAGGGTGAACTGACCATAAGTTTGGTCCTGAATTTGTTCTATATATATTTTTCCATTATGGCCACTGCACAGGGAATTACTGCCAGCGATATTTGATGCCATAGAACTGTTACAAATGCCATTCAGAGCCCCCAGAGCATCTTCCATGATAAGAATGCAGGTTGAAAAAGTAATCCAATATGCATTGCTCAAAGACATGTATAGAAGAGCCAAAGTCTTGCATGATCCTTGAGTATTTCATAGTGGTTGTATTTCTGTGAGGTGTTTGGTGGCCAAGAAGACAACCCTGGATCAGCACCTAAAATAACTGAATAGTTCCTAAAGCTGGGAGTTTCTTGCTTTTCCAAAAACAAGACAATCCCCTGTAAGGCCATTTCATCATCCTGGATTTAATTATTTAAATCAGCCAAAAGAGCCTCACACAGGTAAGTGTGAAAGCATCTAGCAGAGAGTTGTGTGCCAGACTGCTGGGAGCACTGCCTAAGTTATCCACTGGATACAGGGACAGTAGCTATGGGCAGACATCACAGAAGTGTTTGGGATGGGAATCTTCTCTGTTTGTCTGCAGAGCACTTATGAGACAGAATTGAGAGTGAGGTTGTACCTGTTGGTGATTGTTCTTGGATTTTCAATTTGGGACAGAAATGAGCCCAGAAATGGGCTGCCTACTGCCTCGTACCTTCAATGCAGCATTCTCATAGTAGTGCTAAGAGGGAGCCTTGACACATTCTCCCATAGCAAACTCTTGGCCAAGGTGTCAGCCCGTGGCTTGGACAGAAACACTTTGTGCTCGGTTCAGAACTGGCTGGATGGCTGGACCCAGAGGGTGGTAGTGGATGGTGCCATATCCAGTTGGCAGCTCTCACTAGTGCTGTGCCTCACGGATCAGTGCTGGGCCCAGTCCTATTTAATATCTCCACTGATCTCGATGAGAGGATTGAGTCACCATCAGTAAGTTTGCAGATGACACCAAGTTGGGAGCAAGTGTGTGGATCTGTTAGAGGGCAGGAGGGTTCTGCAGAGGAACGTGGGCAGGCTGCACAGATGGGTACAGTCCAGTGCCGGGAGTTTTAACAAGTCCAAGTGCCAGGTTCTGCACTTTGGCATCAACAACTCATACAGTGCTACAGGCTGGGGACAGAGTGGCTGGAGAGCAGCCAGGCAGAGAGGGACCTGGGGGTACTGGTCAACAGCATCTGAACATAAGCCAGCAGTGTGCCCAGGTGGCCAAGAAGGCCAATGGCAACCTGGACTGTATCAGGAATAGTGTGACCAGCAAGACCAGTGCAGTCCTTATGCCCCTGTACTTGGCACTGGTTAGGCCACACCTGGAGTACCTGGAGTCCAGTTCTGGGCCCCTCAATTTAAGAAAGATGTTGAGGTGCTCGGCCTGGAGAAGAGGAGGCTCAGGGGGGAGCTTATTGCTCTCTACACCTACCTGAAAGGAGTTGTAGCCAGGTGGGATTGGTCTCTTCTCTGAGGCACCCAGTGACAGAACATGAGGACCCATTCTCAAGATGCACCAGGTCAGGCTTAGGCTGGATGTTAGGAAGACGTTCTTCACAGCAAGAGTGATTGGCATTGGAATGGGCTGCCTAGGAAAGTGGTGGAGTCCCCATCCCTGAAGGTGTTTAAAAGGAAGCTGTATGAGGCACTTAGTGTCATGGTTGAGTTAATTAGGATGGCTAGGTGATAGGCTGGACTTGATCTCAGAGGTCTTTTCCAACTTGATTAGTTCTGTGATTCTGTGATGCTGTGAACTGTAAGGCAACTTCTGCTGGTGCCCTCCTTATCCCCACAATATGATCCTGCTCTGTGGGAGC
Source organism: Psilopogon haemacephalus (assembly GCA_013396835.1). Classification (NCBI taxonomy): domain Eukaryota; kingdom Metazoa; phylum Chordata; class Aves; order Piciformes; family Megalaimidae; genus Psilopogon; species Psilopogon haemacephalus. The sequence continues at coordinate 116,281 of VWZI01016701.1, forward strand.
ACCCAGCAAAACTGCCAGCAGTCATTTATAATCATAGAATGGTTTTGGTTGGATGTGACCTCAAAGATCATCTAGATCCAACCCTGTAGGCAAGGACACCTTCACTAGAACAGGTCACTCAAGGCCTCATCCAGCCTGGCCTTGAACACCTCCAGGGAGTAAGCAGCCACAACTTCCCTGGGCAACCTGTGCCAGTGTCTCACCACTCTCATTGAAAAGAACTTCCTAACATCCAGTTCAAACCTCCCCCACTCCTCATCTTGTCATTACAAGACATTGTAAATAGTCCCTCCCCAGCCTTCCTGTAGGCCCCCTTCAGATACTGGAAGGCTACTATAAGGTCTCCTTGAAGCCTTCTCTTCTCCAGGCTGAAGAACCCCAACTCTCACTGCCTGTCCTTGTAGCAGAGCTGCTGCAGCCCTCTGAGCATCTTCATAGCCCTCCTCTGGTATTGCTCCAACAGTTCCATGCCCTTCTTGTTTTGGGGGCTCCAGAACTGCACGCAGTACTCCAGGTGGGGTCTCAGGAGAGCAGAGTAAACAGGGAGAATCACTTGGCCTTGTTGAATGTCACGAGTTTGTCCTGGTTTCACCACTCCAGCCTCTCCAGGTCCCTCTGGATGGATCCCTGCCCTCTAGCAAGTCGACTGTGCCACACAGCTTTGTGTCAACTGCAAACTTACAAACTTACCAAGTGCATTTTGTTCTTTGCCTGCTTATTCAGATGAGTGAAATTACCTTATTCCACTCCCTGCTGTAATCCTGGCATAGCTTTCTCAGTGTCATGCTGCAGTCTGTCATGCAGCAATCGCACCGAACAGGTCTGCCTACTCCAGAGCATCTGAAGGGCCAGCACATTACATTTTTGCATGCTCACAGTTTCCTCTCTCTATAGCATTTCATTGCTGTTTGCTTGTCCAGACATCCTCCAGTTGCTCATGAGTGCTGCTAGAATCAAAATACAGCTCTTTCCTAACAGGAGTGAGACAGTCAAATCCATTTTCTAACTGTGCCAGGGATACTATCTGTTGACTGTTCTATAGAAGTCTTAATCCTGTGAACTGTACACTTATTAAAGAATAGTTTCAGTCTATAAGCTTTGGATTATGAGATGTAGTTGTCCCATGTGGACTTTCTGCAGTTAGTGGAACACTTCCTGTGCCCTTTGCTCTGCCATCAAGGTAGAAAATTGTTTCACCAAGCTCTTAACAGTGGATAATTGGGTTTTCCAGTCTTTAATTTCCTCCCTCTATGGACAGAGACCTTAGAGATCAGAGATTAATCCCAGAAATCAATTGTACCTAGAAAAACGTTTATCCTATGAATTTCTTTTCATCACATTTGATTAAACTTAAGGCATTATGGTATCAAACTAGAATTCAAGGCACTTTCTACATCATTACTTCTTCTGTTCTGTCATCTAAGTTAAAGCTGATCTTAGTTTTCACGTTATATAGACAATATTATTTATCTTCAAACTGTGTGAGATGAATAATAATTATTTGAAGATCTGAACAATTCACTACATGATGTCCCTGCATGTGCTTCCAAGACCTTGGGTTCTTTCTGGATAGAAGAACAACACAGAAACATTTAGGTAGAAAAGTCCCTCAGGATCACCTATTACAACTTATATCCCTACTCTACAAGGGTCATCTTAAACTATATACTCAAGTACCACATCCAAATGACTTTTAAACACATCCAGGGTGGGTGACTCCACCACCTGCCTGGGCAGCACATTCCAATGCCTGACCACTCTTGCTGGGACAAAATGTTTTCTAATTTCCAGTCTAAACCTACCCAGTGGCAGCTTGAGGCCTTTCCTTCTTGTTCTGTCACTAACTACCTGTGAGAAGAGACCAACAGCAGCCTCTCCACGACATTCTTTCAGGTAGTTGTAGAGAGCAATGAGGTCTCCCCTCAGCCTCCTCTTTTTCACGCTAATCAGCCCCAGCTCCCTCAGTTGCTCTCCATATGATTTATTCTCCAGGCACTTCCCCAGCTTCATTGCCCTTCTGTGTACTCGCTCCAGCACCTCCAAATCTCTCTTGTGTTGCAGTGCCCAAAACTGAACACAATACTTGATGTGTGGCCTCACCAGAGCTGAATACAAGGGGACAATCACCTCCCTGTTCCTGCTGGAACCATTGGGCTTCTGTTGAGCTGAGCTTCTGACCGTATCGAAGACCTCCACAGAGGAAAAGAAAAAGATCAGTTTATTTTAGTGTGATTATTTTCATTTAATTGATCATCACAGAAGCAGGGACATGGCAAAGAAACACTTCATGTTGCCAGATATGATGAGGTGTATCTGTATTTTAAATGGATTTTAATAGAAATGCAAAAAGACATGAATCCTTGTTCTGTGCATCTGTGTGACTTCTCATAAACACTTAAACACAGTTCTTAGTAGCATGAATGCAGCCAGGCAGCCAAGTCAAAACCATCTGAGAAGAAATATGTAGGCCAGACAGATATGATCTGAGATTTTTGGGTTGATTTGTTTAAGGTTTTCTTTGATGCAAGGCCGTGAATATGATTTCAGTACCTTCACAAGTTACATAGAATCATGGAATGGTTTAGGTTGCAAGAGACCTCAAAGATCATTCAGTTCCAACCCCTGGTCATAGGCAGGGACACCTCTCATTAGAACATGTCACTCTATGCCTCATCCAGCCTGGCCTTGAACACCCTCCAGGGTGGGAGCAGCCACAACCTCCCTGGGCAACCTGTGCCAGTGTCTCACCACCCTCACTGGAAAGAACTTCTTCCTAACATCCAGTTTAAATCTCCTCTCTGCCAGTTTAAACCCATTGCTCCTCATCCTGTCATTACAAGACATTGTCAATAGTCTCTCCCCAGCACTCCTGTCAGTCCATTTCTGAAGAAGAAGACCACTCTAACATTTCCTTGAAGCCTTCTCTTCTCCAGACTGAAGAGCCCCATCTCTCTCAGCCTGTCCTCATAGCAGAGCTGCTGCAGCCCTCTGAGCATCTTCGTGGCCTCCTCTGGTCTCTCTCCAACAGTTCCATGTTCTTCTTGTGTTCAGGGCTCCAGAACTGCAAACAGTACTCCAGGTGTGGTCTTTCCCTTGCCATGCTGGCCATGCTACTCATGCTGCAACTCAGGACACAGTTGCTGTCTGGGCTGCACACCCCCATTGCCAGCTTATGTTGAGCTTTTCATCAACCCAGACCCCCAAGTCCTTTTCCTCAGCTTCCACCCATTGCCCCTTGTTCTTTCCTTGGGCATCACCGAACAGAGCCTGGCTCCATTCCCATGCTTTACATATTTATCAACATGAATGAGGTCACCTCTCAGTATCCTCTGCTCCAAGCTAAAGAGCCCCAGCTTCCTCAGGCTGTCCTCCTAAGGAAGATGTTCCATTCCCTTAATCATTTTCATGGCTCTGTGCTGGACTCATTCAAGTTCCTTGAGGTCCTTCTTGAACTGAGGGGCCCAGAATTGGGACACAATATTCTAGATGTGGCATCACCATGGCAGAGTAGAGGAGGAGGAAAACCTCTCTCCACCTACTAACCACAGCCCTTCTAATTCACCCCAGAGTGGCATTGCTCTGGTGCATGTATTGAAAGACCATACATTCAAATATTCACATTTTATTATCAAATGTGTATTTATTTATTTATTTATTATTGTTCCTCCTCCCCCCCCAGTATTTAATTTATTTTGGTATTCTAAAGTTTATTATAAAGGATTTGAGTTTTCCTGCAACTTAAAGCTTGGTTTTCTTGAATACATTTTCCACCAACTATCTTGTAGTCATGAACTGAAAGGTCCAGCACTTGAATTCACTTCTCCCTTGCCTTATACCTATATAAAAACAAAACATGTTAAGTAGCAGAAGGAGGGTCAGAAAAATGAAAACAAACTTCATGCTTACATCTGCTTGGTTTCTTTCCTCCCCACAAAAACAGGACTATGAGAGATTTCTTCCATAGATCTCTATTTGGTTAAAGCAGAGACAAGGACCTGCTGGAAAGAGTCCCACCTGGATGCATTCCTATCTGAACTACCCTGGGTGGTCCTGCTTTGGCATTGGGTTTGGACTTGATTTCTGGAGGTCACTTCCAACCTCTAAGTTCTGTGATTCTCATTCTGTAATATTATAAAATGGATTAATAAAATCAAAGCATGAAAAAGTTTTGAAGAATGTGCAACTGATGTCAGCTATTTCAGGTCTGTTCTACAGCATTTAAAACATTACCATTGTACCTGTAGTTGCTTGGAGTTTTTGTGTCTTTTAAAACAGAAAACACACTCTCTAATCTAGTGTAAAAGTGCTCCTTGTTAACTCTGGTTTCCATAATGTGCTGAGTGCAAGCATGTACAAAACCATTCTCCTGTTAATGTGTCCTTGTATATGCAGATAAACTTAAAAAATAAACTAAAAAAATATTTCCTTCATGTCAAGGATTAGGACTGGACCAGCCATTAAACTAGTGACACTCTGCTTTACCTCACTGACTTCCCAAAGGGAAGAGAAAGTGAATAAGAGAAAGAAATAGAAAGCTACTTTATGGAAAATAATAAAATTAAATGCATCAGATCAGTGGAGAATGGTCACAAAGCATAGACAGCATTTGCCCCACAGTGTTACTGCAAAGGTGGCAGCTGTTACATCTGGGTCCCAAGAAAGTGTCCTTCAACCATCCATCCATCCATCCATCCATCCATCCATCCATCCAT
>VWZI01016702.1:1450-14386 GCA_013396835.1 Psilopogon haemacephalus
GCAGCATTCCCTGCAATCAGTGCCATTCCCTAACGAGGGCAGCGTGGGAGCAGTCAGCCCAGTGGCAGACACCGACCTGGGCCGTACCTCCCAGCCCTGCCCGGTGCTGAGCAGCCACTCTGAGCCCTGGAATTTGTCAAAGGAAAGCATGGCAAGGTTGGCAAGTCCCCAGGAACAACACAAGGCTCCAAGTCACATCCCTGGCAGAAGGCTGAAATTCTGTCAGCGCTCACAACCGGTCTGGAAAGTTAATTAAAATGCTCATTTCTAGTGGCAATTATCACAGGGAGGAAAGGACACCTCCCAAATAAATAAGGTTTTTTTTTAAAAAGCTTTAAAGACACAGCACCTATCCTGCTGCCCAGGAGACACCATCTGGAGGGCATCTCCAGGCACCTGGAGGAGAAAAAGGTTATCAGGAGCAGCCAGCATGGATTTACCAAGGGGAGCTCAGGCTTGGCTAACCTGAGAGCACTCTGCGAGGACATAACTGAGAGGGCAGATGCAGGGAGAGCAGTGCATGGAGCCTGCCTTGACCTTAGCAAGGCCTTTGGTGAGCAAGCCCAGGCAGTGTGGGATGGCAGAGCAGGCAGGGAGGTGGATTAGGAACTGGTTACAAGAGAGAGTCCAGAGAGTGGTGATCAATGGTGCCAGGGCCAGCTGGAGAGATGTAACCAGTGGAGACCCCCAGGGATCAGTGCTGGGTCCAGTCCTGTTCAACAGCTTCATCAGTGACATTGATGAGGGCACAGACAGACAGACAGAGTCTGCTCAGCAAGTTTGCTGATGGCACCAAGCTGGGAGGCTTGGCTGAGGCAGCTGCAGGCTGTGAGGCCATCCAGAGAGAGCTGCACAGGCAGAGCTGGGCACAGAGGAACCAAAGGAGGCTTAACCAGGACAAGTGCAGAGTCCTGCACCTGGGGAGGAAGAATAAACTGCAGCAGGACAGGCTGGGAGGGGACTGCTGGAGAGCAGCCCCAAGGAGGGGGACTGAGAGGGGATTGAATCAGTGTTTATAACTCTCTGAGGGCTGGGGGTGAGGAGGGGGGGGGACAGGCTCTGCTCACTGCTGCCTGCCATAGGCCAAGGAGCAATGGATGGAAGCTGCAGCACAGGAGGTTGCAGCTCAACACAAGAGGCAACTTCTTGCCTGTGTGGGTCCCAGAGCAGTGGCACAGGCTGCCCAGAGAGGTTGTGGAGTCTCCTTGTGTGGAGCCTTTGCAGACTCTGTCTGGATGTGTTGCTGTGTGCCCTGAGCTAGACTGGATGGTCCTGCTATTGGACTGGATGAGCTCTTTGTGTCCCTTCCAAGCCCTGACACCCTCTGATGATGATGGTCTGAGCAGACACCTCAGCTCCTCAGCTGTGCCACAGCCCAGAAAGGAGCCAAGCTGGGCTCCCATCACCACAGAGCCAGAGCTGTGCCCTGTCACGCTGCACGGCTCACTGAGGCCACACAGTGTTGGAGGCAGAGAGGAGAGAGGCTGTAGGAGGTTGTACTGCACCTTCCCAAAGCTGCCTTTGCCCAGCACCATCAGGAAGTTGAAATCCGAAAGCTTCATCCGGTCCCTGCTGCCGTTGTTGTCGAATTTGGAGATGGCATTTGTGGTCTTCTCGTCTGCAGCCTTGGACCCTGCTCCAATCTTGGCCCTCTGCAAGGATGTAGATGGGACAGGGACAAAAGAGAAGCAATCACTGAGAGGAGTGGAGAGAAAGGTGATGAAGCCAGGGAGTGGTGCTCCCCAAAGCCCAGCTTAACCAGAGTGTGCTGCTTTGAGCCTAAACCACGACAGCAGAGCTACGAGAACCTTCTCTGAGAGTGAGGCACTGGGGGAGTTATCAGCCCCAACACCTTGCACTGTTCAGCTGCTGCCCAGTTCAACCTCTGTGAGAGCAGAATTCCAGCCTCCCAGCAGGGTGAGGGTTGGAAGTGCCCTCTGGAGATCATCCAGCCCAACCTCCCACTCAAGCTTGCCCAGGATCACAGTGCCCAGCTGGGGTTGGAATCTTTCCAGAGAAGGGGACTCCGGGCAGCCTGCTGCAGGCCTCCAGCACCCTCACACCAAAGAAGTTTCTCCTGCTCAGATGGAACCTCCTGGGCTCTAGTAACTGGGAACCACATCTGCATTGCCCCCTCCCTGCAGCCAGCAGGATGCGGCACCCTGTGCCTAGGCAGCTGCCCCACTACATGCTTTGCCTCACCCCAAGCTCTGAGCAGAGCCTTAATTAAGCTTTCTTTCCCCTCAAAGCTGGTTTCTGCCTCTCCAGCACAGGGCCAGCTGAAAGAGAGATGTGGTGCTGAGGGTTTGGCACCAGGCTTGGCAGCCTCAGACCACGGTCAGATTCGATGATCTTAAAAGGTCTCTTCCAACCCAAAGGACTCTGTGGTTCCACCAACACCAACTTCTGGAGGCAGAACTCAGGACTGCTCACCCAGCCCCACCTCCACTGCTGCCTGGCACTGACTCCTGTGGCAGTTCAGGCCGAAGGGTGGAAGCCACAAGCCCTGTGAAGATGCCAGCCTGGTCAGCAGCTCTCCTCCTGCAGCCCCCAGCAGCCCCAGCCCTAATTAGCTTATTGCAGAGCCCCACCAACCCCCCCCCACATTTTAAACTCAAACCCTGAGGGTTGGCTGGGCCCCTCCTCCTGGGGCCAGAGGCTGTCTCATTTGCTGGAGCAGGCGTTGCAGGAGCCATCTCCTGCTGCTTTCTGCCTTGCCTGGGAGAGCTCTGCGGCAGCGCGGGGCTGGCGCTCGGCTCAGTCTAGCATGAAATTCCATTAACCTGCTTCCAGCAGCTCAATTTGGCTGCTGATGGCAGCTCCTCCAGATAGCAGCCTCACAAGTAAGCTCCAAGCCTTTGCTGCTGCTAATTGGTTCTGGCGAGGTTCTCCCACCCTGTCAAATCCCCCATTCAAGGTCACTGGCAGCACCTACGAGCATCTGAACAAGTCCCGGGCTGCAAACGGCAGGGATGGAGGTCTCCAGGCTTTGCAAACATCTGCCCCTCAGGAAATCATCCAGCAGCCACCACTACTTGCTCCTGCCATCAAGCAGAGCCACAGGGTCACAGAATGGGCTGGAGTGGAAGGGACCTTAGAGGTCACCTAATTTCAGCCCCCCACGCCGTGGAGTTGCCCAAAGGTATGGTGGAGGTCCCAAGGCTGAGCTTGATGGAGCCCTGAGCAACCTAATCTAGTTGGAGGTGTCCCTGTTGACTGCACAGGGGTTGGATGACCATCAAGGGTCCCTCCCAAGCCATTCTGGGATTCCTCCACCAGAGCAGGTTGCTCAAGGCCTCAGCCAGCCTGGCTGTGAGCACCTCCAGGGGCAGGGTGTGCACAGCTTCCCTGGACAATCTGTTTCAGCAGCTGCCTCCCAGGGTTCTACCCTCCTGTTGCTGCTCCTGAGCTGGTGTTTGAAGAGGAGCTGCTTCCAATACACTGCCCCCTGCACTGCTGTGACCTGGACTCACAGCATCAGGGGGAGACAAGATGAGGCTGAACAGATGAGTGATGGAACAGGCTCAGCTTAGCTGGAAAAGGAAGTTTGGTAACAGAGAGCCCACACCAAGAGTCAGGGAGATGTGAAGGTCATCATCACCCAGGTGAAGCCTCCTGCTTTTGCTGTGGGGTGTCTCCAGTGTCTCCCTCAGTGAGCACAGAACCCCTCTGACCTGCTTTGGATGCTCTCACCACCTCAGCACCCCACGGAAGTCTGCAGCTGGAGCATGCCCAAGACTGCTCACCACATTTGTCACAGAGAGCTCTTGACCTTCCTCAGGCAGCTCCATTTGTCAGCCTTAATTGACTCCATCTGAATCCCTGCAGCAGCAGCTGATGGTCACATCCATCAGGCTGCCCAAGGCAGCAGCTGATAAAGACCCAGCAGAGCTGGCAGGGGATGCAGCACAGGGCCCCACGCTCTGCTTTTCTCTCAGGATGGTTTCCTGCCAAGCCTGGGATGTGCCCACTGCAGCAGCAGGACCTCAGCCAACAACAGCACCCTGGGCAGGGGCATTGTTCTGCCTGGCAGCTCCACCAGCTCCAGCTCCATACATCTTCTGCATCATCCAGAAGGAGGCCCTCCTCAGGGCCTCCTCAGGCCCTTCTGCTGGGTGCTTTTGTGGTGTGAAATCGCAGAACCACACAACTGTTTGGGTTGGAGAAGCCCTCTAAGATCATCCACTCCAACCATCAACCCAACCCCACCATGGCCACTAAAGCACCTTCCCAAGTGCCATGGCTACATGTGCCTTGAACCCCTCCAGGGATGGGGACTCCATCACCTCCCTGGGCATCCTCTTCCAATCCTTAACCACTCTTGCAGCAAGGAAATTTTCCCTCCTCTCCAACCTGCTGGAAGCCCCAGCCTGGCATGGTGCCACGAGCCCATGCTCTTGCAGCTCCATCACAAACTGCTCCTTGATCCTTACTGAAAGCAGCCAAAGCATTGCTGGAAAGCTTCACACCTTCAGAGGGACTTTGGATTGCTATCCATAACACAACAACTTCCCTCCTGGGAACACTGCTCACGGCTTGTGCTCCAGGGAGCCTCCTCAGGGAGGACCAGCCAAGGACACAGGTCCTCAGGGGAGGGGACAAAATGGGGAGAGGGAGGAGTGAGGGACTGTACCCTGCTGTGAGTACCCTGAGCTGCTGCAGCAAGAGCTGCCAGGGAAAAGCCCCTGCTGAGGCCATGGCAGGCAGACACAGGCTCAGCAGGGAGGTGTGAGCCCTTCCAGCAGGGCTCAGACACCTTCTAACAGCATCAAACATCTTCCAGCAGGGCTCAGACACCCTCCAGCAGGCAGTGAGGAACCCCCTGAGTCCCTAGAAAAAAAAACAACTCACCTCAAATTTCTGCCTCAGCTCCTCATTTCCTTCTTCTCCCTCGGGAGGCACTGGCACATTGAAATACTCCCCCTCCTCCTGGCTCAGCAGCTTAAACCTGGAGGGGCACAGGGAGAATGTAGGGGCAGGATGGAGGGCCAAGGAAAGGCAGGACCATGGGCAGGCTGCATCTCATCCCACACGCCGAGCACTGCTCTGCCTCTGCTCTACCACCATCCAGGTGACCCTTCCCCAAGGGTCCCCCCAAAACCTCACTCCTCCTCTTCTTCAGGATGAACACCCCCAGCTCCCTCAGCTGCTCCTCCCCAGCCCTCTTCTCCAGACTCTTTCCCAGCCCCTCAGTGTCCTTCTTGGAGTGAGGGGCCCAAAAGTGCCCCCAGTACTGAAGGCATGGCCACAGCAGTGCACAGCACTGGGAGATGACCCTGCCCTGGTCCAGCTGGCTACACTCTCACTGCCACAAGCCATTGTCAGCAGGGCCAGACTCTAGCTGCAGGCTCAGACATCTTCNTGTTGCTGCTCCTGAGCTGGTGTTTGAAGAGGAGCTGCTTCCAATACACTGCCCCCTGCACTGCTGTGACCTGGACTCACAGCATCAGGGGGAGACAAGATGAGGCTGAACAGATGAGTGATGGAACAGGCTCAGCTTAGCTGGAAAAGGAAGTTTGGTAACAGAGAGCCCACACCAAGAGTCAGGGAGATGTGAAGGTCATCATCACCCAGGTGAAGCCTCCTGCTTTTGCTGTGGGGTGTCTCCAGTGTCTCCCTCAGTGAGCACAGAACCCCTCTGACCTGCTTTGGATGCTCTCACCACCTCAGCACCCCACGGAAGTCTGCAGCTGGAGCATGCCCAAGACTGCTCACCACATTTGTCACAGAGAGCTCTTGACCTTCCTCAGGCAGCTCCATTTGTCAGCCTTAATTGACTCCATCTGAATCCCTGCAGCAGCAGCTGATGGTCACATCCATCAGGCTGCCCAAGGCAGCAGCTGATAAAGACCCAGCAGAGCTGGCAGGGGATGCAGCACAGGGCCCCACGCTCTGCTTTTCTCTCAGGATGGTTTCCTGCCAAGCCTGGGATGTGCCCACTGCAGCAGCAGGACCTCAGCCAACAACAGCACCCTGGGCAGGGGCATTGTTCTGCCTGGCAGCTCCACCAGCTCCAGCTCCATACATCTTCTGCATCATCCAGAAGGAGGCCCTCCTCAGGGCCTCCTCAGGCCCTTCTGCTGGGTGCTTTTGTGGTGTGAAATCGCAGAACCACACAACTGTTTGGGTTGGAGAAGCCCTCTAAGATCATCCACTCCAACCATCAACCCAACCCCACCATGGCCACTAAAGCACCTTCCCAAGTGCCATGGCTACATGTGCCTTGAACCCCTCCAGGGATGGGGACTCCATCACCTCCCTGGGCATCCTCTTCCAATCCTTAACCACTCTTGCAGCAAGGAAATTTTCCCTCCTCTCCAACCTGCTGGAAGCCCCAGCCTGGCATGGTGCCACGAGCCCATGCTCTTGCAGCTCCATCACAAACTGCTCCTTGATCCTTACTGAAAGCAGCCAAAGCATTGCTGGAAAGCTTCACACCTTCAGAGGGACTTTGGATTGCTATCCATAACACAACAACTTCCCTCCTGGGAACACTGCTCACGGCTTGTGCTCCAGGGAGCCTCCTCAGGGAGGACCAGCCAAGGACACAGGTCCTCAGGGGAGGGGACAAAATGGGGAGAGGGAGGAGTGAGGGACTGTACCCTGCTGTGAGTACCCTGAGCTGCTGCAGCAAGAGCTGCCAGGGAAAAGCCCCTGCTGAGGCCATGGCAGGCAGACACAGGCTCAGCAGGGAGGTGTGAGCCCTTCCAGCAGGGCTCAGACACCTTCTAACAGCATCAAACATCTTCCAGCAGGGCTCAGACACCCTCCAGCAGGCAGTGAGGAACCCCCTGAGTCCCTAGAAAAAAAAACAACTCACCTCAAATTTCTGCCTCAGCTCCTCATTTCCTTCTTCTCCCTCGGGAGGCACTGGCACATTGAAATACTCCCCCTCCTCCTGGCTCAGCAGCTTAAACCTGGAGGGGCACAGGGAGAATGTAGGGGCAGGATGGAGGGCCAAGGAAAGGCAGGACCATGGGCAGGCTGCATCTCATCCCACACGCCGAGCACTGCTCTGCCTCTGCTCTACCACCATCCAGGTGACCCTTCCCCAAGGGTCCCCCCAAAACCTCACTCCTCCTCTTCTTCAGGATGAACACCCCCAGCTCCCTCAGCTGCTCCTCCCCAGCCCTCTTCTCCAGACTCTTTCCCAGCCCCTTAGTGTCCTTCTTGGAGTGAGGGGCCCAAAAGTGCCCCCAGTACTGAAGGCATGGCCACAGCAGTGCACAGCACTGGGAGATGACCCTGCCCTGGTCCAGCTGGCTACACTCTCACTGCCACAAGCCACTGTCAGCAGGGCCAGACTCTAGCTGCAGGCTCAGACATCTTCTGTCAGGGCTCCAACGCCTTCCAGCAGGGCTCCAACACCTTCCATCCCATACCAAGAGCTGCAGCCTGTGCAAACAGATCCCCAGTGCCCACAGGACTCTCCAAGCAGTTCCAGGTCTTACCATCCATCAACTCCTGACTTCTGCAGCTCGGAAATCCCAAAGGACAAGGAGCCCATGAAATCATTCCTGCTGGTCAGGTCCCAGTCCCAGATCTCCACAGACAACCTCCTGTCTTTGTCTGCCTCTTTCAGTTGGCTGGAAGAGAGGAGGGGAGAAGGGATATGGTGATCCTGGAAGCCCTTGCTCCAGCCCCTGCCAGGCAGGTGGATGCCAAGCAAGGGGCAGCACTTCAGTGACCATTCAGGACTTGAATTTCCCAGCCACATCCATTTCAGGGGCAGCAGGCAAAGTTCCTGCCCTGCAACAGCTTTAGCTGGGGCTGAGGTTTTGTGGTGGGTCTGTGGTTAAAAACACTGCCTGGGGGCCAGGCTCTGAACAACAGAATTCATGAGCTAGGTCAGTTTTCAAAGCCATCTCTCATGGTCACATCCAACCAGAGCATCAGAGCAGAGCTTTGAGTTGGAGCCACCACAGAGAGGGATCCTGGGGCTGCATCAGCTCAGTGCCTCTGAGCAATTACACAGCACAGGAGCACAGGCTCAGAGGATGTCAGGGGTTGGAAGGGACACAAAGAGCTCGTCCAGTCCAACCCCCCCTGCCACAGCAGGACCAGACAATGCAGCTCAGGGCACACAGCAACACATCCAGACAGAGTCTGCAAAGGCTCCAGACAAGGAGACTCCACAACCTCTCTGGGCAGCCTGTGCCACTGCTCTGGGAGCCACACAGGCAAGAAGTTGCCTCTTGTGTTGAGCTGCAACCTCCTGTGCTGCAGCTGCCATCCATTGCTCCTTGGCCTATGGCAGGGAGCAGTGAGCAGAGCCTGTCCCCCCCTCCTCACCCCCAGCCCTCAGAGAGTTACAAACATTGATTCAATCCCCCCTCAGTCCCTCTCCTTGGGGCTGCTCTCCAGCAGTCCCCTCCCAGCCTGTCCTGCTGCAGTTTATTCTTCCTCCCCAGGTGCAGGACTCTGCACTTGTCCTATCCCAGGCAGCAGTGAGCAGATCCTGTCCCCCCTCCTCACAGCAAAGCAGGCACAGCTCTTCAGGAGGAGGAGTAAGCAGTTTACAGATGCCAACGTTTGTGGTTTGGGCTCTGGATTTGGGTGGGGGTTTTATTTTTGCACTCACAATTTAAATGTCTCGTTCCACTCGGGATTCAGGGAGCATTTGATGGTTTTGGTCTTCTGTTTGCTCTCGTTTTTGGGGTCGGGGATGAGCTTAAGCTTCACGTAGGGATCTGACAGGCCATTAGGATCCATGGGAACGAGGTTTTTAGCATCTCTGACTGGGGAGGAGAAGGGGAAAAAAAAAATAGGATTAAATTCAGCATGCAAACTGTAAAAATAGCCAACAACTGACAACTTCCCTGCGAGCCAGGAGGGTGAAAATTGAGATTTATTTTTTTTTTAAGATTTCCCCCCCCACACACACCCTTCCAGAAGAATTAAAATGGAATCTGAGCAGACACAGAGACTGCAGGAGAAACAACCCACAGGCACCAACACAAAGCAGACCCAGCCCTAACGGGCAAGGCAGGCTCAAGGAGCAGCCCCAGAGACTGTTCCGCTCTCTGCTGGCATCACCTGGAGCCTGCTTGGGGTCTTGAACAGCTTCAGAGCTCTTTGCTTCCTCTTGGAGTCCTAGAATGGGTTGGAAAGGACCTCAAAGACTACTCAGTTCTGAGCCTCTGCCTCCCACTAGCCCAGGATGCTCATGGCCTCATCCAACCTGGCTTTGAACACCTCCAGGGAGGTTGTGGAGCACAGAAGCACAGAATGTGATCTCTGATCACATTCTGTGCTTCTGTGCTCCACAACCTCCCTGGGCAACCTGTGCCAGAGTCTCACAACCCTCACTGCAAAAAATTTCTTCTCACTCTCCCCTCTCCCAGCTCAGAGCCATTGTCCCTCATCCTGTCACTCCAAGCCCTTGCCAAAAGTCCCTCCCCAGCTCTCCTGCAGCGCCTTCAGCTACTGGGAGGCTGCTAAAGCTCTCCCTGGAGTCTTCTTCAGGCTGAACAGCTCCAACCCTCCCAGCCTGTCCCCACAGGGGAGGTTCTCCAGGCCTCTGATCATCTTTGTGGCCTCTTCTGGTCCCTCTCCAGAAGCTCCATGCCCCTCTTATGATGGAGGCTCCAGAACTGGACTCAGTGCTCCAAGTGGGTTGTCACCAGAGCAGACTGGAGGGGGAGGATCACCTCCCCCCATCCTGGTCACCCTGGTTAGCAGGTGCCTTGGACACCAAGCTGCACCTTCCCTTTGGGCAAAATGGGACCCTGGGGATGGAGCTCCCCACAGAGAGTGGCAACAGCAACCAAACAGTCACGGCCAGGGGAGGGCAGGAGCAGCAAGCACCAGTAGAGGAGCTGGGTCCAGCCCCAAGCTGTCCTTTCAGGTTCCCTCAGACTCAGTTGCTATGTCCCCAAGGGACCAAGGCAGGAGATTGCCATGGGGAGAGAGGCAGCAGCATCCTGGGTCCAGGAGCTGGAGCATCTCCTCAGGGAGCAGAACAAGGAGCAGAAGAGGGAAGAGCAGCCCTGTGGTGACCTCAGCTGCCTGCAATTGGATTGTGCCTGACAAATTGAATCCAATCAGGCTGAGCTGAAGTCTCTTTCTCTCGATTAAGTCAAGAAGAGGTCATCTTCTGGGACAGAGCTCTGACCTTCCCTCTGGCAGCAGCAAAGATCTCAGAGGTGGGAGCTTTGATGGGGCATGAGGGAGCACAGCCACAAGCAGGAGAGAAGCTGCTGCTGAGAAGGTCCAGAGCTGAAAGTCCTGCCCTCAGGAGCCAGCAGAGTCCTCTCCCATTGGTGCTTCCACACCTCCTCCTTCCCAAACTGAGGGCCTTTTGGGGAGCTGCAGAGAGCAATGAGGTCTGCCCTCAGCCTCTCTTCTCCACACTAAACACAGCTCCCTCAGCAGCCCTGTTCCCCAGACCCTTCCCTTCTTGGAGTGAACAGTGCCTTAATGTGGACTGCAGGAAGCTCTGCAGCACCCAGGCACAAAGCCTAACCTAGCCCAGGGCTCCTCATTGCCTGTGAGCAGCA
This sequence comes from Psilopogon haemacephalus, assembly GCA_013396835.1. NCBI lineage: Eukaryota > Metazoa > Chordata > Aves > Piciformes > Megalaimidae > Psilopogon > Psilopogon haemacephalus. The sequence goes on from VWZI01016702.1 coordinate 11,950, forward strand.
GGAGCAGCCCAGGAGCTGAAAGGAGCTGCTCACTCTCCTGGCACCAAGTGGCCAGAGTGCCCTGCCAGAGAGGAGATGCAAACTGTCCTCCCACTGAAGCAAAGCTCTGCCTTGGCCTCCCTGTTCCAGCATCCCCTGGAGATGAATCAGCCTCTGTCACTTCTCAGGCCATTGTTGGCTTCTTTCAGGAACAGGAAAAGCAATTCCTGACGCTGGTGCTCAATCAGTCTCTGCCCTGCAGCATGAGATTTGATTACCTCACCTCATTATCTCAGCCTGCAGCCCCCAAACATTTCATTAATATGGAGAATTTGTTATCTCCTTCCTTTGAAAGGGGAAAAAAAAAACCAAACCCAAACCACCAAAAACCCAACAAACCAAAAAGCCAACCCCAAATGCTTCTGGCCTGACCTTAAGTAACTCCCTGACTTCTCAAGCAGGAACCAGCAATGAAGTGAAAGAACAAGAAACACCTCCCCCCACTCCCCCCCCCCAAGGAAGTGCAGTGCTGAGGGGAACCTGCTCCTCTCCAGCAGCTCCTGGCACTTCTCTGACAGCTCTGTTTGATGGAAAGGAGCTTCAGCTCCGTCTTCTCCTGTCACTTCTCTGCATCATTAAGTAGTAACACCACTATTAATAGTGATGAGGAAGAAAATTACAACCCCATTTAAAGCAGCTGCTCTTAAATCACTGAGGGTACCAAGCTGTGGCTGAGGAGTAGCTGCCCCTGGCTCCAGCCCCTGCTCAGCAAGAGGCTTCCAGTTCACAGAAGCGTGGGGAGGGTCGGAAGGGACCTCTGGAGATCTTCCAGTCCAACCTCTCTGCTCCAGCAGGGACACCCACAGCAGCCTGCCCAGCAGCACAATGCCCAGCTGAGGCTGGAAGCTCTTCAGACAAGGAGACTCCACAACCTCTCTGGGTATCCTGCTCCAGGGCTCCAGCACCCCTGTTGATGCTGAGGGCAGGAATCCATCCAGAGGGACCTGCACAGGCTGCAGAGCTGTGCCCAGGCCAATCTCATGGCTTTCAACAAGGCCAAGTGTAAAGTCCTGCAGCTGGGTGGGTGCAATCCCAAGCACAGCTCCAGGCTGGGTGGGGAATGGCTGAGAGCAGCCCTGAGGAACAGGACCTGGGGGTCTGGGCTGGTGCAAAGCTCAAGATGAGGCTGCAGTGTGAGTGCAGCCCAGACAGCAACTGTGTGCTGGGCTGCAGCAAGAGCAGCTGTGGGCAGCAGGGCAAGGGAGGGGATTGTGCCCCTTGGCTCTGCTCTCCTCACACCCCACCTGCAGCACTGTCTGCAGCTCTGCAGCCCCCAGCACAAGCAGCACATGCAAGTGGTGGAGCCAGTGCAGAGGAGGCCACCAAGATGCAGCTGAGAGGGCTGCAGCAGCTCTGCTGTGAGCACAGGCACGGAGAGTTGGGGCTGATTCTCTGATCTCCTGAGCATGGGAGATGCTGCCCAGCCCTACATGGCAGGCATCTGCCCGGGGTGGTGGGCTGGCTGGTAGCTCGGGTTCCCACGGGAAGGGAAGATTCATGTGCTGGCTAAATAAAGCCCAGAAAGTTCTCTGCTAAATCTGCAGTGCCAGCTGGGGCTTCGCTTCTATGTTCAGAAAGAGAAAGCCTACAAGAAAACCCACTCCCAGCCTGCTCCCAGAGACAGCCTGAGCTGGCTGCCAAAGCCTTCACCCCTCAGCAAGCAGGGCAGCAAGCAGGGCTGCCAGCAGGGCTGCCACTGCCCCCCACAGCAGGAGAACCCCCAGGGACCTCAAAGCCATGGAGATGTGCTGCTGAGAGGCATGGCTGAGTGGTGACCTGGCACTACTGGGGTAAGGATTGCACTCCAGGACCTTAAAGGTTTTTCCAGCCTCCTGTGATTCTGTGCCTGTGCAGCTGAGGAGAGACCTCACTGCTCTCTACAACTCCCTGATGGGAGGCTGCAGCCAGGTGGGGCTTGGTCTCTTCTTTCTAGTATCAGGTGAGGAGAAGGAGGAAACCTGTGCCAGGAGAGGGTTAGGCTGGAGATGAGGAACAATTTCTTTGAGAGAAAGAGAGAAAGGAGGGGGAAAAAAAAAAACCCCAAACCCAAGGAAACTGTTCCCCACCCACCCCTCTGCCGCCTGGCAAGCGGCAAAGCGCTGACAGCTCCGCCCGGCCGCAGCCTGCTGCATCCCCTGGGCCTCTGCTGCCACCTGCTGGCAGCCAACCCTCAGCAGCCCTGCCCAGCACTGCACTGCACTGCACTGCACTGCCCTGCTTAGTCCAGCCCAGCCCTGCACTGCCCTGCTTAGTCCAGCCCTGCACTGCACTGCCCTGCTTAGTCCAGCCCTGCCCTGCACTGCCCTGCTTAGTCCAGCCCTGCCCTGCACTGCCCTGCACTGCCCTGCTTAGCCCAGCCCTGCCCTGCACTGCCCTGCTTGGCCCTGCTCGGCCGTCC
>VWZI01016702.1:20147-35096 GCA_013396835.1 Psilopogon haemacephalus
TGCTGTTGGGGGGGGTGATGAAGGTGATGCTGTTGCGGGGCAATGATGAAGGTGATGCTGTTGGGGGGTGATGATGAAGGTGATGCTGTCAGGGATGAGGATGATGAAGGTGATGCTGTTGGGGGGGATGATGACGGTGATGCTGTCAGGAATGGGGATGATGAAAGTGATGCTGTCAGGAATGGGGATGATGAAGGTGATGCTGTTGTGGGGAGGATGATGAAGATGGTGCTCTCGAGGGAGGGATGATGAAGGTAATAGAATTACAGAATCCTTTAGGTTGGAAGAGATCTTTAAGATCGTTGAGTCCAACCATTAACACTGCCAAAATGGAAAGTTGCCCAAACCCAGTTCAATTCCCCAGCAGTTTGAGCTGTTCTCATCCTTTAGCACTTGCTAAGATCCTAAAGCATCCCTGGAAAGGCCTTTTGGGATTGTTTGTTTCAAGATTAGGATTCTAAAGAGTGCAGAGGAAAAAAAGTCCATTAAAAATCCTTCCTTGAAAATGGAGTTGGCTGGGAAACACTGGAAGGAAAACTGATGGGCCCTGTCATTTCTCTAACAACTCGAGTTCCCTCCCTCAAAATCCATCAGGGAGGGTGGAGCAACCCTGCCTGAGGGAAAAAAAAATAAAGAAAAGAAAGAAAAACAGGGGAAAAAAGAGGGGGAAAAGGATCAGAAGCAAGGAGGGAGCAAACTGTGCACAGAGCCAGGGTTTACAGCTGCTGTGCTGTCAGGGCTGCACTGGGGGAAGCACTCCCAGCAGATAAAGCCAAGTGGCAGCTGGTTACATAAGGGACAGGACCCAGAGCTGCCTGGGGTGCTGCGGGGGGGACACGACCGAGGAGGATGCTGGAGATAGGGGAGGGGGGTAGGGAGAGAGGAAGATGCTAGAGGGGGAAGGATGTGAGGTCTGATGGAGGTGGAGGAGATGGAGGAGATGAGAGGGGTGCTGGATAAGGCTGGGAGGAGAGGGAGGCCGGAGGGGGCTGGGAAGAGAGGGGCACTGGAGGTGGAGGGGAAGGAGATACTGCAGATGCTGCAGGGGAGGTGGCTGCAGGTGGGGGCTGGCTGCAGGCAGAGTCCCCCCAGCCAGACCTTTCCCTCTTCTTTCCCTGCAGGAACAGCAGAGATGAGATTCTGCACACTGGTGCCCAGCCCCTCAGCTGCCAGCAGCATGTTCCACACCGAGGGCAGAGAAGATGAGAGCCTGACCACAGCTTGGGGGTGGGACTGGGAGCCTCTGCCCAGCACCTGAGGGTGCCAGAGCCAGGGGTGATGTCACTTACTGTCACATTTCATGCCCTGGTGAATGAGGCCGTAGAGCAAGGAGCCGCAGTGGTCGCAGAAGGTGGGGCTGGAGTAGGTGTGGATTTTAAACTTGTGTTTGCTCCGGGGATCCTGGGAGGAAAACAAAGGGGAAGAGATTAGCAGCTCGCCTGCAAGCTTGGCCAGGCACCAGGGCTCTCCACGCTCCACATGCCAGCTGGCTTTGGAGGGGCTCTTGATGGACTTCAGTCAACTGCCACCGGCTGATGTGGACCTTTTCCAGCAGCCTCCGGCATCCAGCATCACTCCTTTATTTTCCCCCTCTGTTGTTGCCATAACAATGAAAAAGCAACTGCAGAGGCTGCTCTGGGATTGATTGTTTTGAAAGGACTTGGGCTGAGCACAGAAGGCACCAGGTGAAACTGGCAGGGAAAGAGCCTACGCAAGGGCTGGATGCTGCTCAACTGCCAGGGTCAAAGCCCCTCCTGCCCCTGCCCCTTCCCCTGCCCAGCTGTACCCAGGCTGCCCAGGGAACCCCTTTGTGTCCTGCTGCCTGCCCCTGCCCAGCTGTACCCAGGCTGCCCAGGGAACCCCTTTGTGTCCTGCTGCCTGCCCCTGCCCAGCTGTACTAAGGCTGCCCAGGGAACCCCTTTGTGTCCAGCAGGCTGCCAGGGCCCCCAGCTGCTCAGGGAGCACTTTGGGGTGTGAAGCTTTCTGCCGTCCAGCAGCAGCTCCTCCTGCAAAGGCAGCAGAGCACAGCTCAACCCAGGGGCTGCTGGCAGGCTTGCAGACAGGGCTCCTGGACCCCAACAGCAATGGAATCCCAGGCTGTCTTGGGTAGCAAGGGACCTCCCAAGCTCATCCAGGCCAACCCCCCTGCAGTCGGCAGAGACAGCTGCAACTCAGAGTCCCAACCATGCTGACCTGCATCTCCCACCTCCCCGGGCAACCTGAGCCCTCACAGTAAAAAATTCCTGATGTCCAGGAATTGATCTCCCTCTTTGAGCTCAAACCATCACCCCTTCCTTGTCCTGTCACAACAAGCCCTGCTCAAATGTGTCCTCAGCTTTCTCCTAAGGTCTCAATNTACCCAAGCTGCCCAGTGAACCCCTTTGTGTCCTGCTGCCTGCCCCTGCCCAGCTGTACCAAGGCTGCCCAGTGAACCCCTTTGTGTCCAGCAGGCTGCCAGGGCCCCCAGCTGCTCAGGGAGCACTTTGGGGTGTGAAGCTTTCTGCCGTCCAGCAGCAGCTCCTCCTGCAAAGGCAGCAGAGCACAGCTCAACCCAGGGGCTGCTGGCAGGCTTGCAGACAGGGCTCCTGGACCCCAACAGCAATGGAATCCCAGGCTGTCTTGGGTAGCAAGGGACCTCCCAAGCTCATCCAGGCCAACCCCCCTGCAGTCGGCAGAGACAGCTGCAACTCAGAGTCCCAACCATGCTGACCTGCATCTCCCACCTCCCCGGGCAACCTGAGCCCTCACAGTAAAAAATTCCTGATGTCCAGTCTAAATCTCCCTCTTTGAGCTCAAACCATCACCCCTTCCTTGTCCTGTCACAACAAGCCCTGCTCAAATGTGTCCTCAGCTTTCTCCTAAGGTCTCAATCAGGTCTTCCTGGAGCCTTCCCTTCCCCAGGCTGAGCAGCTCCATCTGCCCCAGCCTGGCCTCACAGCAGAGGGCTTCCAGCCAAACAGGTTCAGATGAGAGCCAGCTTCTCAGCAGGGAGAAAGGATTAACCACTGGAGCAAATAACTGAGGCAAGCCAAAGATTTGCTGTTTCTTGGGATCCTCCATGCAAGACATGACCATTCTGGAAGCCAAGATCCCAACTCAGCTACCCAGCCCCCTGCAGAGCAGCTTTAAGACAACACAGAAGTTGCACAGGAGAAAGGAGCGAGCAACACAACACCTCAGGATGGCTCCAAAGTGGCACAGACAGCACTGCTTTGCCTTGCTGTGGCTGCTGGAGAGCAAACACAGCCCCAGCTGCTCACTACCTTGTCCTGGAGGAACCCCCACGGAGGGGCAGAGATGGCACAGGTAAGGGGGCCAGAGTCACAGAGCCAAGGTCGATGCCAGGGTGAGCAGCATCCTTCCTGCCTGGAGCTGCAGGGCTGTGCTGGGCAGGGTGCTGGGCAGCAGCAGGCAGACAGGCAAAGGAGAAGCCCGAGGCAAGCAGCAGCTGGCTTCATTTCATCTCAGGTTAATTGCTGAGGGGTTAGGGCTGAGGCACAGCTCCCAGCTGGGTCATTTGAGCTGAGTGGCTTTTTAATGGGCTGGCAAGGTGCCCAGGCATTAGGAAGGCCACCTTCCAGGGCACTGCCAGCTGAGCAAAGGCACTGCAGCCACAGCCCAGCTGCCAAGCCAGCACCTTCCCCTCAAGTGCATCTGCCCACCCTGACTGCACTGCAGCTTCCACACAGCCACAGGCTGCCGAGGTTGGAGGGGACCTCTGGAGATCATGGAGTCCAACCCCCCCTGGCAAGGCAGGGTCACCCAGGAACACAGCCAGGAAGGGCTGGAATGTCACCAGAGATGGAGGCTCCACCAGCTCTCCAGGCAGGCTGCTCCAGCACCCTTAAATTCCAGAACTTCCTCCTCGTGATGCTCCAGTGTGTGCCTCTTTGTGTCTCCCTGGAGATGGAGGACCCAAGGAACTGAAAAGCTTTCCTGTGCTCTCACCCCGGGTGAAAGGAGGTCCCTGGCTGGCCAGTTGGACTCTGAACCATCTGTCCTGCAGACCCACCCTGGGCAAGGTGCCCACAGCAGGCTACAGAGCAGGGCAACCCTGGGATGCTTGGGCATGCTTAGGGCAACAAGGCTGGGGAAGGGTCTGGAGGACTGGGGAGGAGCAGCTGAGGGAGACTGAGGGTGTTCAGCCTCGAGAAAAGAAAGCTGAGGGCAGACCTCATTGCTCTCTGCAGCTCCCTCACAGGAGGCTGGAGCCGGGTGGGGGTTGGTCTCTGCTCCCTAGTCTCAGGTGATAGGAGAGGGAATGGTCTGAAACTGTGCCTGGGGAGGGTTCTGTTGGAGAGGAGGAACAATTCCTTTGCTGCAGGAGTGGTCAGGAACTGGAACAGGCTGCCCAGGGAGGTGGTGGAGTCCCCATGCCTGGAGGTGTTCAGGAAAGCTGTGGCCGTGGCCATCTGGGACATGGTTTAGTGGCCACGGTGGTCAGGCTGAACTCAGTCTTGAAGGTCTCTTGCAACCCGAACAACTCTGTGACCCTTGCTGGCAGCAGGCTGAGGACAGTGGTGGCAGGGCACAGGGACAGCTCCAGCAGAAGGCAGGTGCCAGCTGAAGCCCAGCATGTGCCACGGGGAGGATTCTGCCCCCAGCACTCCGGGCTCCATGCTCCCCTCCAGGAGCAGCTCCTGCAGCTGGGGCACAGGAGAGCTTTTGTCATTCATAAAAGCAGCAGCTCCCTGCAGAGCCAGCCCCTGCCCACTTGCTGCGAGGGATGCTCCATTCCCACTGGAGCTGGGAGCTCCAAGAGCTGGGGAACAGAGCCAGCAGTGCAGGAGGAGCTGGCACGGGAACGGCCACAGCTTTCCAACCCCTTCCTTCAGCAGCCCAGCCCTGGGGGGCAGCTCAGGCCTCACCTTCTGCTCCTGCCCTGAGGAGAGGCAGCAGCCAGGAAGCAGAGCCCGGAGGGTGTGAGGGGGATGGCACAGCAGGGTGTGGGGAGCTGGAACGGCTTCTCCAGCTGCCAGCAGTGGTGGGCACCACTCACCTTGCCCAGTGCTTTAGAAAGCACCAGGAGCTGGAGGCTGTGGGCATCCTGTTGGCAGCAGGGCTGAAGCTGCTTGACAAAGAGCCTATTTCTGTAGCAGGGACAGGGCTGACGAGATCCCTGCGCATGCAGATGCTGAGAGGTTGCAGCCCAGAAGGGTTCCAAAGAAGTTTGCCAAGAAAAGCAAAGGCTGCAGCCCAGCAGGGCAGAGAAAGCTGCCGGGGAGCAGAGCTGAGTCATGCCTTCAGGGGGCTGCAGCTGCACCAGGGGCTCTGACCTTCCTCATCCTCATGGGGGCTGGCACTGATCTGTCACCCTCCGAGGGCTGCCTGTGTGCCCCGGGGGTCCCCAGCAGAGTCACAACAGCAGTCAGGCAAGGAGGAGGGCAGCAGCTGCTGCCCTTGACCTGCTACCCTGCAAGCACTGATCCAGCAGCTGCAGCCAGCTTCTGCTCCTCCACTTGACAGCAGTGAACCAAGGCAGGGCAATGCTGGGGCCCTGGCAGTGCTCCTCTGTCACTGCAGCTCTGGCTTCAAATCCTAGAGATAGGGAATGGTCTGGGTGGGAGGAGACCTTTAATGCTCATCCAGTCCAACCCCCCTGCACTCAGCAGGGACACCCCCAACTACAGCAGGTTGCTGAGAGCCCCAAAGAACCTGAGCTGCAGTGGTGCCAGCCATGGGCATCTCCCACCTCTCTGGCCAGCCTCTCACCACCCTCAGTGCCAAAATTCTCTTCTTTCTCTCCAGCCTGAACCTGTCTCTCTGACTTCAAACTGGTGGAAGCAGTCACTGCATGGCCCAGGCCCTTAAAGGGGGACCTCTGAGATCAACCTGGAAAACAGCTGCTGTCCCTCTTCATCCTCCTCCCCCTCTTCCTTCATCCCCTGTTTTCTCCTTTCCCTACACTCATTCTCCAGGTACTTCTGCTGCCCCAAGTGCTCAGGAGAGGTTGTGGCAAACATTGCTTCCTTCTCTCCAGTCTGAATCTCTCTCACACCACCACCTCTGCTCCAGTCACAACAAGTCCTGCTCAGAATTCTGTCCCCAGCTTTCTTTTTGGTCCCTTTAGGCACCAAGAGGCCACCTAGAAGGTGTTCTGGAGCCTTCTCTCCTCCAGGCTGAGCAAGCTGAACTCTTCCAGCCTGTCCTCTCCGCAGAGGGCTCCCATTATTGGTTTGGGCTCTCCTCTCTCTCACTGTGATGCAAGCCTGCCCTCATCACAGAGTCCCAGACTCCAGGTTGAAGGGACCTCAAGGGCCACCTGCCCCAATCTTTCTTGGCAAAAGCCCCATCTAGGTGAGACAGCCCAGCCCCTGTGCAGCCACATAGCAAAGCTTTGCAGGTGAAGGACCCTGCCAGCAGCACCACCAAGTGACACCAGAACCAATTCTCTACCACTTAAAGCATTCCAGCCCCAGGACAAAACCCCACAGAGACCGAGGGCACAGGAGCACAGGCATGGCACATGGGTTGGTGATGCTGAGTTGATGGTTGGCCCTTAGAGGGCTTTGCTAACCTTAATGCTTCCATGCAAGCAGCAACTCTGCCCAGACCTTGGCCCACAGAAGGCCAGGAGGTCCCTGGGCATGGTCAGCCAGACAGCAGCAGCCAACGTGTCTGTGGGCACCAGCTCACAGCTTGGGCTGCCTCCATCTCGATGGTGGCTGCAGGTGGAACCTGCCCTTGACAGCTTTTCTGACAGCTTCCAGCAAGTTCCTACATGGTTATTGACAGGAGATCTCATCTGCTAGGGCAGGCAGCTGCAGACAGATGGGGATGACAGCTCCTCAGCTGCTGCTGCTGGTGCCAGCACCCAGGGAATGGCACTCTCCTGGTGAGCAGCACAACCTCCCGGCTCAGGTTTTGCTCTCTGAGCTGCTCACAGAATCCCAGAGTGGTTTGGTTTGGAAGGCATCTGAAAGCTCATCCACTTCCAACCAGGGACACCTCCCACTAGCCCAGGTTGCTCCAGGCCTCATCCAGCCTGGCTTTGGACACCCCCAGGGAGGTTGTGGATGACAGAAGCACAGAATGGGAGCGTTGATCACATTTTGTGCTTCTGTGCTCCACAACCTCCCTGGGCAACCTGTGCCAGAGTCTCACAACACTCACTGCAAATAATTCCTTCCTCATCTCCACTCTCAGTCTCCCCTCTTCCAGCTCAAAGCCATTGTCCCTCATCCTTTCACTCCAAGCCCTTGCCAAAAGTCCCTCCCCAGCTCTCCTGCAGCCCCTTCAGCTACTGGGAGGCTGCTCTAAGCCCTCCCTGGAGCCTTTTCTTCTCCAGAGTGAACAGCCCCAACTCTCCCATCCTGCCCGCACAGGGGAGGTTCTCCAGCCCTCTGATTGTCTTTGTGGCCTCCTCTGGATCTGCCCCAGCACTTCCATGTCCTTCACCATCTAGAACTGCTGGGGATGTCCCATCAGAGCTGGGTGAGTCTGCTGTAAGCTCCACACAGGCTGCCACGTGCTGAGGGACATGGTCTGGCAGTGACCTGGCAGTGCTGGGTCAGCAGCTGGACTTGATGATCTTAAGGGCCTTTGCCAACCAAAAGAGCTCTGAGCCCACCACTTCCTGAGCAAAGAAGAGCAGAGCTCCTCAGTTGCAGGGCTGAGGCCAGGTGCAGGCTGGCAGAAGGAAGAGCTGTGCTCCACAAGAGCCAGGGAAGCAGCAGAAGGTGCTGGGATGGAGCAAGGCAGATACATCTTCATCCCACAGGAGCTGCCAGCACATGGCACAGCCAGCAGGAGCAGGGAGCATGTGCCCTGGCACCAGGGGCAGATGGCTCACCACAAGAGCTGGAGCAGTTAATCAGCCAGCCAAAAGGAAGCAGAGAGCTGCAGCAAGGCTGAGGAGATCTGAGCAGGCAGCAGAACCAGGGCATCCCAAAGGTGTGGGGAACGTGAGGAGGACCTGAGCCAGAGGGTGTTGGCATCTCCAGGAAGGCCATCTGGAGGCAGCTGCACATCCCACCCCAACCTGGGCAGCCAGGCCTTGCTGATACCCCCTGCACAGGGACTGCCCTGCAGCAGCTTCTCCCTTCCCACCACAGACAGCCCCACAGAGAAGAAACTAGAAGGGGCTGAGGATTTTCAGGTGGCACAAACAGCACCTTCACTCCTGCTGCTGCCAGCCCTCACCTGCCCACAGCAACACCCAGACTTGGGCAACTGCAACAACCCTCTCTGCACCCTGCCCCGAGGCTCAGCTTGGGGTCTGCAGATCATTTCGAGAGGAAATGGCCTGAAACTGTGCCAGGGCAGGGTTAGGCTGGAGATGAGGAATGATTTCTTTGCTGCAAGAGTGGCACAGGCTGCCCAGGGGGATGGTGGAGTGCCTATCCCTGGAGGGCTTCAAGAAACCTGTGGCCATGGCAGTTGGGGATGTGGTTTAGTGGCCGTGGTGGTGGTGCTTGGATCTTGAGGTCTTTTCCAAGCCAAGCACTGATTCTCCCATCCTGACTCTCCCACGGCCTGGGCACTGCCCCTCTTGCTCCAGGCAGCAGCAATACTTGCTCAGGGCTAAGACCCAGCTCTGGAGCTTCTCAGGAAAGGAGGAGCCCAGGACAAAGCTGCAATGATTCTGCCTCCAGCGAACAGAGCTCAGAAGAAGCTGAGGCACGGTGAGAGAGCAGAGCAGGAAGCCTCTGCCAGAGCTGCAAAGGGTGGAGGAATGAAATGCAAAGCTCAGAGGAAGCTGCCTTGGCCTCCTCTCTTCCTAGAGCACCTCTGCTACTTAATAATGGCTCCTGATTAGATGACCTTTAGCAGGAGAATGTGAAGAAGGTCATCTTAATGATGATTTTGTCTTCAATTTAAATAATTATGCTCTCCACTAATAGCTCTGACTATAATTAGGCTGGCCAGCTGCATTGCATTACCCAAACCTGAGCTCAGCTCCTGAAGAACCTCTCTGTGCTGCAGAGAGCTCCATGCTGGCTCTGACTCCTGCTGAGCAGGAGATAGCAAGGGGCACAGCTTAACACAGGCACTGGTGGGCTTGGGCTGGTCACCCTCTCCAGCACAGCCCCCACCACTTTACACTCTAAGTTGGGGACAATCTTTCTAGCAGGACCTTCAGCCTGGAGTTCTGCTCTGCTGGGGCAGCTCTGGAGCCTTCAGCACAGGCAGGGACCTGTTGGAGCAGAGCTGGAGGCCACAGCAGTGATGGGAGGGCTGGAAGGGCTCTGCTGTGAGGCCAGGCTGAGAGCTCTGCAGTTGTTCAGCCTGGAGAAGAGAAGGCTCCAGGGAGACTTTGTTGAGACCTTCAAGTGCATAGAAGAAAGCTGGGGGCAGGCTTTTGAGCAGGGCCTGTTGTGACAGGACAAGGGGTGATGGGTTCAACTAAAAGAGAGAGATTCAGACTGGAGAGAAGGAAGAGATTTGTGACACTGAGGGTGGTGAGAGCCTGGCCCAGGTTGCCCAGAGAGGTGGGAGATGCCCCAGCCCTGGAACCAGTGCAGCTCAGGTTCTTTGGGGCCCTGAGCAACCTCCTGCAGTTGGGGATGCAGTATCTGAAGGGGGCTCCAGGAGGGCTGGGGAGGGACTAGTGACAAGGTCTGGTAGTGGCAGGAGGAGGAGGAGGAATGGGTTTGAAGTGGCAGAGGAGAGATTGAAACTGGATGTTAGGAGAAAGCTGTTTGCAGTGAGGGTGGTGAGACACTGGCACAGGTTGCCCAGGGAGGTGTTCAGAACCAGGCTGGATGAGGCCATGAGCGACCTGCTCTAGTGGGAGGTGTCCCTGCCATAACTGGATGAGCTTTGAGGTCCCTTCCAGCCTAAACCATTCCATGATTCTATGATGCTATGTCCCTGCTGGCTGCAGGGGGCTTGGAACAGATGACCTTGACTGGTCCCTTCCCATCCAAACCAGTCTGGGATTCACTCCATGAAGTTAAGTCTGTTTGAAGTGCTCTGTGGGGAGGTTCCTTGTGCAGATAACCCTGGTGGGGGAGGCCACTGCCCACTCTTTGGAGCCCAGCAGAAGAACTGGAGAGCAGTGAAATGCCAAAGTCCATCTCTGTTAGCAGTGACCAGTCCTACTCTGGAGCTGCTTTCTGTTTGACCTGGTTGTGTTTAAACCTCTTGCAGGAGGAGGAGGAAAGTGCCTCTCTGTGTTTAACCTTGCAAAGCCTTCTGAGGAGCAATCTTCCATCCAGGAGAGGAGTGCTAATTACCCAGCCATGATAGGGCCTCTCAGGCAGAACAAATTAATTGCTTCTTGCAGCAGAGAATGAGGCTGTGCAGTGCTGAGGACACCAGGGCTGGCTCTGAAGCTGTGGCAGGATGAACTCTGATTTCTGTGGCTGGTGAAGCTGTCACTGCTGAGGACACTGTGGCTGCCACACAGAGCTGCTGAGATGAGGGCAGTGATGTTTTTACCTTTTCCTCCTCGACCCTGCTCTGAGTGTGTGTGGAGCTGAGCTCAGTGGTGTTGGCTGCTTGACCAGCACCACGTGCTGGGGCTGGCTCCTGCACTGTGCTCCTCCAGAAGCTCCAAAGCTTCATCAGAGCTTTCACACTGTGTGCTGTCAGGATGATGGAATCCCAGACTGCTTTGGGTGGGGGGAAAGGGACCTTTAAAGTTCATCCTGCAGTCAGAGCAGGTTGCTCAGAGCCCCAAACCACCTGCTGCACGGGGCAGCAACCAGGCAGGTTTTGACTGTCTCCAGAGACACAGACTCCATCACCTCTCTGGGCAGCCTGCTCCAGGGCTTCCTGACTCTTAAAGAAGTTCCTCCTCATGTTTAAAAGGAACTTCTTATCTTCAAGTTTGTACCCATTACCCCTCGTCCTATCACTGGGCACCAGTGCAAAAAAGACTGATCCCACCTTCCTGACTAGATCATCTTTGAGGTCCCTTCCAACCTAAACCATTCTATGATTCTATGACACTCACCCTTCAAACGCTTGTAAGATCTCCCTCAGCCTTTTCTTCCCTGGGCTAAAAAGCCAAATTTCCTCAGCCTTTCTCTGTCAGACAGATGTTCCACTCCCCCTATCATCTCTGTAGCCCTGTGCTGCCAGAAGCTTGGCTGCCAGTGCAGAAGGAACAAAGCTTGTCCCAGTCACACCAGCACACCCCCCCCAGTCACAGCCCAGCTGATGGTTTTGCAGGGGGACAAACCAGAGGGGCTGCCAGAGAGAGAGACACACACACAAAAACTCCTCAGCTACAGAAGGAGCTCTTCTGCACTTCCCTGCTTGAAGCCCTCAGCATCTGAATCATTTGGAGAAGCAATGTATTAAAAATCAATTAGCACCAACTGGGCAGCTTCACCCATCTGTTGCCGAGCCCCAGCAGGGACAACAGCAACAGAGGAGCCCATCCAGGGCTCCTCACATGCCCTGCTGCTGCCTCCTTAAAAATGCAACAGCTGAGGTGGAATTTAGACCTTTCCCTGCTCAGAGGCAGTTCACAGGAGGCTCATGGGTGAGACCTGCTGGTGAGGGACCAAAGAGCAGGATCAGGCTGCCCAAGGGCTTCTTGCTGCACCATGGCCACCCCCAGCTTGGACAGGGCTGATGGGGAGACAAAAGAAAAACATCACAGGCACCTTCAGCCAAAACCCTGCAGAAAGAAGCAAAGCATCTCCTGGTACCTGCTGCCTCTCCTGCCAGCTGCTACCCAGATGATGAGTAAGGATGAGCAAATGGTGACTGGATGGGCAGGGTGCCCAGTGCCCAAGCAAAGCTCTGGAGGTGGCATCTGGATCGTGGCCATCCCAGCTCTCCTGCTGCCAAACCTCATTTTCCTTCAGCAAGGTTAAGTGGTTTGAGTGTTTCCACCTCCCTCTGCCCTAGAGAAGGGAAGGCTGCAGGAGGCCTTCTGGTGGCATTTCAGTGCTTAAAGGGGCTGAGCAGAAAGCTGGGGACAGACTTTTGAGCAGGGCCTGTGGTGACAGGACAAGAGCAGATGGCTTGGACTAAAAGAGAGAGATTCAAACTAGAGAGAAGGAGGAGATTTGTGCCACTGAGGGTGGGTGAGAGCCTGGCCCAGGCTGCCCAGAGAGGTAGGAGATGCCTCATGCCTGGCACCATTGCAGCTCAGGTTGTTTGGGGCTCTGAACAACCTGCTCTAGTTGGGGATGTCCCTGCTGACTGCAGGGGGGCTGGACTGGATGAGCTTTCAGGGCCCCTTCCCACCCAAACCAGTCTGGGGCTCAGTGATGAAGACACAAACATCTCTGGCCCCAGAGTGCAAAACCTTCCCAGCAGCTGGGGAAGCAGCTCAGGCTCTGCTTTGCTTTCTTGCACCTCCTCTTCAGAGTCAGGTTTACAAAACCCAGCTCCAAACCGGGAATGCTCCAAACCCAGCACACTCCTGGGCGAGCAGAAACCAGAGCAAAGGGGCAGGCAGCCAGATGAGCTCTGGGTGAAGGAGGTTGGAGCCAGCAGGGGCTTGGTCCCTGCTCCCTAGTCTCAGGTGATAATAGGAGAGGAACTGGCCTGAAACTGTGCCAGGGCAGGGTTAGGCTGGACATGAGGGAAAATTTCTTCACTGCAAGAGTAGTCAGGAACTGGAACAGGCTGCCCAGGGAGGTGGTGGAGCCCCCATCCCTGGAAGGGTTCAAGAACCATGTGGCTGTGGCACCTGGGGCCATGGTGGTGCTGATGGTTGGAGTGGATGATCTCAGAGGGCTTTGCCAACACAACCTCTGTCATTCTATGATCCCAGGTGACTATGACCCTCACTTAGCCCTTGCCCCCCACAGTCTCTCCCCTAAGGGGCACAGGCAGCCTCAACCCAAGGCTGGACACAGAAGGTGCTGACCCCACTGTGAGCCTCCAGCAGCTCCCATTTAATCCCAGCACAGCCCAGTCCCAGGCAGGGGGGCTGGTGGCACCTATTCGGCAGCCACCTTCAGCTTCTGCCTGCTCCCACCACTTCTATTTTTAAGGTGAGAGTTGTGATGCTCTGCTGTCCCCCCCAGTTCCATCCCTTCTCTCCTGGCAGCTCCCCAGACCAACCAGTTTCCATGGGAAAACACAAAACCTGCCAGACAGACCTGGAAGGAGCTGGCAGAGCCACGCTGAGGAGCCTGAGCCAGCACCACTGCTCCAGCTCCCCCCCAGCCACCCCCAGAGCCCAGCAGCTGCTGGGAAATCCAGTCCAGAGCCTGATTCAGAGGGCATTTGGGTGGCTTTCTGGTTTCTAAAGAGTGGCCAAAGGTCACACTGTATCTGGTAACCCCCAGGAATCTTGTTGCTACAGAATCCCAGCACGGTGGGGGCTGGAAGGGAGCTCTGAGCATCATCCAGCCCAACCCACCCTGCTCCAGCAGGGGCACCCACAGCAGCTTGCCCAGCATCACAGTGGTCAGGTGGGTTTGGAATCTCTCCAGAGAGCCTGCCCCAGGGCTCCAGCACCCTCACACCAAACAGGTTTCTCCTCCTGTTTAGATGGAGCCTCCTGGGTTGCAGTTTGTGCACCTGCTGTCCTGTCCCTGGGCACCCATCCCTTGAGTACTGCTCAGCAGAGAACCCCCCCAACCCCTCAGTCTTCTCTTCTCCAGGCTAAAAAGCCCCAAGTCCCTCAGCCTTTCCTCACAAGAGAGATGCTCCAGTGCCCTCAGCAGCTTGGAGCCCCTCTGCACACTGCTGTGGGGCACAGTGATGCAGATGATGCTTCCCTCGGGAGGTGGGACCAGGTACTTACATCAGAGGCAGGACCTTTATCAGCACCAGGGCAGGAGAAGGTGACAAACTCATGGCACCTCTTGTGCACCACGAAGCAGCAAACTGCAGAGAGAAGACAGAGAGGGGATCAGGAGCAGGCTGAGGGATTGGCACCAGGGCAGCCCAGGGCTTGGGCAAAGGAGCAGCCAAAGAGCTCTGAGGCCAGACTCCAGGACTCCAGAGGCTTTGAGTAAACCTGGGGCAGATTTTGTACCTTGTAGAACATAGACTCATTGTGATGGTTTGGGAGTTCCCTGCCCCACCACACACAATGAATTCACCCAGACTGGCCTCAGCCAGCTGGAAGTTAAGGGCTGAAGCTTTCTATTCCCAGCTCAGCACAATGTACAAGCAGATATTGGTAATAGATTACAAATATTTACACCTATAGACAGAAATATATAAGTTAAAAGTAATACAGAAGCACAATGCACCCCCCACCCCAGGAATCAGAGTCCCCAAGAGGGAGTTCCCAACCACCTTTCTACCTTCTCTCCACCCCCCAACCTTACCCCAGAACCTGCCTCACATGCAAGGTGAGCTGGAAAGATGAGGCAGGGGGGTTAGAAGCAGAACTGATTAGTTGGGTTACACAGATCCAGATAAAAGCCAGGGAGAGAGACACCAACAGACTCTGACAGACAGAGCCACACTCTCTTAGCTATGTTTGTGTCCTTGCTTTGGTACATCTCAGCAAACCCACGACTGAATTCAACAAGGCCAAGTGGAAGGTCCTGCAGCTGGGTGGGTCCAATCCCAAGCACAGCTCCAGGCTGGGTGGGCAAAAGCTGAGAGCAGCCCTGAGGAACAGGACCTGGGGGTCTGGGCTGGTGCAAAGCTGAAGATGAGGCTGCAGTGTGAGTGCAGCCCAGACAGCAACTGTGTGCTGGGCTGCAGCAAGAGCAGCTGTGGGCAGCAGGGCAAGGGAGGGGATTGTGCCCCTTGGCTCTGCTCTCCTCACACCCCACCTGCAGCACTGTCTGCAGCTCTGCAGCCCCCAGCACAAGCAGCACATGCAAGTGGTGGAGCCAGTGCAGAGGAGGCCACCAAGATGCAGAGAGGGCTCTGAGGACAGGCTGAGAGAGTTTGGGCTCTGCAGCCTGGAGAGGAGAAGGCTGCCAGGAGACCTTGGAGTAGCCTTCCAGGATCTGAAAGGGGCTCCAGGAAGGCTGGGGAGGGACTATTGACAAGGTCTGGTGATGAGAGGAGGAGAAGGAGGAATGGGTGTGAAGTGGCAGAGGGGAGACTGAAAGTGGATGTTAGGAGGAA
>VWZI01016702.1:35130-53979 GCA_013396835.1 Psilopogon haemacephalus
AAAGATCACATTGGGTGCTTCTGTGCTCCGCAACCTCCCTGAAGGGGTTCAGGACCAGGCTGGATGAGGCCATGAGTGACCTGTTCTAGTAGGAGCCTATGGCAGAGGGGTTGGGACTGGCTGAGCTCTGAGCTCCCTTCCAGCCTAAGCCCTTCAATGATTCTCTGCTGCGCTGGGAGCAGCTTCCCTGCAGCGCTGTGCCGTGGCTGTGGCTGCGTGAGGAGGAGCAGTGCCTGTGTTCTGGCCAGGCGAAAGGGGGGCTGTGGAGCTGCTGGAAGGGAAGCAGAGGTGTGGGAGGGAAGCTGCCCACCTGTTCCCATCTCCTGTTTTTGGCCACACACCCACGGGCGCCAGATTCTGCCTCTTTTTATACACGGTGCTGACCTCACAGTGTGAGGTGCTGGCACTGACAGGCAGCTCCAACTGAACAGAAGGGCTCCCAGCCTTCCTCTGACGTTCCCCCACCCTCTTCCTCCCCCTTAGTTCTGCTGCAGTGCCTGCCCTGCTTGGTGATCCTCGGCACAGGCTGCCCAGGGAGGATGCTGGTGGAGTCCCTGTCCCTGGAGGGCTTCAAGCAACCTGTGGCTGTGGCATGTTGGGGACGTGGTTTAGTGGCCACGGTGGTGTTGGGTTGATGGTTGACCTTAGAGGGCTTTTCCAAGCTTCAGGAGCGGGCTGGTTTGAGGCTAATTGGAATACTTTAATGAGAAAAATTAGATGATAGGGCCGTGGAAAGCAAACACTGCTGATGGCTGCTTCACAGAATGGTTTAGCCTTGAAGGGAGCTCAAAGCTCAGCCAGTTCCAACCCTCCTGTGCCATAGGCAGGGACATCTCCCACTGGAACGGGTCAGAACACTTTAATGAGGAAAAATTAGATGATAGGCTGTGGAAAGCAAACACTGCTGATGGCTGCTTCACAGAATGGTTTAGCCTTGAAGGGAGCTCAAGGCTCAGCCAGTTCCAACCCCCCTGTGCCATAGGCAGGGACACCTCCCACTGGAACAGGTTGCTCGAGGACTCATCCAACCTGGTCCTGAACAGCTCCATGGAGATTGTGGAGCACAGAAGCTGTCTGGGCTGCACTCACACTGCAGGCTTCGATCCCCATTCTGTGCTTCTGTGCTCCACAACCTCCCTGTGCCCCACCCTCACTGCACAGAGTTTCTCCCTCTTCTCCACTCTTTCTGCCACTTAGGCTAAAAATGCAGCAGGCTTCAGTGCATCAGTGCCAGACCTTCCCTGAGGAGCAAGGAACAAAGCAAGTGACATTTGCCATTCAGTCCCTGAGCCCTTCTCTGTGCCCTGCTGCATCCAGCTTGAAATTTGTTTCCTTTTCCACATTTTTCCTCCTGAAAAGCCCCCAAGCCCCAAATGTCTACAAGGCACAATGCTGCCAAGATCTCTCTATCTCCTCGCAGGACCTCTCAGTTGCTTTTCTCAGCCTGACAAACAAGCTTTGATGTTGCTGTTGCTGTTGCTGATTGTTTCTGTCGTTTGTCTACAGAGACAGAAGCGTCTGGGGAGCAGGAAGGAAGAAATTAGAACTCTATTAGCAAAGATTCGTCCTGAAGTGTGTGTAGGAACTCGGTGAGGCTGGGCCAGATGCTGGGGTGCAGGCTCTGGGGGAGGTTTCAGGCTGCTGGCAGCATCTGGGCTGTGCTCAGAGGTTGCCAGAGGAGCCAGAAGGATTTTGGCCTGACAGGAGACACAGGACTGCTGCCAGGCTGAGCCTCCTCAGGCCATTCCTCCATGCCTGTGCCAGTGTCTCACCACCCTCCTCTTGCAGAGCTTCCTCCTCATGTCCAACCTAACCCTGCCCTGCTCCAGTCTCAAACCTTTGCCCCTTGGCCTGTCACCTCAGGCCCTCCTGAACAGTCCCTCCCCAGCCTGCCTGCAGGTCCCCTTCAGATACTGGAATGCAGTTATAAGTAGGTCTCCCTGCAGCCTTCTCCTCCCCAGGCTGGACAGCCACAACTCTCTCTCAGTCTGTGAGAGAGGAGCAGGAAGATGCCACAGCTCCCTCCCTCCACGAGTAACCCAGTGTGGTACCTGTGTGGTACCCTGGCAGGAGCTGAGCACGCCCAGCAGGAGCCAGCTGCTGGATCACCTCACCTGGGCTGCTGATGCTTCGCCCTTCCCAGCCTGTGTCTCTGCCAGCTCAGAAGCTGCAGCACAAGCAGCAGCTTCCCCAGGTCACTAATTAGTTAATTTGTAAATCTGATTACACGGGCAACGAAGTGAATCAAATCCTGCTGCTGAGCTGCAAACGTCCTGAGTCATTTCTGCACCACAAACCCCACACAGGAACCTTCAGCACTCATCCTGGCACAGAGGCTGAACATCTGCTGGCCCTAAACTCCTCCTCACAGCCATCTCCACTTGCTGGGAGGAACTCTGTGTCTTGGGGCAAGAGGAGGAGATGAAACCCTACGAAGGACCAGAGGCAGAGCCCTGGAGGTCGTTGGCTCTCCACAGGCTGATGTGGCTTGCTGGGAAACACCTCTCCAACAGCAGCCCCAGCACAGCTTCTCATCAGGGGGAAGATTTGCACCAAGCAAGGTCGTGTACCTCCAATCCTTGGCATCTCGCTGCCCTCTTGGGCAGAAAGGTTGGATTTCAGAGCTCCTGCAGCTTCTGAGAGGCTGCAGTTCAGAGCCTGGAAACCAAATGAGCACCACAGCATCAGAGCAGTTTTCAGACCCTGGGAAATGGCCTTGTCTCAAAGGATGAAAAGAGAGAAATGCTGATGGTGTGGCTTAAACACACACACACAGGCACTTGGAGGCTTCTTAAGCTAAACCACTGCCCAAAAATCACAGAACGGTTTAGGTTGGAAGGGACCTCAAAGCTCCTCTAGTCCCAACCCCCCACCATAGGCAGGGACACCTCATCCAACCTGGACCTAAACACCTCCAGGGAGGTTGTGCAGCACAGAAGCACAGAATGTGATCAACATTCTATGCTTCTGTGCCCCACAACCTCCCTGGGCAACCTGTGCCAGTGTCTCACCACCCTCACTGCAAAGAGCTTCCTCCTGACATCCAGGTTCAATTTCCCCTCTGCCAGTCTAAACCCATTCCTCCTCCTCCTCCTCCTCCTGTCATAACCAGACCTTGGCAATAGTCCCTCCTCAGCCCTCCTGTAGGAAGACCTCGAGGAAAACCACCAAGCAGCTCCCCAGAGAGCTTACAGAACCTGCCAACCAGGAAAAAAAAACCTCATCAGGACACCTTCCCAAAGGCAGGAACACAGAGCAGAGCACAGGTCCAGCTGCACCTCCAGCACGGGCAGGGACCTCCTGCGGGCAGCAGGGCTGCTGGAGCAGCTCAGCAGCAGGCAGAGCATCCATCAGCTGCAGGCTGCTGACGGGCAGCCAAGGCAGGCTGCTGAAGGCAGGGAGCTGGGCCAGCAAAGCAGAGCTTTACCCAGCAGCAGTTGTAGCTCCACATGTTTTGGAGCAGCAACACAAATGACTGCGGCAGGCAGAAGCCCTGGGCCAGTGCTCAGCAACAGCAGGAAGGACAAATCCTGCACCTGGCTGCAAATGCTGCTGCAGGAAGCTGGGGGCAGCTTCCCTGCTTCAAGCTGCTGGGGGTGGAATGGACAAGAGGACCTCCTGAGGTCTCTTCCAACCCACACTGTGCTGGGGTTTGGGACTGCTGAGGACTTCTGTCACTGTGTGTTACTGAATCATAGAATGGTTTATGTTGGCAGAGAGCTCAAAGCTCATCCAGTTCCAACCCCCCTGTGCCACAGGCAGGGACACCTCCCTCTGGAACAGCTCACTCAAGGCTTCATCCAGCCTGGCCTTGAACACCTCCAGGGAGGGAGCAGCCACAACCTCCCTGGGCAACCTGTGCCAGTGTCTCACCACCCTCACTGCTAACAACCTCCTCCTAATATCGAGTTTCAATCTCCTCTCTGCCAGTTCAAACCCATTACCCCAGGTAATGGAAGAGAGCAGAGCCAAGGGGCAGAGTCCCCTCCCTTGCCCTGCTGCCCACAGCTGCTCTTGCTGCAGCCCAGCACACAGTTGCTGTCTGGGCTGCACTCACACTGCTGATCTTGGAGATGAATCCTCTCCAGCCCTGCCTGCCTCTCCTTGCTGTGTGTGTCCTGTTGCAGGGCAAAGTCTCAGCAGGACACCTGAACACCGGCAGCTGTCTTGAGAGGTCAACAGGACAGAACAGAGAACAGAATCCTCAGCAAAAGCACAAACTCAGAGATTGAGCAGAGTGCCCCTGGAGAAGAACAGGCAGCTCCAAGATGGGGAGGCCCCCAACACTCAAGGTCAGGCTCAAAAAGGCTCTGAGCAGCCTGATGCAGGTGGGGATGCCCCTGCTGAGTGCAGGGGATGAGATGAGCTGTGAGCTGCAGCCTGTAGCTCCAGGCTGGGAGGGCCTGTGGAGGAGCTCCCCCAGCACCAGCAGCGGTGCTCACCTCGCCTGCAGCTCCAGCAGAGCTTTCCCCGGCAGCAGACAGCTGGGCAAGCTGCCCAAACACAACACTGCTGCAAGATTTGCTCTCAGAATACCAAATCCTCCCCGGCCCAGTGCCTTCAGCCCAGGGAAAGCCTTTCAGCACAGCTCTAAGCTCCTTAGAGAGGCATCAGCCAGCCCAACACCAGCCCTGGCATTGCCACCAACGTGGAAGCCCTGCAGAGTCTCGGGGCTGCTCTTTCCTTTGCAGGCTGCAAACGTTTGACACTGCTACCCCAGGCAGTGCTACAGGCTGGGGACAGAGTGGCTGAGAGCAGGCAGGCAGAGAGGGAGCTGGGGGTGCTGGGAGACAGGAGCTGAAGAGGAGGCAGCAGTGTGCCCAGGTGGGCAGCAGAGCCAATGGCATCCTGGGCTGGAGCAGGAGCAGTGTGGGCAGCAGGAGCAGGGAGGTTCTTCTGCCCCTGTGCTCAGCACTGCTCAGCACACACCTTGAGTGCTGTGTCCAGTTCTGGGCCCCTCCATTCAAGAGAGATGTTGAGGTGCTGGAAGGTGTCCAGAGAAGGGCAGCAAGGTTGGGGAGGGGCCTGGAGCACAGCCCCAAGAGGAGAGGCTGAGGGAGCTGGGGGTGTGCAGCCTGCAGAAGAGGAGGCTCAGGGCAGAGCTCATTGCTCTCTGCAGCTCCCTGCAGGGAGGTTGTGGCCAGGTGTATCCAGGCTCCTGCAGGGCTGAACCCTGCCTAGCAACTCCCTGCTGCAGGATGTGCTGCTCCCTTCCAGCTGATCTCCATTTGTGGCTCTAATTCCACTGCCTGGACTCCCTGTCCCAATGTTCTGAAGAAGGGGCTCATCAATTCTGCCTGAGTCCTTCATGAAATGAATAATTCAAAGGCAGTCACCTCCAATGCCTCCCCCTGAGCACATCCACAGATTCTCAGGCTGCATCGGGTTGGAAGGGACCCTCCAAGGTCATCTTGTCCAACCCCCTTGCACTCAGCAGGGACACCCCCACCTGCAGCAGGCTGCCCTGGGACACATCAAGTCTCACCTTGAATGTCTCCAGGGGTGAAACCTTAAGCACAGCCCTGGGCAGCCTGTGCCAGTGTCTCACCACCCTCCTTCTGCAGAGCTTCCTCCTCACGTCCAACCTAACTCTGCCCTGCTCCAGTCCCAAACCATTGCTCCTTGTCCTGTCACCTCAGGCCCTTCTTGCCTGCAGGTCCCCTTCAGGTAGTGGAAGGCTGCTCTAAGGTGTCCCTGGAGCCTCCTCTTCTCCAGACAGGACAGCCCCAGCCTTCTCAGCCTGTCCCTTTAGGGGAGGTTCCCCAGCCCGAGATCCTCTTGGTAGCCCAGAACGCAGCCTCCCACTGCATGGGAGCCTTTGGTCCACCTCCACCAAGCAAGGGAGAGGTCTGGAGGCACCAAGAACAGCCTGAGCTGCGGCACACGAAAGAAGGCAGACAGATGGAGAGTGAAGAGACAGAAGGAGGTTCAGGAAAAGTTTCATCTCATGAAACCAAAAAAATAAAAAAAATCAAACCCCCAGGAGGAGTTAGTTAAAGCCTCCCCAGAGAGCTGACAGAGCCACGCTTCAGCAGATGGCTCCAAGACCATGGAGCTCCAAGATTATTTGGAGCACATCTCAGTGTGTAGCTGTTCCCTTACAACCTGTAGAAAGCCTCCTTTGGATTCCAGCTCCCTAAAGAACAGGAGAATCAGGGAACAGCTTGGGAGTTGGATTAGCAAAACCCAAAATAACCTCCTCCAAAAAAAAATTTAAAAAAAATAAAAATATATATATAGTTTTGATTGTTTTGGGGCTTTTTATTTGTTATATATAGATATATAAAGGAGCTTTGTGCTGCTCCACCTCCGCTGGGCAAACCCATGGGGGTCAGGCAGGCTTTGTCCCAGTGAAAGGCACCACAGCCACCAGCTGCCCACAAGTTTCCAGCACCACATCAAGATAACAAAAAAAATACCTTTCTTTTTTTTGTTTTGGGGTGGTTTTTTTTTTTTTTTTTTTTTTAAACCCCAAAAAAAAGGCAATGAAACACAGGAANNNCACCAGACAAAAGGCAATGAAGCACAGGAATCAGAAAATAAAGGAAGAAAAAAAAAAAAAGAAGAAAGGTTTTCCAGGAGGGGAGGTCCTGAATTTCCAACAGCTCTTTACAGCTCTTAATCGCTTGCAGCACAGAGAGAGGGAGAGGGAGCTCTTTTGGATTTAATCCCCAGCTTTGGTGAAGAGCTTGCAGGAGTTCTTAAGGGCACAAACAAAAGTCTTCAGCTCCTCTAGCACACTCCAGAGGTTTTCCTGCTGGCAGCTGCAGAGGGATGCAGCAAGAACCAGCCCTTGCTGGGATTTTGGGGTCGCCCTACACAGAAGCCCACTGGAGAGCAGCCCTGGGGGGGTGTGTGTGTGTGTTACAGCCAGTCCAGGCTGATGCTCTGGCTCTGTGCCTTAGTTTGCTCTGAGCATAGAGCCAGAGACACAAACACCTGCCCTCACCCACACCGGACCAGCCCCTGCCCTGGGCTCCAGGAGCTGTGCCCAGCCAAGCAGCCCCTTGGCTGATGCCATTTCCCTGCTCCCCAGCACCATGGAAAGGATGGAGCCCTCCAGGCAAGGAGCAAAGGCCCAGGAATGAGGTGTCTCAAGGGCAGGACTCCTCTCTTTGGGCAACTCCCTGCTGGGGAAAGGCCAATCTGAAACACCCTCATTTACATGGGCTCCTCACCTGCCCCTCCAACTGACACCACCTCCAGGCTTGCCAGCTCACATCTCCCTGTCCTCCGAGCAAATCAGCCCCTTGCTGTCCTGCTTGCTTGCTCTTTGGGAGGTGAAGAGGGACAGCCTGTGCCTGAGGAGATCCAGAATCCCTCAAGGAAGCTCCAGGATGCATCTCCCAAGGCCCTCCGTGATGCCAAGCACCTAGCAGCAGGCACTGCCCTGCAGATGCAGCCCAGGGCTGGTGGCTATTTCCAGAGACACCAAGACATGAATTTTACATCAGCGAGCCTCAGCCCAGACCTTTAATACTTCATCAGCAGCTCCTGGCCAAGCTGGAACAGAGATTCACTTTCAGACTGAATAATTTAGCCCCCTGCGTGCTCCTGGCTGGTGCCACACAGGAACAGAGCTGTGGCCCTGCCAGCTGTGCCAGCAGCAGCTCGCTGAGAGCCACCAAGGCACTCAGCCCCAACTGCACTGCCAGAGCCAAAGGTGGCTCAGGTCAGAGACACTTCTCAGCACCATCGGGCAGCAGAGCCCAGCTGGCAGCAGGCTCTGGCACAGGCAGGGCTGGCCACAAGCTCCAGAGCTGGGCAGAAGTGCTGGCAGTGCTGGCCCAGCATTACCCCATCCCTGATCCCTTCAGGAATCACAAGTCTGAGGACTCATCAGGAACGTTCCTGTGTCCCTGATGCCCTAGAATGGGGAGGAAAATGCCCTCAGTTGCTAAGGACAGGATCTGAGCTGCTCCTGGAGCTGGGCACCTTGGAAAGCTCCTGTAGGTTCCATCACCACCTCCTCCCCTCTCTCCTGCACTTCACGCCTGACTGAGCCTTTCAGCTCCTGCTGTCTCCACGCTCTGCTGCTCATCCACCTTCCCACAGCATCTCCCAAGCACGGCTCAGCGTGGCAGCACCTGCCTGATTTGCAAGACAAGGCTGGCTCAGATGCAGCCACCTCCAGCAGAGAAGGTTCTGCAGCCCACCCTCCACGGCCCCCACGCTCACTCCATCGCTGTCTGTGCCCTTGCCTCACAAGCCAGGTAGGACTTGGCTGCTCCTGGACCTCCTCCACTTTGTCACACTCAAGGCACACTCAGAACATCCGAACACAGGTTTTGCCCCACGCCTTGGTCCTCAGGAAGGTGAGGATGTGGCGGGTGAGGCAGGAGTTCAAACACCACTCAGCTGTCCCCCAGCTAGGTCCCTGGATGCCCCATCCATGGCTCTGATGGTTGCAGCGGGGCCCAGCAGTCCCCTGCAGCAATTGACCTTCCCACATATTCCAGCTCCGCCTCCAGAGAGGTGCCTGAGGGTCAGATCCCTCCAAAGCAGCAGTCAGTCAGACCAGTGCCACTCCAGCCACAGGAGCAGCAAAACATTTGGGTTGCAAGAGACCTTTAAGGCTCATCCAGTCCAACTCTCACCTGAGCACTGCCAGGGCACCACTAACCCATGGCCCTCAGCAAGAGCAACCAAGCAAACCCAGCGCTGCACTGCGCTCCAGCCAGGAGCAGCCCTGATGAAGAGCAGGGGGAGGAAGGTTCCTCTGCTGCCCCACTTCTGACAGAAGGTCTTGAACATTCCTTTTTTTTTTTTTTTTCTTTGAAAGGGCTTAAATATTTGAGCCCAACCCTACAAGCTGAGAAGGATCCGAGCACAAGTCAGCAAAACACCCAAAAAACCCTAAAGCAGTCTGCAGCTTTTACACCGAACAGCAGAAACGATCTGAGAACATCCCCTGCATGGCAATGAGCCTTTGGAGGCCAGGGGGGTGAGGAACATCCATCATCCACCGCAGGAGAATAGGTGTGGGAGGGGAGGGGACAATGACAGCCTCAGAGATGGGATGGGGAAGGATCTTCGCTCTGCCACCACATGTGCCGGAGGAACGCACTCGGCTGCAGACAGGTGTGGGGGGCTGCAAGGGAATGGGGAGCTTGCAGGGAGCAGGAGCTGCTCAGGGCTGCAAGGGAATGGGGAGCTTGCAGGGAGCAGGAGCTGCTCAGGGACTTCCAAAGGCGTGAGGCTGCAAAAAGCATCCGGGGTGGCACAGGGTGTGCAGGTTCTGCAGCTGTTGGTGGCACAGGGTGTGCAGGTTCTGCAGCTGTTGGTGGCACAGGGCTCTCTGGCTGTGGCAGGGAGTGGTTCCCTCCACCCAGGGCACGGTACAAGCCCAGCTCCCGCTTCACCTCCAAGCCACTTTGGAGCAGTGAGCAGAGCGCAGCAGCAGCTCCGTCCCCAGCATCCAAAGGCATCCCCCAGGAAGTGCTCCTCCCTGCCCTCGCCCTGCACAAGCAGGGATGGTCACAGAGGTGCCGATGGTCAAAGAGGTGCCGATGGTCACGCAGGTGCCCGAGCAAAGCCCCTGGCGGAGCAGCTGCGCCGCAGGACCCTCTCTGAGCTGCACGGAACCACCCACCCGAGCCCGCCCCTCCCGGGGCACGGCTCCCACCTCCAAGGGCAGCAGAAGGAAGCCGTCAATGCCCTGGCCGGCACCAAGCCGGCAGGAGTTGCAGTCACCTTTCTTCTGGGCCCCTTCCCCCCGTGCCAGGTGCTGCGGCAGAGACCCACGCAGGGCCGTGGGGGGAAGGGCCCCAGCCGCGATGCTGCCCACGCAGCGGCCCCGGCTGAATGGAGGCAGCCAGGCTGTTCCCTCACCTTTCAGCGGCAGCCAGGTGACAACCCCAACCGCTCATTTCGCCGCTTGGAACTTGTTCCTTTCCACCTTAACGTCTCCTCCACCCCGGTTTTTAAAAGCTCCAATTATGAGCCTTGAGGACGCTGCCCGCAGAGAAGCTGAGGACGGAGGCTGGAGCAGGACGGGGCCAGCTCCAGGGCCACGGAGCCATCCGGAGATGCTTGAGGCAAGCAGGGGCCGGCAGCTCTCCTGGGGACTGGGGTGGACAACCCCTGCGGCAGGATGCAGGGCGATGGCTTGAACTACAAGAGCCTGGCCAGAGCTGGGGGATGCCCCATGCCTGGAGCCACTCCAGGTGAGCTTGCCCGGGGCTCTGAGCAACCTGCTCTAGCTGGGCATGCCCCTGCTGAGTGCAGGGGGTCTGACTGGAGTGACCTTTGGAGGTCCTTTCCCACCCAGAGCTGCCTGTGAGGCAGCAGAGGAAGAGCAGGCAGGTGGTGGCCGAGGCCGTGCAGCTGGGATGCAGGAGTGCTGGACAGACTCCTTCCACCTTCCACAAACACGGGCAGGCAGCATCCAGGAAACTGCTGCAGCTCTCTGAGCCTGCTCCCTGCAGGGGAGGGGACAGAGCCCAGGTCCCTGGGGGGCAGCCTGGTGCCTGCAGCCAGCTCTGCTCCGCACACCCCCACACCAGCTTCGGGATCTGTTCCAGCCCCCCAACGCCACCCTCGGCATCTCCACCAGCGTGAGAGGAAGAATGAGCTCTGTGTGATTAATCAAGGCCCCGAGGGAGCAGATTAAACCATCCTGGCAATTAGTTCTGGATTCCTCTGAAGAGGGTGGAAAGCTGCAGCAGAGCCGGGGTGGGGGTGGGGGAACACCGAACGCTCCCCAGCCCCTGCACAGCTCCACCGCCTGCTCCTCCACCTCACCGCGCTGGCCACTCACGGCTGGGCTCCCTTCAAACCCGAAAGCTGGGTGGGAAAGATGCAAACCCACCCCACCGAGCCCGCGGCGTGGCCAAGAGGAGATCATTCAAGCCCTGGCAGCCTGCTCCAGCGCTGCTGACCTGGTAATTTAATACTGTAATTGAAACGCCCCAGGCAGGCTCCGGAGAGCAGCCCTGCAGGAGCTGCCCTGCCAGAGACCCAGGCAAGCACCAGGGAGATCAGCAGCAGCAGCAGCCCACCCTGACAGCCCCAGGCTGAGCCCATTCTTTCTGAAACTGCACTAACCCCACCCGAGGAAGATCAGGACCCAGGCCCCAAAGCCATCATCGCACGACCTGGTTAAAGCTGGATTTTCACACTGATCTCCACGACCCAGATGGGAACTTTGCTCCCGGTTCTCCTTCCATTTTCACACTCTGAACGTTGTCCTGCTTCCCAAAGCAGAGGCTGGAGTGAGGACTGCGTAGTGATGCCCAGCTCCCTGCCGTCCTCACCTCCAAAGCCCCCAGCGGGCTTCAGGCACAGCAGGCTGGGGAAGCATCCTGCAGCATTCCAGCAGTTCAGGGTGCACACACCTCCTGCTGCACCCCTGCCATGCAGCCACATCTCACCACCTCCCAGCCTGTTCCACCCTGCCCCGATTCCGGTTCTGCCTGAAGCCTGGTGCCCACCCAGGGGCCACCAACCCCTGGCACTCCCTCTGCCCGTGCTAAGAGACCACCACAACCTTTGCAGCACCAGAAGCCAACCCCAGCATCTGTAGTCACAGTCCTGTCATTTCAAGCACCAGCCCAAGCCCATGGGGTGCTTATTTTGTGATCTCTGCACTCAACCACGACGTTGTCTCTGCCCCACCAGCACTTCAGGCTGCTCCCCCCGCCAGCAGCAGCTTGCCTGCCAACCAGGGTAACCTCCAGGGATGCTTTCCCAGATGGGATTTAAGATCAATGACAGCTCCTCAACAGAAGATGTCTTTCAAACGCCACAGAGCCAGGATTAGCCTGTTGGGAAGTAGCAGGGTGTCAGACTGTGCAGAGGATCAGAGACTCCCACAGCTGATGGAGGACACGTGGGCAGGTTCCCACAAGCTCCCTTCAGCAACCTCAACAGGGTCTGCAGGGGCAGCCCTGGGAAGGAACAGGATCTGCAGAGCTCCCTTCCAGCACTGTTGTGTTACACCAGCCCCGGTGCTGCCCCCGAAGCCACTACAGGAGGCAGCACCTTGCTAAGGCAGGTGGCTGAGGAGCATCATCCACAAACGCTGCAGAAATCACTGACACACCAGGATGGCAGCCCCATGCCTACAGCAAAGCCTCAGGGGCTCACCCACCCTCTGGCATCCTCACCACATCATAGAATCAGTCAGGGTTGGTAGAGACCGCAAGGATCAGCCAATCCCAACCCCTCTGCCATGCCCAGGGACACCCTACCCTAGAGCAGGCTGCCCACAGCCTCTGCCAGCCTGGCCAAAAACACCTCTAGGGAGGTTGTGGAGCACAGAANCATCCAGTGCATAGAATCCCAGAATCAGTCAGGGCTGGAAGGGAGCACAAGGATCAGCCAGTCCCAACCCCCCTGCCATGCCCAGGGACACCCTACCCTAGAGCAGGCTGCCCACAGCCTCTGCCAGCCTGGCCAAAAACACCTCCAGGGATCTGGCCCCAAACACCTCCCTGCAGGGGCAACCCATTCCAGCCTCTCACCACTCTCATGCTCAGCAACTTCCTCCTCACCTCCAGCCTCAATCTCCCCACCTCCAGCTTCGCTCCATTCCTCCCAGTCCTGGCACTCCCTGAGAGCCTCCAAAGTCCCTCCCCAGCTTTTTTGTAGGCCCCTTCAGATCCTGGAAGGCCACAAGAAGGTCAGATCAGCTGCCCCACAGCACCGCAGTGCCTGGGACTGCAGACCTTTCTCTTCCTTCTGGACCTGCAGCACTCCTAAAGCCAAGGCAGGACCAGACTTTCACTCTGCTGACAGGCTTCTGGCCAAGGGGCTTCACATCCCTGATACCAAAATTAATTTTCCATGGCTCTGGAGCTGCTTTGTGTTCCTGGATGCCGCAGCAAGAGGAACTCCTGCTGAGCACAGGCTGCAAGATAAAGCCCTCGTTTCCTCTAGACAATCTATTTGGAGCACAGAGCTGAGCCCATACACGGGTGAGAAGTTTCTCAAGCACCCTTGGCCAGAAGTGGCCTCTCTTCTTTCCCAGTCACCCTCCAGGAACACTCATGAGCCCCTCCAGAACCTTCTGACCAGGTGGGTCGAGGGCTGCAGTCCTACAAACACGAAGGATTTAAGGTCTTTGGCCAAGGCAATGCAAAGAGCAGACCATGAGCACAGAGCTACCAAAGACTCTTTGGAGCACCCAGCTCCAAAGACTGCAAGGTGACCTCCCAGCCCTCTGCTGATCAGAACCAGGCTTCCAATAAAGCAGAAGAATCCCACTTCAAGGGGTCTGCCAGGGGCAGCTCTCCAGGACAACACCAGGATGCAGGTGGCTACCTCTCAGCTCACAGAAGCTGCTGCCCCCTTCGCTTTTTGGCAAGTGCAGGAGAGAGGAGGAGAACAGCAGAAAAAAAACCCAAAAACACCACCACAAAATCCCAGCTACCAGAGAAACCTTTTTATGGGCAGCATGAAGAGCAGTGACTTCCCTGCTGCTGGCTCCCAGCAGGCTGCAGCTCGGGAGGGTTTTGTTCTCTGCACACCAAGTGATGCTTGAAGGGTTTGCTCCACACCCTGCAACGGTGACAGATCAGCTCAAGTACAAGAGAAGGCAGCAGCTGGCCAAGGTCCTCCCGAGGTGAAGCTTCCCACCCAGGATTTGTGAAATGGCAGAGCTGTGCCACAGCCTGGGGCTCCCCGTGGCAGAGTGGGGACCCTTCCTCTGCTGCCTCACCACCACCACCACACTGCTTCCTCCAAGTGCTCACCCACACCAGCCCCTGGGGAGGGCACAAACAGCTCCTGCCAGCCACCTACCTCCCACACGTGGGGCTGGAACCAGATGATCATCAGGGCCCCTTCTGGGAGACCATTCTAAGATTCTGTGACTCTATCAAACCCCAAACACTCAAGACCATTTCAAGATTTTGTTGGTTTTGTTTTTTTTTTTTCCAGTTAGCTATGGCCCTTCTCTTCTGCAGGCTGTCCCAGCTGTGCAAGTCACCAACACACTGGTGGGCAGCCACCTCCAGCCACAGGGTGAGACCACAGCACAACCTTCAGCACTTCCACCTAACCACCACTCAAGTCTCACCACCGAGTCGTCCAGCTGGATGTTAGCCAGCATGCCCTGGAGACAGCTGCAGGACCTGCCAGACAGCAGGAGATCATAGAATGGGTTTGGTTGGAAGAGACCTCTAGGATGAAATCCAATCCTTATCCCATCGCTGCCAGGTCACCACTAACCCATGGCCCTCAGCACCACACATCTCCACAGCTCTGATATCCCTCCAGGCACGGGGACTCCACCACTGCCCTGGGCAGCCTGGGCCAGGCCTTGACAACCCTCAAGGGAAAGAAATTGTTCCTCATGTCCAACATCAGCCTCCCCTGGGGCAACCTGAAAAGAAGCTCCATCCCTTCAGCTGCGTGGTGGGAAGCCAGGAACCACTTCTGTGAGCCTGATCTCCTCCCCCAGCATGGCCAGGCAGGCTCCTGGTGTCTGGGGGGCTGTGGGCTCATGATGCCCCCCATGCCCCAGCCAGAGGAGAGCAGCTGACTGGACTTTATCTTGTTATTTCAACCACTTCCTTCTGCAACAGCCCAGAAGCAAGCAGGCTCCTCTGGCACTGCTCAGCCCAGCAGCCAGCAGGCTCCTCTGGCACTGCTCAGCCCAGCAGCCAGCAGGCTCCTCTGGCACTGCTCTGCCCAGCAGCCAGCAGGCTCCTCTGGCACTGCTCAGCCCAGCAGCCAGCAGGCTCCTCTGGCACTGCTCTGCCCAGCAGCCAGCAGGCTCCTCTGGCACTGCTCTGCCCAGCAGCCAGCAGGCTCCTCTGGCACTGCTCAGCAGCCAGCAGGCTCCTCTGGCACTGCTCAGCCCAGCAGCCAGCAGGCTCCTCTGGCACAGCTCTGAAGCAGAGTGTGAGTTTCCTTCAGGGTTTGCCCTCCCAGGCTACAGCCCATAAAACATGCCCCAAACCTGTACAAGCTGACAGCAAAGAGGGGGCTCAGAGGAAGGACCCTGGGGTGGCTGAGGTCCAAGCACCTCTGCACCACAGCCTTCAGCAGCATTCTGGAGGCAGCAGCTCCATCTGCACGGGCAGCTGCTGACTCACATTTCCCCACCTCACACCCCCCACACCCCCACTCTGCACCCCCTCACACCCACCAAAGCACCAGCAGCCCAGCAGGGATGTGGCCTGAGGGGCTGAGCAGCACTTGGCAGCCAGCAGCCACGCTCCACGAGCAGCAGATGCCTCAAGAAGTTGTGTTGTGTTCATTGAGTCTCATCTGAAACAGGGAAGAATGCAAAATCCAGGCCTTCCTTGGCCTTCCTCACCTCTGCTTTGACAAGATCACAGCTACCCCAGGCAGGAGCATCATAAACCCGAGGGTGCTGCAAGCAGAGCAGCCTGTGACACCAGGGGTGCCCTCCTCCAGCAACACCTCCTCCCCACCCCGCTGCAGCAGCTTCAAACAGGCTAAAAGATCCCAGAGTCACAGACTGGTTTGGGTGGGAAGGGACCTTTAAAGGTCACCCAATCCAACTCCTCTGCAGTCAGCAGCAACACAGCCAGCGAGAGCAGGCTGCTCACAGCCCCCACACAGCCTGACCTGCAATGCTTCCAGAGATGGAGCAAACATCTCCCACCTCTCTGGGCAACCTGGGACAGCCTCTCCCCACCCTCACTCTCAAACCTGACCTGCAATGCTTCCAGAGATGGAGCAAACATCTCCCACCTCTCTGGGCAACCTGGGACAGCCTCTCCCCACCCTCACTCTCAAACCTGACCTGCAATGCTTCCAGAGATGGAGCAAACATCTCCCACCTCTCTGGGCAAACCTCCCTGGAAGTGCCCTCTAAGGTCATCAAGTCCAACTGCCAACCCAATGCCACCACAGCCATTAAACCACATCCCTCAGCACCACAGCCTCAAGAAGGGCATTGAGGAGCTGGAGCAAGTCCAGAGAAAAGCAACCAAGATGGAAAAGGGTCTGGAGAACAGGGCTGGTGAGGAGCAGCTGAGGGAACTGGGGGTGCTCAGCCTGGAGAAGAGGAGGCTGAGGGGAGACCTTTTGGCTCTCTATAGCTCCCTGAAAGGAGGCTGGAGCCAGGTGGGGGTTGGCCTCTTCTTCCAAGGAACAAGTGACAGGACAAGAGGAAAAGACCTCAAGCTGCCCCAGGGCAGGCTTAGGTTACACATGAAGAAAGGTTGTCAGAGCCTGTCCCAGGCTGCCCAGGCCAGGGGTGGAGCCCCCATCCCTGGAGGGCTCTCAAAGGCACGGAGAGGTGGTGCTGAGAGCCATGGCTTGGTGATGACCTGCCAGCACTGGGTTAAGAGTTAGACTCCAGGCTCTCAAAAGGTCTCTTCCCACTCAAAAAAAAAACCCCACTCCATGACTCTGAGGAGAGGCTCACAAAGAGCAGCAGCACCACCCCCCACCTCAGTGCCACCCACCCCCCTGCAGCCCCCCTGCAGCAGCAGGGTGCAAGCTGCCGGCAGGGCTCTGTTGGTTTCCCTGCCTGCAAACAGCCCATTATCTGCTGACAGCTTGGAGCAGGCAATGTTATTACACAGCAACCTTGCCTGCCTGGAAGACACATCCACGGGGCTGCAGCTGGCAGGCTCTCTGCTGTACTTGGCACTCCTTCGCTGCTCCTCGGGCAAGACATTAAAACAACATTTGCGGCGCGGAGATTCCCCGCGGCCGCCTGCGCCTCACCCTGCTGCCCCCCGCAGGGATGCTGCCACCCGCAGGGATGCTGCCACCCGCAGGGATGCTGCCACCCGCAGGGATGCTGCCAGCCAGGCCCTCAGCACCACGCTCACCTCGCTCCAGGAGCCAGCAGGGCAGCCCTGGCATCCCGCTGGGCACCAGCTTTATCCCTAGGGGAGCTGCGGGATTCATTGAACCAAAGAAGGGTTGAGGTTGGAAGGGACCCCAAAGCTCAGCCAGTTCCAACCACCCCTGCCATATAGGCAGGGACACCTCCCACTGGAACAGGTTGCTCAAGGCCTCATCCAGCCTGGTCCTCAACACCTCCAGGGAGGTTGTGGAGGACAGAAGCACAGTATGGGATCTTCCATCACATTGGGTGCTACTGTGCTCCACAACCTCCCTGGGCAACCTGTGCTCTGCGGTGTTCACACCTTTGGGAAGGTCTCCTGATGAGGTTCTTCTGGTTGGCAGGTCCTGTGAGCTCTTTGGGGAGCTGCTTGATGGTTTTCCTTGAGGTCTTCCTGCAGGAGGGCTGGGGAGGGACTATTGACAAGGTCTTGGAATGACAGGATGAGGAGGAATGGGTTTGAAGTGGCAGAGGGCAGATTGAAACTGGATGTCAGGAGAAAGTTGTTTGCAGCGAGGGTGGGGAGACACTGGCACAGGTTGCCCAGAGAGGTTATGGAGCACAGAAGCATAGAACGTGATTGACCACATTCTGTGCTTCTGTGCTGCACAACCTCTCTAGGGGTGTTCAAGGCCAGGTTGGATGAGGCCTTGAGCAACCTAGGGCTAGTGGGAGATGTCCTTGCCCGTGGCAGAGAGCTTGGAACTGGATGATCTTTGAGGTCCCTTCCAATCTATGAAGCAGTTTGAGGTGATGGCCGTGGAGCTGGTGGCATGGAGGAGCTCAAGCAAGGTCAGCTGAGAAAGCAGGAATCAGACACTCCCTGCGGTATCATATTAAGGGAAGAGTTTCAAAACACATCTTGGGGGGGAGGGGAAGAATCAGACCTGCTGAGGGTTTCACCTTAAGGCAGTTATTGAGTAGGTGAATTGCGCCGAAGCTCCAGGCAGCTTCTGCTCCGGCAGCAGAGCCTCGCCAAGCCATGGATTAAATCTGGTGCCCTCGGACCACAGCCCTGCAGCATTGTGTGCCCCTCTGCTCAATCTAAACATCACCCAAGCTGCCAGCTTCCAGAGAGGGGCAGATGAGAAGAGCAGAGCCCTTTTATTTGCAGAGAGCTCTGCGAAGAGCCTGCCTGGCTCCCCTCCCACAGCTGTGTCCCTGCTGGCCGGCAGCACTTGGATCAGTGTTTGCTCCATGTCCTAGTTCTCGGCGCGGCTCCGTCCCGCTGGCAGAACCCATTTGCATTTTTAATGGCGTTGGGAGAAGCAATTGAAGCCTTTCCCCACCCAACACACACCCCCCCAAGCATAGCAGCCTCCACTAACCCTCACATGCAGCCCCCAAGCACAGCAGCCTCCATCATCCCTCACACGCAGGCTGCCAAGCCCCGCGGGGCTGCCCTGCATCCCGCAGTCCAGATGTTGCCCTGGGCTGCGGCATCTGGCACAGCATCCCCAACCCTCCTCAGCCCCATCAACCTGGGCCGGCAGCAGCTCGCCCAAAGGCAGCGAGAATGGAACAAAGACATCCATAAGACGCTAAATGGAAAGAGACAAATCTGGAAGCTCTCCTGAAATCTCTGCAGTACTTCCCAGGCATGAAATAGGGCACAGGCACTGGGCTGAGCTGTGCATCGCCAGCAGGCCCCTCCAGTTCAAGCTGCTCCCTCCTCCTGGCGGCCTCCTTGCTGAGCCATAAGAAGTTCTCAGTAGAGCCAGGGGGGAGAAGGAACGGAAGCTTCCAGCAGCTCACTGAAAGGTGCAGGACCAGCTGGCAGCCCCCAGCTCCTGCCTGCCCTCACCAGCCTGACAAGCCAGCAGCTTCTCCACTGTGTTCCACCAGCATATGGTTGATTTTTGGAGGAAACACTCAATCTTCAGCAGGAGAGGTGCTCACCCTTCACCTGTGACATGCCTTAGTGGCCCAGGTCATCTCCACCAGGGCAGGCAAAGGAGCTGCAGCAGCCAAATCAAAAATCCCCACCAACCTCCAGGTGCTCTCCCACTTGAATCATCTGAAGTTCACCCTTCTCCTTGCAAAACTTCCTGGTACAGCACCATCACCCCCCCCCC